>LPNX010029583.1:975371-1076533 GCA_001517045.1 Pseudotsuga menziesii
TTCAGTCCAAGCACATGCAAGTACATTGATTTTATTTTTTGACTCCATTCTAAGGCACTGGTTATTTTCTTTCTTTACATATATATTGTGTCTCAGCATTGTGCTTTCGTGTGTTCTTTTTTGTATCTTGTCATCTTTGATTGTCTATAGTTAAATTTCAAACTCCTAAGTAACTCATTCAGTTTAACATCACCATACTAAGTAATTATCCTTAGTAACTTAATAGGGTCTACCCCCCTTGGCTTCATTAGGAGTTGAGCCTAAACGGAGGAGTCAAGAACAAGGTGACAGCCTTGACTCGAGACTTTCACCCAAGGACACACCGAGTGGCTTGAAGATTTCTTCCACGTGACCCAGGTGTGTGAAAGGTGGCAACACTTTTTGGTGCCATTGCCAGTGATAAATATTTTTATTCCCGAGTACGACTTAGCTTAAATTTTTTCTAAACAACTAAAAGATAAAAACTTTTGATTGATCTAGTCTTTAAAAAACATAAAAATTAAAACTTGATCCATCTGGAAACTCCACTGTCTAACATCCCTTCAAGAATTTCTACCCGAAGAAAGTGCCTACAATTATTCAATCCTCTCCCTGATCTCGAAAGGTTTATTAGGGAAATATTGAATAGGCAGTCTTCTCGTAGAAACCTTGAATATTTAGGAGACCAATCCCTCTCATATTTCCATCACATATTTGTAGAGAGTCATGTTCACCAATCTCAAGAAATGACGGAATTATTCAAACCCCTTGACTTTTCTCAGATAGCAGGTGCTCCCCATGCCATTCCAAAAGATGCTATCAAGAAGCTCCCCATATTTCAGGGCAATAATGCCATCACTACCAAGTCTCACATTTGAAATTTTGAAAAGCACTTGGTTAGTTATTGCAATGATGCTGCCCATGACCATGACGATGTCAAAATGACGCTTTTTGCTTTATCCTTGGAAGATGATGCTGAAGAATGGTACTTCGACCTAGATGATGATTCATATAAAACTCAGTGGATTCCTAGAGGGTTTTAAGAAGAAATGGGGGGAAAAGAAAGAACCAATACATCTGCTTGCTTCCCTCCATAACATAAAGAAGATGGAGAATGAAACCATTGATGAATTTAATACTAAGTTCAGGCGTGTGGTTGTGGACCTCCCTAGAGAAATAAATCCAAGGGATGCCTCCATTCTCATATCTTACATCGAAGCTTTCACTAGTGATTTGAGGTACCAGTTAAGGGACAAAGAGCCAACCAATCTAAAAATTGCTTAGGAATTGGCCGAGAAAATAGAAAAGAATATGCAGTCTTCAGGAAAATCCAACATTCCAAGTTACACTAGGGGAAACACTTCATACAATGAAGAAAAGGGAAAATCCTTTGAATCAGAAGAAAAGGGAGCCTCTAAAGATCACATGGAAAAGGTAACAGACATGATAAAAGACTTGGTTACTATTCAAAACCAAATTATGGCAGATCAGTCTGCACAATTGAATCTTATGCATAATAGAATAATCACAATGGAAGGAAATAATGGAACTGGGAACTTTCAGCCTAGGCAAAATCAGATGTATCAAAATAAGTTTCCTCAACAAGAGGCTAGGATTCCAAAGTAGTTAGACTCAGCTAACATGGTAGAAGGAGTAATTCCATGGTGTAGACCCTGTGAACAATTCCACCAAGAACGCACTTGTTATGTTGCAAATCAAGTCATGCAACATGGACTTCCCAAGGTCAGTAATCAGGAAATAAATTCAAGCAAGCTTGATCATATATACATGGTAGGCCAACCCTACCCTTTGTTACCATCCAAACAGTACAAGCCTGAGGATGAAACCATTGCATAATCTTATAGTGAAACTTATGATGAAAATTGTAATATACATGATGGGACTCCTATGTGTTATCCATATAATGATGACAGTCTGGAAGGTTTACTACCTTGTGACCTTTTCTCTAAAGAAGAAGAGTATGAAAATGAGGACAAGTATAGCTTGGAGCATGATACAAGCGACGAAGACTCCCTTATCCCCTACAAAGATGTTGATGAGGAGTCCTGGAGATTCATGGAAAATCCAGTCTGTGACATGAATAAAGAGGAAAATAATGAACCAAAAACTTTTGATGGTTTTGTTGATTTTTCTATCTATGGCATATCTAAAGGAGAGAGCATGGACCATGTGGCCTTGGGAAACTTTGATATGAAAAAGGAGCATGCAGTTTATCCATATGATCATTTAGAGTCATATCATGCAGAGCTGCACAAAGGTATAAATAATGAAGACATGGAGAAGTAGTGTTGTGAAAAGACAGATGTGATGCAGTTATTAGAATATCGGTCTCAACTATCATCTTCACATATAGAGTTTCCTCATGACTTGGAGCCGCTTGGGGCTTATACATTGAATTATCATCCGGTAAGCCTTGATGATCAATATGATGGTGTAGTCAATTTGCCTCATCATTCCAATTTGTACATCAACCCTGTCCAGTCATGGATAGAAGTAGCCTACGCAAGCACTTACCGGTTTGGGAGGAAGTTTGACGACATTATTCATGCCTATGATTTCCCATCAATCCCACCCCTTCTAGATCATCACGCAGGTTTTCATTTTCTGAATAAAGTATCCTTACTTTGGCTGGTAACCAAAGACAAGGAAATTTTTTTTTATGTTAATAAAATTCTTAGGTGGTTACATTGGAATTTTTATTACACTTAACCATTTTTATATCATGCTTAGAGTAGGAAAATAAGCTCCTTGAAAGAGAGCATTTACTTTTTGCATTTCTATTTTATACTTAGCTATAATAAAACTTTGCTTCTTTTAGTTAGTTACATTTATTTTGTTTAAATAAATTAGCTTAATGGTTCATTTGGTTTTTTATAAAACTTGTGCTACTGAGGTTTTTCTTGTCAAGTTGAGATGTTTTTATAGGGTATATAAACCCGAGATTATGGTGTTCTAGTATCCTCTCCTTGCCTCAAAGACCAGATCGAGCACACATCCCACAGTTAGAGCTAGAATGTTACCACCTAAGTTGTACTTGGTGGTTTTTTATCAAGTGGGGCTAGTGAACCGAACAAGGATAACTTGTTCGCACTTCATAAGACCTTTGGAAGTACTTTGAGGGAAAACCAAGAGAAGATCCTAGTGAACATGTTACTACATTTCACCTTTGGTGCTCTTCTAATTCCTTACATGACGATTTGATTCATTTAAGGCTGTTTCAACGCACCCTCACCGAGCCTACAGTGAAATGGTACATAGAGTTACCTAGGGGGGCATTCATTTTGTTCGATGACCTAGCTATGACTATTCTTAATCACTTCCAGCTACCAGTGCATTATGACATTGGTACAAAACTCTTGTTGACATTTTGGAAAGACAAAGCCACACATATCTTGGACCATATCCAAGAGTGGTGTACACGGAAGAGATTGATTAAAGCCTTCATACCGCTGAAGTTTCTCCTCGAGTGGTTCCTTAAATTGTTACTGCCTTATATAGCGAAGGATGTTTCTATGTCTAGAGTTCAGAATGAGGAACAAGCCATTTTTACAGTGTAGGAATTGGATTTGATTTATGCTCAATCTAGATTGTTATATGAGATCATCCCTAACGCTCCGCGTTCTAGTTTCAACCATAAGGTCAAACTTGGACCACATGTCGATGGCGTTGTTGGTTCTATGAGTACCAAACCTACGGATTTGGTTGTGCAACAGGTGAGTCAATTTTCTATCAACCAATCTTCCTTGGGACAAGACACAACTTTGTCTCAACCCACCTAAACGATGAGTGTGCTTTCGGTGCAATCGTCGAACCAGAAGGGTAACCAGTAACCCGAGAGGAATAAGAAAAGGATAAAAACAATTGTAAGGGTGGGAATAGGAATGGAAATGCCAATTTTAATGACAAGAATTCCTACAATGCTGGGGGGGACAAGTAGTATAAATGTAAGGTTAATATTCCTTGCAAGTTGTGTAAGGATGACCACCTCAGTCACTTGTGCCCTCATATGGAAGATGCCTTGAGGTTCATAGCATAGGGCCCAGCTGTGCTGACCAGTCCTTTATCCCATAATAAAAACATGAAATCAAGGATCCATGATCACTCTGGTAGAGATCAAGATCCACCGGAAGCCAATAGTGGTCATGGTTGCATCAACATGGTGCATGCTACTAAGGTTGTGACTCATGCGAAGGACTATGGTTCGTCACAACTGGACCTTGGAAAGGAACCTGCTCCACCCAAGAGTCCTTTGCGTATTGAAAACCCTGCAAATAAACCTAAAGTCACACCTCACATTCCTAAGGAAGTCCTAAAGCATTCGGGACAAAATCCTAATGCCCGAGCCGCCTAGAACTATTATGTTGTCAAGGATTTGGGCCACACTCCTTGTGCAATGTCTGCACTTGAAGTACTTCAGAGTTGTCCTTCGCAAAGGAAGGATTTTATTTCTACTCTTGGTGTTAACGATGATAACTCTTCCTTCGTCATCAAATTTGAAACTGCGGGACTACAGCCTCACTTGCCTTACTATGTGTCTCTCTTGATTCATGTATAATGTCTTAACATGACCGTCAAATGCACTGTGATTGACGAAGGCGCTGCTGATTCTGTGATGTCTTTGTCATGTTGGAAGGGTTTGGGTTTCCCTAAGTTGTCTAAATCCACTACCATGTTGAGTGCCTTTGATGGTAGATCATTTTAGCTGCACAAAATTCTTCCTTCTCTTAAGGTCTGTTTGGGAGGGAAGACCGTTGCGATCGAGGTAGAGGTGGTTGATGTGCCCCTTGATTACAATCCATTACTGGGTAGGAATTTGATATATAGTATGCAAGCCATAGCTTCTTCTCTATTTTGAGTTGTATGATTTCCATTTAATGGGAATATTTTTACAATTGATCAGACATCATTTAATAATCCAAGTGTTACTACATCATCAGGAACTTCTATCCTGATTATCGATCATTCTCAGTAGGAAACTGGGAGTGTGGGTGTTGGCATGTATCCATCCCTTATGGGAACCTTTAGTTGTCTTGCACTCATTCTTATGATTGGGTCTCGTTCTGGTGGGTCTTTGTCTTCATTGAGTTTGGTGTCTTTTCGCACTACCCATATGGAATATCATTGGATCCTTCCTACACCAAGTCCTTCGAGTAAGCCTATCAAAACGGATGTGCCGTTGCTTGCAGCTATGATTGCATACCAAAAAAATATTGATTGTGTTGTAGAGCCTAGTCCTTCCTCTTCATGGACTAAGGAGGAGGACTCGTATGTACTGCCTGCATGGGAAGTTGAGTCTTCTCTTGCACATGACTGCCTTGATAGTGTTTTTTCATCAGATAAAGCTATTATTGAGGCCATGTCTAGGGTTGAGCCACCTTGGGAAGAGTTACATCATAGATCTTATTTTCTTCTTGAGCTTGACCATTTGGAGTGTGAGGACTTCAGGGAGATTCTTAGTGAGAGAATTGGTAGTCCCATGGTTCCATTGAGCTCTCCTAGTCCGATGGCTGATGGAAACATGGAGAATATATCTCCTACCATCCCTATCAATATATCTTGCGATCTTGGCAAGATTGAGAATGTCTATATTGGGGCAGAATGTTCCCATGTTGAGATTCAAGAATACACCAAGCTGTTCAAAGAGTTTTGTGATATATTTTCTTGGTCATATGAGGAAATGCTAGGTATCGACCCTCGTATTGTCGAACATGAAATCAAGACCTACCCAGGTATGAAGCTTGTTCGACAATGCTTGTGTGCGGTGAATCCTAGAAAAGCACCCGTGATTAAGGCTGAGATAGAAAAGATGTTAAATGCCGGTTTTATCTATCCCGTTCCCTTGACAGAGTGGATTTCAAACCTCGTTCTGGTTGATAAGAAGCAGGAAACAATCTGTATATGCACTGATTTCCATGACTTGAATCGTGCCTGTCCTAAGGATAATTTTTCCACACCATTTATTGATCAAATTTTGGATGAGTGTGCAGGAAGCGATGTATTTTCCTTTATGGACTGATTTTTCAGATATAATCAGATCTAGATCAAACCCGAGGACCAACATAAAACTACATTTATTTGTCCTTGGGGTACCTTTTCATATCGGAAGATTCCTTTCGGCCTTAAAAATGCCAGAGCCACATTTCAATGGGCTATGACCTTGATTTTCCATGATCTCAAATCGATTATTGAAGTCTTTTTGGATGACCTTGCTGCTCATTCTTATCAGACGATGCGTCATTCCTACCATTTGAAATTAGTGTTCAAAATATGTCGCCATTACTTGAATGGGTTAAATCCTCATAAGTGCATCTTTTGCATGAAGTCTGGTTGCTTGTTAGGGTTCATTGTCTCCAAGGAGGGTATACGACTCGATCCCTTAAAGGTTGAGGCAATACTTCAATTGTCTCCCCTGAGAAACATTAGACATATTCAATGTTTGCAAGGCATGGAAAATTTCTTGTGGAGATTCATGGTTAACTTTGACAATTTGACTATAGGATTTCTGCGTCTTTTGAATAAGGACATTACCTTTTGCTGGGATGAGCAAGCCCAGGAGTCCTTTGATGCACTTAAATGAGCCTTAGCATCGGTCCTTGTGATTAGTCCACCTGAATATAGCCATGAATTTTTGCTTTATGTGTCTGCGTCCATGGAGACAATTGGTATGGTTTTGGTTAAGGAGGATGAGGAGCTCCATGAGCATGTCATATATTACTGGAGCTGAAACCTTGTAGATGCAGAGATCCATTATTCCCATGTGGAGAAACTTGCCTTAGCTACCGTTCATGCGGTTCAAATATTGAGACACTACATTATCCTTCGCCAGACCTTGGTGGTATCCCATGTCAATCCATTTTAGTTCTTTCTCACTAGAAGGATGATCAGGGGAAAATATAATAAGTGGATTTCCATCTTGCAAGAATTCAATCTCGAGTTTGTCTCGGTAAAATCGAAAAAATCATTGATTTTTGTGGAGCTTATATCTGATTTCCCAAGAGAGGAGGAGGAGGAAGTTTGTGAAGATACGTTTGTCGATGAGCACATTTTCCTAATCTTAACTTTGGATCCATGGTATGGGGATATCATCATATATTTACAAACATTGAAGGTCCCTACTCACCTTTCACTAGATGAACAACAACGGTTACGTCGCGTATCCAAGAACTACCTTATAGTGGATAACACATTGTACTGTCATGGGGTAGATTCCATTTTACGTCATTGTTTAACTCATGAGGAGGCTGAGCTTGTGTTGAATGATTTCCATAGAGGGGCGTGTGGTGGTCATTTATTTAGGATTTCTACATCCCCAAAAATATTGAGAGCAGGTTATTTTTGGCTGTTGATCTTTAAATATTGTGTCAATGTGGTCAAGAAGTGCCACCCTTGCTAGGTGTTTGTATGTAATATGCGCTCACATTTTTCCTCGTTAGACTAAATCCCTTCACTAAGTGCGGGCTTGATTTTATGGATTGCAACCCTACTTCAGTTGGGGGGCATCATCATATTATAGTGGTTGTTGAATATTTCATGAAATGGGCCGAGCCTATGCCCACGGTTAAATCCGACGGTGAGACAGCCGCACATTTCGTATTCAACCAGATCGTTACTCATTTTAGTATTGCAAAGGATCTTGTCACTGACCATGGTAGGCACTTTCAGAATTGAATGATGGAAGAGTTGGCCTCTAAGCTAGGGTATAAGTAGGAGCATTCCTCTTCTTATTACCCTCAAGTGAATGGATAGGTTGAAGCGGTGAAAAAATCACTTAAGCCCATTCTCCAACGGACCATCACACAAAGAAAGACCAACTGGCACATCATGTTATATCCCACTTTGTGGGATTATAGAACTGTGGTTAATACTGCCACTGGTTTTTCTCCATATCAGCTTGTACATGGAGTGGAGTCTATCTTACTGGTTGAATGCGAAATCCCTTCATTGAATCTAGCCATAGAGCTTTTACCAGACACTTCCCCATTGGAGGAATGTTTGGTCCATTTAGAGTAGCTTGATGAGCAGTGCTGAGATGCCTTAGTGGCTCTAGAAGTAAATAAGCGTCGCGTTAAGGTCTAGTATGATAAATCTATCTACCCAAGGAGGTTTAGTGAAGCAGATTTGGTTGTTTTGTGGGACCAAGCTAAAGAACCCTTGGGGGCAGGAAAGTTTAATCCCAGGTGGCATGGTCCTTACGTGGTCAAATGTGTGTTAGAGAAGGGAGCCTATGAGCTAGTGGATTATGAAGAGACAGCCTAGGCGAAGCCTAGAAATGGGCTCTATCTTAAAAATACTATGCATGATCTTTAGCCAGGGCTGATTGTTGTATATTATTGTATAGTGTTTTTCATAGTTAAGGTTTTCTTATGGTGATCAGGTTTGTTGATTAGCTTTCGTTTCTTATGGAAGATGTCAATGGATTCTTTTGTCTATATAGGATTCACTGATGGTGCTAGAAATCACACTCAACACTCTGGCTCTGCTGCTTGGGTGATTTATACTCCTACGGGTCAGGTATTGTCTTCAGGAGGCGTATGTTTATGACTCTCTTCATACAATGTTGCCGAATATAGTGCCGTTATCGAGTGTCTATGGGATGCCATTTCACATGGTGTTCTCATTCTTGAGGTAAGTCTTGATTCACAGTTAGTAGTGTCACAACTGAATGGCTTATATCATGTTTAGAACCAACAATATTACGAAGATTCTTATGTGTGATATTGTTGGAATGGCAATTTGACAACATAACATACATACATGTTCCAAGAATTTATAATCAAGTTGTTGACTCATATGCTAACTCGGTGTTAGATTGGCATTTGTTTCACAAACCATAAGCTCATCACAAACATAGATTTTTACACATGTAAATAAATAAAATCGATCATCATAAAAATTTTTCATTAAACACCCAAAAAGTGATGTTATAATACATAAGTGTCATAATACAAAAATGGGGCTTCTGAGCCACCAAGATATAATACACGGTAGTAAAAAAATGTGTCACTCCTAGGTATCTAAGCCTGAGGAGGAGGAAGGGGGTTCTGATCATGGAAGGTCACCACGGCTCTAGCTAGCGATCGAAATAACCACACCCATGCTCGTGGTACACCCACCACCTGACGCTGCATGGCCTCGGGAAATTCCTCGACTTGCACCATGGGTACTCTATGTGTCAAACATAGAAAGTTTGTGTGGATGCTTTGGAGAATTTGCTCTGCATCCACACCCATGATGTCATCTCCTCTTCCCCTCCATATAAAATGTGGGAAACTATCAGGCCACCATGGTCCTACATCTGCATACATATGATAGATTGTCACTATGTGTCGTCACAAAAAAACATGTCTTTTGGTTCCATATATAAAAAAACAAAAAAAATTAAATAATTCAAAAAAAAAACTTAAAAAAGAGGGTTGGGATTCATTACAAATGTCACCGTATGCTGCTCCCGGTGGTAGGGGCATGTTGGGATCTACCCAAAAATCTATCCCCGCGGAGGGGTAATAATTGATGGCAACTATCTGTCGCTTCCACCATGGAAAGAAATCAGCTGGGTAGGGGTTAGACACCCTACCTCCACTCAGTCTATGCATTGCATCTTCCCAACATCGTTGGGTCGGATCTCAAACCCCGTGAGGAGGAACGTTAACTCTAGGGCTTAGCCCTGAAACACGCTTGAAGAAGAATGTGCTCAGTATACTGCCGAAACCAAAGTTTCATACCCTTCCCATCTTGCAGTCACTGAGCTGCTGCTTCATGTTACTCAACAGTGTAGTACTCCAATGGTAAACTATGGGTCTCATGCACTCCACTGCATAGAACATCAATGGCTGCAATTTCTGGTGGAGTGAGGCTAGCCCTGCTATCCTGCTGAGTGCCAGTAGTATGGACTTTAGTCCTAGTACCTGGATGGATTTTGTTGGTATCTAACTCCCAACCTTCTTCATGTCTAGAAAACAGTATACTACAGTATACTCATCAATGGTGACGCCACCTTCGGGCCCATGAGAGCGTAGGTTCATGACCTCTCCTCGTTGGGACAATCTTGTAATGAAGTATATGTCCTCCACCTAGATCATGAGGGACATCCCATCGATCTGAAAGGAATCTGAGTTAGGATCCCAGTAGTCTACTAGCATCTACAGCAATCTTGGTTTGGCCCTCAGGTTGCCAAGACACCAAAACATATATAGCCCACATTCACATAGAGCTTGTTGAGCCATTAGATCACCCCGTGCGGATTCTTCTACGTACTTGTGTTATATATCCCTCCATTCTAGAACCATCCTACACATTTACGTTAAGTTTTGGTCAGTATTTGTCTTAAAAAAACTCAAACGCGATCGCATACATGGCTGTTTTCAAAACAACCGCGTATGTACGCGGGTTTGGGCCATTTTTCGGTGTGTAGCCAACCCTATACGTGGAAAAATCCTCAATTTCTATGTGGGCTGAAGCAACTATCTTTGAAAAAAATTCCATGCAAATAGAAGAGCAAGGCATGAGAAGTTACTTGGAGAAAACGGTGTTGGATTTCGCCTGACGAAACTCTTGGAATTTGCGTTTGAAGTTCTGAGCTCAATTGGGTAAAAATTTCAAATGATATATAATTTTTGAACTTTTTACTATTTCTATAAAATTTTAAAAATTTTTGAAATTTTTTATCCCCTTTCTATAGTTTTGAACCGTTTCTGACCCTTTTGGACTGTTTTTGACTAATATGATGATGTAGGAGACTGTTTTGAGCGTCGTTTCAACCATTGTTTTGACCCATTCATGCTGATTTCAGGTATGATGTTTAAACTGGCATATAGGTTAGATTTTACCTCCATTTGCATTTTGCATGATTTTATGATCATTTCATTATAACCTTAGGTATGAACCCATTCTATCTTGTCACAGAACCTTCTTGTTTTTTTAGAAGTGACATGATGTGAATGGTAGAGTTTGACCTTACATGGGTGCCCTAGTTAGCTCCTTGTTTGTATTTGGTGCCCATGCCGACAGTTTTTCCTTTAGGTTGTGGGAGTCCATTGTATAGTATCACCATTTCTTTTCGCAAGAACCTCATACTCCTCTTGATCTTTTTACTAGCCTTATTCCCCCAAGACTCCCTTATGTCAAGTTGTAATTGCATTATCATGAGCTTTGCCTGCCTCATTGAGCCTTTTATCGGCTTCCCTAAATTTGAGTATCAGCCATATAGCCAGATCTTGTCTCATGTCTAGCCACATAGAGCCATTTTGTATATTCTTTGCATATTGATTCCCTATTTTTACCAGGAGGGGACTTTCCCTCGAGTGTCGCTATCCTACACATGTGTCCTTGCATTGAGCATAGGTATGTTCCACTGCTTGGAACTAGTTTGTTTGTCCCTTGAAACTTGTCTCCTTCTATTCTATAACTATAAAGAACTTTTATTCTTTTTCAATCTTTTCAAAATATTTGAAAAAGTCCAAAAAAAATCAAAAATCCAAAAATCCGGACAAGAAAAGATGTTATCTTTGGCAGTAGTCGAGTCTTGACTTTGCATGTCATCCATTCCCGGTATGGTTACTGGTTCATGCACATTATGATCAAGTCCTTCCAAATTATAAAGCTTTACTAAGTACCTCATGTTGGATGATGGGGGATGCCTTAATGCCCTCCTTCTAGTGGATTTCATCCCATCGACTTCAGATCATTTATTCTGGGATAGGAATCTAGAGTCATTTTTGAGTGCGTGGAGACTTACAGTCATCAGTGGTAGGTTCTCTCACCATCGACAATTTTTGGGAATACATCAATGTCCCCTGATCGATCAATTATCTCGAGTGTTTGACCTCAACACATTTATTCACACTTGCTAGTTTTCACTCTAGTAACTTGATTCCCATTTTCATTATCAATGGGTGATCTCGCGTCTGTTAACGGTATACATCAATGACCATTAATCAGACGATGGACTACTATGTTCGAGCTCGACATCTCTATTCACATAGTAGGACATGTACTCGTAGTAGGTTGTGTAGAAAACCTTCTAGACTGGTGGCATCTCATATATGCTACCTCCTTGATCATGCCAGTGTTCATGAGATTTCAGCTCTCGTGACTTGATTCCAGTGTATGCCAGATATTTCCAGCCATTTTGGAGATCGTGATCCATCATATATCTACAACCTACATGAAGATCATGATCCTGTGTATATATTCATCATGGAGATTCTGAGCTATCTATATTGTACGTGGTGATGACCACACATGCCATATTTTGTATCATGCCTATTCATGGCCATTGTACTCTTATGTATCTGGGACTGCTACATCTACTTGCAGTTATGTGCAGAGTTTTATCATTGTATTGTACTGATTGGATGGCTAGGTCTTCCACTGGGCTCTTCATCACTCCACTTCTGGGATGTAATTATAATGTATTTTGGCCATCATATGACCCCTCTGATCTCACACATTAGGGGGCATCTGCTATAGTTGATTTTACCACACATGGTGGATCACACTTTTATGGCCTTCCTTGTCCCTCTGCAGACTCTTTAGACCCCATGGACCATTTTTGTACCTTTGATGTTTCCAATATCATCCCTAAAAACATGCAATAATTTCTATACATGACTTTTAGTCCCTTTCTCGCGTATATACACGGATTTGACCCTTAATCCCATGTACATCAGGATGTTCGCAAAAGGCCAAATGATTTTGGAGTTTTCCTGGATGTGGATTTGAGTCACTTGTCTCTTGGCCTTCCATATGCCTTGAGATCACTCGCATTCAACCTTACATTACCCCATTGAAGATCTATATAAGGAACCCTTTGGATACATTGAAGGGGAGGAATTGAAGAGCAAGAAAACTATAGTCCATTGTTGTCGGAGCTTATACTTGAGTCTGCATCCCTTTTTCCCTTGGAGCACTTTGTGTTCTTCCCAAGCTTGCCTTTTTCTTGTGAGCTTGCTATCAAGAGATGGAGGACTGAAGTGGTGGAGGCCCAAGTGGGGGATTCAGTTTCTCCTATTCGCAGACGTGCCGACAAAGGTTGTCACTATTGTAATCTCTATTTTATATCAATGGAAATATCTTTTCCTGTCCAATAATGTGTATTTAAATGAGTGTTTGATCCATGGATGCTTGTAAATTCTTAGATGTTATTGATTATATATGCTAGAGTAGGTCTAACACAATTATATATAGCATGATTGTCTTGTTTGTTGAATATTGAGGAAGCAAATTGCTAATACAAGTGAGAGTGGAAAAGCTCAACGGGGATCTACATCAACCATCCAGAATAAGGTATGAATCGAGATCCTTTAGTGTTAGTTGTTTGGTTTCTCTTGCATATAGGGAAGGATTGATTTCCAGAGTTAATCTATTTGTTGTGGTACCCCAAGCCATAGGAATTTCTCTTTGTAACAGTGTCAAGCCAACAAAGAAGGTTAACAGTGTCAAGACAAAGTTCAAAACAAGATGTGAATTCAAAATGTCTGCGCAAATTGGTGATTATGACATGGATTATATCATCCTTGACTTGGGATCTGATGTTAACATTTTAATGTGCCAGACATGGGAAATAATGGGAAAGCCTCTCCTAGAATGGTCCCCAATTCAATTACGACTTTCTAATTAGGAAAAGGTCCCGCCCATTGGTATATTGAGTCAAGTCCAAGTGGATATTGAAGGATTGTGGACTTCGAGGTCATCAATATAGTAGATGATACTAACCCATATCCCATACTGCCGGGGATCGATTGGGCCATGGGAAATCAAACCATTATAAACTTCAAAAGAAGGATCCTATTGTTTGAAGATGATGAGATGAGTGTAGTTGTGCCCCTTGATCCTATGGAGGGACACAGATATGTTGAACCAGTGTTCAATGAAGGGTGAGGTGATCACCTTGATAACATCTATAATGTCACTACCCTTAAGGAGGATTAGATTAATCCTACTACAGATGCTAACCTGAGCTGGAGATGCGTGAGTTCATGTACATTAGACTCAGGAGAGGCCCTTGAGAACTGGCATAATTGATTACATGAAGTCTCTATGAGGAGATGTGGCAGGATAACTAAGTTTGTCCAATGAGTGGGAACTTAGTCACAAGTGCTACTTACATATGAAAGACTCCCTAACTTGGCAATGTTCTTGGCTGAGTTTGAAGAATTAGTAACATAGCTGCAATGACTGTCTGCACTTGAATTTGCACTAAAATATACACCCGCGCGATGGTGGGGTATACACAAAATCTCAATAACTGAATGGCCGCAGTGTAGACGGCTACTGGAAGTAAGGTTTGGAGACAAGGTCGCAACAGTGAAACAAAGGTATACAGGGTTATCACACCCTGTTGAACACTTGGAGCAGTGTTTTGTAGCATTCTCGAGCTACCTATTCCAGGAGTGGGTTCACCAATTCAGCCACCCTCTCGAAATGGAACCTAGAGGTTGGTACGCATCTATGGAGCTATGCCAAGAAACAAGAGAATGGGAAAAGGTGGCGTAGAATTTCACATACACATTCCAGTTCATAGATGAGAAACCAACAGTTGATATTTTTCTGAAGACTCTTAAGGAGAAGATATTCATAGAAATCCCACTAGAGGTGGCCTATTCTCAACCCTGCACTATGCATTCCCACCAGTGCTGTGAGACAGTTCAACACTGGATGACCTGCTATAACCTCTCCATAGATCCAGAGGATGATCCAACTAACATCAATATTCTAGAGTCAGAAGGATCGTGCATGGTTGAAGGAAGCAACATTTCCAGTGAGCAGTTCATCAAGCCGCTAAAGATCAAGAAAGTTAACATTGGGTCAGAGGACAATCTGAAATTTGCTAACATTGGAGACTATTGGGACTAAGAGACAGTATCCAAAATCACTGATCTATTACATGAGTTCCAAGACCTATTCCCAACAAAATTTAGGGAAATGAAGGGGATAGTAGGAGATTTGGGAGAAATGAAAATTCCACTCAAACCCGATGCAAGATCGGTTAAACAATGCCCCTATAGACTAAATCCACGCTATAAAGAAAAAGTGAAAGCAGAACTAGATCACATGCTAGAAGCAGGACTCATTGAAACTGTTGAAGAGTCAGAGTGTATAAACCCCATAGTGATTCAGGATAAGAAGGTGACAGGCGAGGTCGGGATCTGTGTCGACCTTAGGAAGCTAAATGATGCCTGCTTACATGATCCATTCCCAACACCATTTACAGATGAAGTCTTGGAGAGCGTCGGAGGACAAGAAATGTACTCATTCACAGATGGATTCTTGGGCTACCATCAAGTCAGAATTGTGCAAGAGAACCACCACAAGGAAACCTTTTCTACATAATGGGGATGCTACCAATACAAAGTAATTCCCTTTGGCCTTAAAAATTCCCCTTCTATTTTCTCTAGAATAGTGGTTTCTACTTTTAAAGATTTCATTCATAAGTTTCTTGAAGTATACTTTGATGATTGGATGGTCTTTGGTATGGTAAGTGACCATATTGAGAATTTGTGTACGATGCTGGAAAGGTTTCATCAGTATAAAGTTGCACTGAATTTGAGAAAATGCATATTTTTCACATCATTTGGTGTACTGCTAGGCCATGTAGTCTGCCGAGATGGGATCTTGGTCAATCCCCCGTGAAGGTGGCAATTATTCTGGAATTTCCACCGCCCACATCGGTCATGCAACTTAGATCCACATTGGGACATACTGGATATTATAGAAAATTCATAAGAGGATACACATAGATAACTACCCCAATGGAGAATTTGATGAAAAAGGACGCCAAATTCGAGTGGAACAAAGACTGTCAAGGACGCTTGGATAAGATGAAGCACAAAATGGCCACTACGCCTATATTGATATTCCCAAACTGGAAGAAGGAGTTCGATGTACATGTTGATGCATCATCAATTGCACTTGGTATAGTATTAACACAACCAGGAGAGGGAGCAATTGACCACCGAATTGCATTTGCAACTAGCAAACTGTCAACAACAGAGAAAAACAATACCACAACTGAAAGAGAAGGGCCTCCAATTGTCTATGTGCTACAAACGTTTAGGCATTATCTATTGGGTGGACACTTTAAAATGTTCACTGATCATTCTACGCTATAGTACTTGGTCAATAAGCCAGTGTTGGGGGGGAAGATCTGCATATGTCTCCTCCTATTTCAATAATTTGACTTTGAAGTCATTGTAAAGCCAGGTTGAATGAATGTTGGGCCAGACCACTTGTCACACATTAAAAGTGGTGAGTAACCAAACATCTTAGAGGATAATCTGCTTGATGCGCAGCTGTTTGCTATCGACATTGTTGATAAATAATTTGATGCTATTATACACTTATTGAATACAAGCTATGTGCCTAAAGATTATATGACATGGAAAAAGAAACAACTAGTTTTTAAGGCCACATACTACACACTAATCGCGAGACAACTGTATAAGTTGGGACCATATGAAATACTGCACATATGTGTCTTTGATCATGAAAGGCAATGGGTAATGGCTGAAGCACATGTGGGTGTCTAAGGAGGACACTACGCTAGGAAGGAAATGATGCGCAAGATTTTGCAAGATGGACTCTAGTGGCCAACAGTACATATGGATACATGGAAATAAAAGTAGTGACTATGATAAGTGTCAAAGAACAAGGAAATTATCACGACGTGATGAAATGCCACTTGCGCCACAAATTACACTGCAAACCTTTGGAAAATGGGTAGTGGATTTTGCTGTCCCTATTAGTCCACCAGGGAAACAGACTGGTGCGTTCTATATTATAACTGCTACAGATTACTTGACAAGATGGGAGGAAGCTACACCTGTCAAATATTGCACCACAACAACTGCAACGAAGTTTCTTTTTGAAAATGTGGTGACATGTTTTCGTTGCGTGAAGATACTTATCAGCAACCAAGGTAACGTTTTTTTAAATAAACTAATTGTTGAGCTGGCTGCAGAATTCCAGATCCAACACAAGAAGACAACACCCTACCATCCTCAAGAAAATGGAACTATTGAGGCCTTCAATAAGATACTGGAGAATGTCGTGACCAAGGTCTGTAATGTGCACAGATATGAATGGGACCAGAAAGTCTCATCAGTATTATGGGCTTACAGAACAGCATGTAAATGACTAACTGGATACACTCCTTTCTATTTAGTCTATGGATAAGAAGCAGTCATGCCCATGTAATACATTGTGCTGATCCTATGAATTGTTGTGCTCACAAAAATGATAGATATCGATGCCATAGAATAAATACTTGCACAACTAATTCAAATGGAGGAAGAATGCTTCATTGTAGGCTTCCATCAAAATGTGGAAATTAAACAGCGGTAGAAAGTGTGGCATGACCGCCACATCAGAACAAAACAGTTCAAGGTTGGTGGACTTGTTTTGATGTATGACAACAAGTTCTTCAAGCACCCAGGTAAGAAAAAAACATACTAGCTAGGCCCATATGTGGTTGTGCACATTACTAAAGCAGGCACGGTAAAACTAAATAATCTAAATGGAACACCAGTTGCGGGTATGATCAACGAAATTTGATTAAAACCATACCGCGATGACTACGGTGTGGTCCCATAAGGATGAGGAACGCAGGAAAAAAAAAGATGAGAAAAGCATCTCTAGTGCAACCTGGTGTGGAAAAAGGAGGTTGCACTGAAGAATGGTGCCCTATAAACCCACCAACAAACCAGCTAAGAGACAACTGGTGATCATTGGAAGCAAGTTGGAATACACTGACAGACCGACAAATGCATGAGGATTCAACAAAGAAGTGGCGCTCATGACAGGACATCACCCTGGACAAAACGACTAGCTCATCATGTATGGGAAACTCTATGATGGTGATCATCCATCACATCAATACTCAATCATGCCTGTTAGTATGAGAAAACAATGGCAGGGTGAATCATAGAAAATCTGAGAGGTACATTTGGTGCACCAGAGGAGGGTCTTATCCTAATGATGCACCTGGTTAAGTCAGGATGGCATGTGAACCAATTCTCCTCTTATAAAATAATGGCATGCCTAGAGCCAACATCACTTAGTCATTCTACTTGAGCACTAGTTACAGATGGGTTGGGGTGCACCATGGTGAGAATCTCTGCTGAAGAAAGCAGTTTCTACAACCTTTAATGTGTGGGTTATCTCCAAATATGGGATTGATGAGGAAATCATTAATCTGTAAGTTATTTCGACCAAGCTAGAAGTCTCTGGAAAATTCATCCTTAGCTATGTCTTTTTTAGTTGGTTAGCAACCTTGGCTACGACACCCAGAAGGAAATCAGTGGGGATCTAGGTTCTTTCCCCACTTGACTAAGTCTGCAGGGATGGAAAATAGGCCCAACTTCTAGCAGTCTAGACGAGGCTTGAATGTGTGGAAGGACCAAGTGGGAAGATGTTGACTTCCAGGAAGGACCAAGTGGGTAGATGCTGACTTCCAGGAAGGGCCATGTGGCCAGATATGGCTTGTAGGCCATGATGCTGAGATGAATTTGGTGAAATGTTGGGAATTATTCGTCCCTGATCACTTGCTTCAATTTGGGGATTTTCTAGTTTTCAATATGGACAATGCTTCATTCTTCAAAGTTGATATATATGGCAAAGAGGGCAATGAGAATCAGCTACGCACATGCAATCACCAGTTGGGCACTTCTAGAAAAAATGGTCAAAGATGGTAGTGCAAATCCCATGCTACAGACTCCATGTCTACTTGACATGGCTTGAGAACGAGCCACAAGACATTGACAAGAAGAAAAAAATTAAGATAAAGAGGAAAATTAGGATGAAGAGGACCGGGAAGAACAATAGAAAGATGAGTTGCAACAAGCAGATGAAAACCCTCTAGAAGTACACTATTCAGATGATGTCGATGAAGAATTTGTATAACTTCACTTTTTGTAAGTATGGGATGAGCTCGCAGTGTAGAAACACCTCCAAAAAAAAAAACAAAAAAAAAATGCGCAAGAGAGGAAGCAGGAGAAAGGTGCGTAGGAAAAAAAAATTCAGCAAAAAAAAGGCCACCCATTTTTCACCACCTACTATGTCCACTGCTTAGTGGCTCAGGACAAGACACATGTGAGTGTTGGGGGCCTATTGGACCTAGGGAAAGCATGTAAGGAATAAGAACAAATGAAGAAACACATAAGAGTTAGTCCATCATGCAAGCACAAACAAGGAAAAGGAAGCATGCAACATGAATAGAAGAAATGCAGACAAGGAAATCTACGCGGACAAAGGAAACTCTACGGAAGAAGAAAGCTATGTAGAAGAAGGAATAGGTGCAAGAGATGTCACTTGCATGGAAGGAATATGCTGCAGGGTAAAACAGTAGCACAAGTGCAGAATAATGGCTCAAAGCAACAGGATGATTGTGGGTGCTGAAGTTGGCTTAAGTTGTAGGATGCCACATGAGTGAACACATGCTGTAAGTAAGGTCGTTAGTGCCTCGTGTCAAGTCATGATCACCACAGCTGTAGCCTGAGGGGAGGTTGATGGTGATAGTTAATGGACTACCTGTATGCAGTCATCCAAGCGTGGTCAGGTAAAATACTATAAATAGGAGGGATTCAATAGTTAGAGGGTTGGATTTTGGGGGCTTGTTGCTTTTTAGAATGGTAGTTGTTGTTAGCTTACTCTATGATGGCTTGTCGATCACTGTTATTTTCTTTAAGTGTGTTAGTAGGGGGAAGGAATGGAATCTGAGTGGTAGATTAGTAGGAAGTCTACAGGATGCAGTGAGACATAGTGCAGTAGAAGAGAAGCTCTGCTAGAGAGGCGTAGAGGCGAGAGGAGTTGATCTAGGCCATGTACGGATCAGTATATGGTAGCAGTAGATTAGGAGAAATAATAAATAGATCATGAGAGTAAAAGAGAGTATGAGCATAAAGGTAGATCTAGGAAAGTCTGCAGTCAAATGCAGGCTGAAGGTGTCGTATATTTCTCATGCCAGATGAAGAGCACCTTGTGGTTTCTCCCAGATGGGTTTCCATGTGAATTATCCTTTGCATTGATGATTGAATGTGTATGGTTGTTTATGTTTTTGTTTATGCTTATTCTTATGATGCAGGTCCTTTCATGGTTGAATGAATGCTGTACTGTCAATAGAAGTCCGAATGCATGATTAGGTTATTATGTGTTGCTTTTGAGTATTAGTTTATGTTTACGGTGCAGTCCTTGTTACATGTCTATATGTTGCGCCTGTCTGTTAGTTCGTGTTTATATTCTTCTATGTTTGAAGTACTAAGGTCGAATCTATGTCACGCCATTAGTAGTGAATGAAATATATGCATGGTGTGCACTACATTTCGGCGTAAATGACTCCATCCTCATGACTTGGTCGAGCTCCTTGGTCACATGCCAAGGGACTATAATCCCTCAACAAATCATGGAAACATGGTTTTGACGGTTACCCATCAAAGAGATATCTCGTGTGAGACCGCGCTTGCTCTGCGGGCGTTGCAGGTGGGGCTTGCCTTGTCAGGCCGATATCTTAGGCGTTTGTTGGGTTGATGGGCTGTGCAAAACCTAGGTCATGCAAGTTAGGAAAAGTGGCCAACAAAAACACTATCTATAATCTAAATCTTCTTTTTATCTATTTTCTTAAAAAAAATTGATTGGAGTGCCAGCTTCTAGCCATCTACATTTTCAGTTACTACTTTTCTAGTCAACTTGTCTGTTACACAGTTGGCTGATTTTCTTATATGTTGAAGTTTGTCTATTTTCATGTTCCCCATTTCCTTCTTAACCCATGAGATTTTCCTATCTAATTCTAATGAGGGGTCCTTGTTCCTGTTGTTTAAAATGTTGTTTAGAGGTTTTGAGTCCCTTATAGTTTTTAGTGGCCTCACCTAACTCCCGTCCTCGGGTTTAATTTAATTCCTGATACTAAGGTCCCCATCTCAGCCTTTTTTTTTTACTTGATGATTTTGTTTTATAGAATAGTGCTATAATTCTTCCTTCCGAGTTTGTAATGTGTCCTCTTGCTCCAACCAAACCTAGTTTCCCTTAGCTACCCCATCTAAGTTGAAATTATCCATCCTTCTTCCAAGGATATTCATGACTGCTAGGGACCAATTCTAGCCACTATTGATGTCCATTGGGGCTAAAATATGGGAGGTATTGAAAGGAATATAGGGCTGTGTAGTTCGGGTCTGTAATATGGTTAGATGTACCCTGATCTACAGGAGTGTATAGATTATGTATAGCACTTGACCTTGGAGGTGGTAGATTTGCTTGATTATATTTGTAGTTGACTTGTTTAATAATTTGTATAATTGGTCGAAGTCTGATCCTGGGTATTGAAAGAAAAATTATTGGAATTCAATTGCATGTACTTCATGAAATGTCAGAGTCACTAACCGATGAAAGAGTTGGAAAATCAGCTGCTCTATTTTTTGGGCCTTTCTTGTACTTGATTACTTAGTGGATTTACTACAAGTAGGTAATGTTGGGAGGGTTAAATTTTTTTCCCTTTGATTTTGAAAATGATGCAATGGCTTGGGATCAGTATGCACAATTTTCCTTTTACAGAGAAGCTAACGGCTCAGATTAAACAATTCAACAATCAACTGTCTTTTTACAGAGAAGCTAAAGCCTTAGATTAAATAATTCAATACCCAACTAAATTTGTTTTACATGGAGGTAATCTGAACTTTTATGATGGCTATGTTCTGTTGTTTAAAATGGAGAGCTACAATTGTGAGAAATTTAATGGCAAGTAAAATTCATGTATCATAAACATACTCTTGAGGAAAACATCATTTTTGAAGCATTTATAAATACGATTTTCCTGGTTTTTTTCTATAATAAAGGACGCATTGATGAGTTAAACTTATTATATGTTTTCTTGATATCTAATACATCCATGTTCACATGGATTTATCAGTGTTAGGAAAGTTTTTAATTATAGTTTATATCCACTAAAAATGGCAATTCATGGTATGAGCTGTGTTTTTTTAATTGGAGGAATGCGAAGATGAGGATCTTTCAGTTACTCTAGTATTTGGTCTTTACGGAAGGAATACTTTCTTGTTGCCTCAACTAACCTTTTCAACAGACTGGGTCAGGTTTGAGATACTCAAACAGAACTTGTCTTTTGACGAGGGTCATACTTTTCAGTGGAGATTATCTGGCATAGAATACTCAAAGATATTTTTGCTTTCCCAAGTGAGTAAAATTATGGTTATTTTGTTGTCTTTAGGTACAAATTATTGGCATCTTGATTAATGAACATATCTTTATTTTCTATATGGCATGACTATGTAATTCATCTCTCTATGTTTTTAAATTTCTGGTATAGATAGAGTTTACTGAAAGCTCTTAATTTAGCAGGTCAGTGTTGCTGTGGGAATATTTGGTCTAAAAGATAGCTATGGAATTGAACTGCAGAACTTTTTTGGTGTAACTAGTACGTGTTTTGATTCAAGAATTCTATCTAAAACATGCAGTGATTCCCACATAATTCTTGATTTGAGTAACAACGCACATGAGGGTTGTGCTATCTAAAACTTCATGTTTCAACATCAACGTTTGAGTTTGAGAGAAGAAGAAATAGGACTTAGAGATATGATAGAAATTTTGTTCAAAATAATTTGAAGGCTATAAATATAATTGAGGAATTTCATGTTAGCAGGGAGGCTAAATTATGGGAGAACAGGTTTGTCTCATTCTCTTCAACTTTCCTTGTAAAAGAGTCAAGGGGTGATAACTGAAAATTAGCTAATTGGTTATATTCTAATTGTTGTTGCTTGTAGCACATGTGTGTCCAAATATAGTAGAAGCACCATACAACATTTGTCTGTTCTCAAATATTACCTTTGTTGTGGTGATTTTTTTTCTTGTCTTTATTACTTTTCCTGTGGTGCACTTTTGGAGTGCCATTGGTTCTGATAATTATTTGTATCAGTCTATTTGTGGCTATATCTACGGCAGGTTGGCTAGAGATAAACTTACAGACATGGTTGAATGTTTCGCATTGATTTTGATATAAAATGTGTCAACTATAATGTTGGGTATGATTTTATTATTTCATTCAACTCTTTTTGAAATATGTGTTGAATTTATTTTTCTTGCTTATTTTGGTAGCCTTCAGAATTCTATAAAAATATGTTTCATTTTCTAGAATTGGCTGATATGGTAGCTTATGATTTGCAAAAATCAGTTTCAAATCTTTTTTTTTCATGTATTCTTTTATTGTCATTGATAGATTGTTTTATGAATGGCAAGGTTTGGTTACCTTATTTGACTTTTACTTTGCTTGATTTCATATAATGATATTTTTCTCATATATTCGGACAAGCCAAGAGATATTCGGTAAATTGGTTGAATTAATTGGTATCACATCCATCACAGAGGTATTTCGTTCTCTTTGGTAACATGAATGGATATGCCATATAGGGAAAATTGTACATAGCTCTCAGGAATGAGTTTATCATAAATACTAGTTACTCATAATTTGTAATAATAATAATTATGTAGTTTGTATATTTATATCTATCATAAATTTGTTTAAATATCATCATTGTCAAGCAATAACAAATTCTTAAAGGGTGCTAGCTCAATGGTAGAGTGCCTGGCTAATTATAGGCAGGAGGTTGGTGGTTTGATTCCTCCATGTCCTATCATAAATTTGTGACTACAAAAACGACTAAATTCACATATATATGACTATTAGTAGCAAATTTCTCGTATCTTAGTCGTATTTATCTTAGTCATTAATATGTTATCATCTAGTAGTTTATTTAGTCGTATATTTGGTCATTAATTGATGCAATCAATGACTAAATCTGTAACTAAATCAATGACGAAATCCGTGACTACATCAATGACTAAATCATTGCTAAATCATTGGCTATCAATGAATAAATCATTGAATAGAAATGACTAAATCAATGACTAATAAGTCAAGCTATTAATGACTAAGTGAAATATGACTAGCTATAAGATAGTGGGAATGAGCTACTATTAGTCACCGACTTAAAAATAGTTGTTTATAGCCTGATTTTAGTCATTTTTTTAGTCATTAATTTCCCATTTTGTACTAGTGTGCCTTGGGCAGAGAAAGGCATGGTAGTTTGATTGTGTGTCTGATAAAACTTGCATACCTACAGTCTGGGAGGCCGCATTCTTGATTTTGCAATAAATAACCATGTGGTGCGTACCCAGTTCATCATTTCTCCCAGACGCGTAGAAGGTTTTTTTTGTTCATAAGTGGTTCGATATGGCCATTCATTATGCATTCACTGTTATTCACTCTGGGGGGGCATGCTATCATTCACACAGAAAGTTCATGCGTACAAGAATTGTTTTGGTGCGTTCATCTGGCTTGCAGAAATTCCTTTTGTTCTGGGCTTTTCATTTGTTGTTTACCATCTTCAGCCGTGAAGCAGGTGAAGGGTCCCCTTTGTTTTTTCTGAATGATTGAGTAGTGGAGATCACTTGATTTTATGAAAAGGAGTAGTCATCCATGGTTTTCCCTAGTATTATTATGCAATCACTTCCCTAGTCACAGAGTGAGTGGAAGCATGTTTTGTTGTGTTAACATTGAGGTTTTATGTATTGTGCACCTTGGTTTGGGTATAAACTATATAAAAGTCTTAGGATTGGAAGAGACGACGAATAAGATTGATAAACCTAGTGTGGAACCTCACAATAAGGTAACAATGGATAGTAAATATGCTTTTCACATCTTGAAGAGAACTGGAAGGGAAGGTATATCCTGAGGGATTGTGGATTAGATAAGGGGATGCTTCCTTGTGATGTATGTGTAGGAAACATGGGTTCCAAGCCAGATAGATCTTGTATAGGTGTCCTTAGCTCTATATAATAGCTCACTAGCTTAGTATTCTACCTTTCCACTACCTTAGAAGCCTCATAAACCCAACTTGAAGGATGGTTTGGTTGGTAGCCTGAGAAACCCAACTATTGTCTTGGTTGTCTCTTGTTCTGTTTCGGACTTGTGAGTAATCCTTGGCTGGAAAACTTGATAAACCCAACTTGGATGATGGCTTGGCAAGTAGCCTGATAAACCCATTAGTTGGCTTGGATGGTCCATAACCTAATTGTTTGCTTGGCTATGAACAATCTGATAAACCCAACATTGTTTGGCTTGTAAGCATGTAGCCTCATAAACGGAACTTGGTGTTGGATTGGCTAGAAAGTTTGATAAACCCAATTGTGATATGGCTTGGTCATATAGCCTATGAAGCCATCTGTTGGCTTGAATGTGTGTTTTGATCTGGCTGTGTGAGTCTGCAGTTCCGTAGTTTCATATGGAAATCATGCCCATCTCGGGGGTGGTAGTGGTGTTGAGAGATTAAGGAACTCACTAGCCTATGGTTGGGTGGAACATTGTAGCGACATAACTAGTTACATGACAACTTAATCATCAATATAAGTGTCTCTGTTACATTTTTTTATGCCATGTATTTTCTTATGAGTTATTATGATCCTATTGAATGCTCAATGACGGTCAAGTAGAAGTTTACTTCTGTTATGGTTGATTGCATTTTACTTCTGTACATGAATTGTGTTTTTGTGATGCATTTGCCTAAGTTCATGGAGGCTAGAAGCTTGTTTTAGGTCCAAAAATGCAACAAAGGTAAGAATCATTGAGTTTCTTCCCCTTGGAATTCGCTTGCAGAAGGAGGAAGGTAGAAATTGGAAGAGGAAAAGTTGAATAGGGAAGAATTGTTGTGTTTCCACACCCCAGGATCCACCTACGGAAGGAAGATGATGAAAGGAGAAAAGGGTAGTTGGAAATAAGGCAGAGAGTGGATTTTACAATTTCTGAAGCCCAAGGTCCGAAGGAAGAAGTAAAAAACGCATAGGATCTCTAAGGAAAAAATATAACTTTCTGAATTCCGAATTCCGAGGTCGGAAAGTGGAAAGTAAAAGTACGGAATTAAGAAGGAGAAAGAGACATTAAGTGCTCCGTCCCACATTGATTTTTCAATTTTTGAAGTGTGGGAAGTGGAAATCGGAAGTGGGGAAGGAGGAAGGAGGAAGAGCCATTAAGTGCTCTGTCGCACATTGAATTTTCAATTTTTGAGTTCTGAAGTGCAGGAGGGGGAAGACAAAATAGAGATTAAGTATTTTTTGACGAACTTTATGTTCCCAATTTTTTACTTTCGGGGTTAGAAGGGAGGAAAGTGGATTGCAGAAAGACAAGTCTAGTGTGGAAATGAGCATTTTGGACATAGAAGGGATCTACCAAGGGAGGAACAACTGTTACCATGGTTTCTAATCCTGAGGATGAAGGTTGAAGCATGTGTTTGCGTCCATGCCCTATTTTTTGAAGGAGAAAAAGGGTTCTTGAATTAATTTTTTTTGAATTATATGCATTATGGGGTATGGGGACATTACGTTATGGTATCAGAGCTAAGAGTTGCAACACTAGGCCTGGATGGGACATAATGAGTCGTTAAAATAGATAAGAGTACCCTCTAATACCAACATTGTAGTATACCGCATTGTGGTATCAGAGCTGTTGGTTACAACATTGGTCCTAGATGGGCCAAATGACAATAAGTAAATGTTTTTAGATAACAAATGATGTTGTTAACACATTTTGCAGAGTCGTATTGTAGATTGGAAAAAGAGTTGGTTTTTGGCTCAGCCATGAGAACCTACGACATCTATGATGGGTAGAGTCCCTATGAGCATGGGGAAGATGCCATGGGTGAAAAATTTAGAGTTGGAAATGCTGATACAGAGTCTAATGGGAGAATATTTCAGAATACTCCCCTAGATATTGCATCCACCATGAGGAGCCTGATTAAATCTTAGAAAGAGAAACATTAGTTGAATGCATCCATGTTGCATGGTTTGACATACATCCAAAGGTGGATGAGCTCTGGGAGTCATACTAAAAAACCAGAAGGTAGTAAGAGAAATGTCAGAAGAATATCTTCTAATGGGTCATCTAACTCTGAAGTATCCACTCGGGGTTCGATCTCTTCATCTCATAGAGATAAGAGATAAAGGATCTACAGGAATAGTTCACGTGGTTAGTTTAATAAGGAAAGGCCTCCTACCTTTAACGATGAAGTAAATATCGGTCAATAATATGAAGCTTGGATTCTTGGCATGAAGAAATATTTCCACGTCCAAGACTATTTAGTAAACATGAAAGAAATATTAGCCATCTTCAACCTGAATGGAAGATAATCCATTTTGTGGGAGCACCTCAAGTAGGTAAAGAAGCTAAATGAAAGGAAAATCAGGTGCAAACAATTCAAGAAATATTTCAACCAGAATTACCTCTCTGATAGGTATTATATTGATAAGATCAAATAATTCCATGAGATAAAATTGGGACAACATAGCATGGAAGAGTATGCTAATAAGTTCTTGGAATTGTTAAGGTATATCAGGTATATCAGGGATGTCAAAGTGAAAATATAGCATTTTTTGAGTGGGCTACCTCAAGCCTACAAAGACAGAATTGAGTTTTATGAACCTATAACTCTGGAAAAAGCAATAAGGAAAGCTAAATACTGCTATGATAAAAGCAAGGAAAAACCTGATATCCATAAGGTTTGGAAGGAAAAAAAGAACGAAAATTTTGATCAAAGGAGGAAACATTTCAAACCTTATCACCTCATAAATCAATAGAGGAATCCATAACAAGCTGTGAATTAGCCATCCATATTGATGTGAGAAAATCCAAGGGATCCACAACTAAAAATAGAACCTCTCCAATGTTGGAAATGTGGAGGACCCCACATGCACAGGAATTGTCCACTTGAGGATGGGTTATTAAGGAAAGCTCATAACATTCAAAAAGATGAAGAAATGGGTTAAGTTGCAAGGACTGTCCCTAGGATTTATGCAGCACTGGAGGACCACCAAGAACATCATCAGTCAACGATGACTAAAGTTATAGGTAAGATTGCTAAGCAATTTGTTTCTGTTTTAGTTGAACCTAGATGTACTCATAGTTATATCACTCCTAAAGTAGTTTATATTTGTGCTTTTAAGAAGTTAAAGCATATCAAATCATGGTTAGTTCAGCTAGACACTAGGACGAAGAGAAAGGTTAGTGAAGTGGTAGAAAAGTGTCCATTGGTTATGGATGGATTGGTCACTTATGCAGATATGAAATTTATGCCTGTTATAGCTGATTTTACCACTCCAGGTGAATCACACTTTGTATGGCCTTCCCTTGTCCTGCTGCAGACTCCTTAGACCCCATGGACCATTTTTTTCCCTTTGATGTCTCCTTGATCATCCCTAAAAACATGTGAAAAATTCTATACGTGACTTTTAATCCCTTAATCACGTATATACGCGGGTTTGACCCCTAAAACCGCGTACATCGGGATGTGTACAAAATCCAAATCCTTTTGGGAGTTTTCCTTGACATGGATCCGACTCACTTGACTCCTGGCCTTCCCTATGCCTTGAGATCGCTTGGATTCAACCTTTCATTACCCCTTTGAAAAGCTATATAAGGAACTCTATGGTACATTGAAGGCATATGAGAGAATTGAGAGCAAAGAAACTATAGTCCACTATTTCCAGAACTTGTGCTTGAGTCTGCATCCCTTTGTCCCTTGGAGCACTAGTGTGTTCTTCCCAAGCTTGCCTTTTTCTTGTGAGCTTGCTATCGAGAGATGGAGAATTGAGGTGGTGGAGGCCCAAGTGGGGGATTCAGTTTCTCCGGTTCGCACATGTGCTGTCAGAGGTTGTATCTATTGTAATATCTGATTTATATTAATAGAAACATCTTTTCCTGTCCAATAATGTGTGTTGGAATGAATATTTTATCCATGGGATTATTTCAAATGATTATACATTGTTGATTATATATGCTAGAATAGATCTAACACCATGATATATAGTATGCTTGTATTGTTTACTTGTTGTTGAGGAAGTCATTTATCAATTCAAGCTGAATTTGGAAAGCTCAATGGGGATCTACTTCAACCGTCTAGAATAAGGTACGAGGTCTGATCCTTTAGTGTTAGACATTTAATTTCTATTGAATATTGGAAAATATTGATTTTTGGAGTCAAGCTGTCGGTTGTGGTACCCCAAGCCATTGGAATTTCTCTTCGTAACTGAATTGGCGACTCTGCTGGGGAGTTCCTAGTAGTTTTCCTTTGGGGGTTGTTTTACCGGCATTCAATGAATTTGAATTGCTCTTTCTCTCTTGTTTCTGTGTCGGATCTGGGGGCATGTATGCCTGGTAGTTTTTGATTGGTGTGAATTTTGTCTCAACTTGTCTGTTTTCCTTGATTTTATGCACCTTTCTTCCTGTACGCAAGTTTTTAACTCACAGTCGCATATACACGCCGGTTTCTCTGGGATTTCTGCGTATACACGTGGGTTTACTGTGAACAGTCGCGTATGCCCTTAGTTTTTAATTTTTGTGGAAGTTAAATGGTTGCTGGGTGAAGTTTGATGATTATTGAGTCTCCTTTGGCACTGCTTGAGTCTATTTATACCTCTGTTTCTGACCAGAAACATTTTTTAGGCTAATTTTTTTTATTTTTTATTTTTTTAAGAAGGTTTTTGTCATGGCATTTTCGATTTTTTGTTTGGGATTAGTGCATTAGAGTTCTTTTACCTTAGTGATTTTCTTGAGTGTTGTTTGAGTGTGCTTGCAGAGTCTAGGGGTCGTAGAATCATTCTTTTGCTTTTTGTATCTCATTTTATTTCAAAAAATCCAAAACATTTGCTTATCATCATGCATTGCATTTTGCATGTTGCATTGTACTTGCACTAGATTTGATTTGGAGTACTAGTTAGGACTTCAAATAGGAAAGATTGCATTCATCATTTGAACAAAAATTGTGCATTTCATGTAGTAGCATACCCTGTTTTCATGGACACAATGCATTTGCATTGATTGTTAGGTGTGCATTTTACTTCATGTTGTGTCATAACACCATTAGTTGCACGGTCATATCCCTATTTTGAGTAATAAAGCCAATTAAAAACAACGCTTAAATTAAAATGAATTACACTCTTTTCTTTTCTAGGGTGCACAAACAAGCTTATGTTTTAGGGTCTTGGAATAATTCATTGTGAGTAAATTCTCCAAGACCGCTAAACAACAACATGTATGTGTCTATCTAGGTGAGTGTGTGAAATCCTTGGTATAACCAGTGTTTCTTGGGATCCTCCTCTCAAAAGGGAGTTAAGCACGAGGCAGTGTGAGCGGTTATTGATTAGGATGACCCCTAGTCATAACTGAGTAGCACCGGAGATATTTCCAGGATTGTATTCATATCTGGGGGATCTTTCAAGAGTTTTGGGCTTTGCTACCCTTCCCATATGGTCAATCCCACCTGCGACTATCCGCCTGAGAATTGATTATATTGAGGTGACCTTAGTGGCCTTACCTAGGATATCAAGGGGGTACTTTGCAGGGGCTATTATGTAGGTGTCCCGGCCAAGTTGGGGTCAGAAAGCACAATTGCTTTACGCGTTGAAGATGAGGGCCACAATAATTAGTTATGTACCTCTGCTTGTTGTGTATGGGAGTCTCAAGCCTATCCTAGGTGAGACATACCTGCTTCATTCAGGAGCTCACTTATCCAGCCCTTGTTTGCTTGCATTTGGCTTTAGATTTTATTAGTGATTGCTCTATGCATGATAGCTTGCCTAGGGTTTGCATAAATAGAGAGTCTTTTTTATTTTTTGAGTCATTGTGGATTCAAGTGCAGCTCCTCGCCATTCTCGTTGTTTAGCAGGACTTCTGCCTTCTACTTCTTTTCCTCCTTTCGGAGAGAGACCTAGACAGTCCAGGCGGATTATTTCACACATTGATTCACACACCATGGGAGACCATATGGAAAGTATTCCTGAACCACCTTCTCCCATTCAAGTGGATTATGGAGAGTTTACTCCTACCTACGATCCTTCACTTGACTCAGTTGAGATAGGCCCCATGATTTCTGAGATTGGAACCTTTCATGATAGACCTACTCACTCTAGGGTTGATTCCCCATTGACGCATTACCGGTATGGAATGCTAGAGGATGTCGAGACTTATTTTGAACCCACAAGCACTAGCTATTGTAGTTATGCTATGTCTGATTTTTCCACACATGATTTGGCATTTCATGTCAAATCTGAGTTCGAGCCTAACACTATGCCTGGGGTCACTCTCATTCCTTACCATGCAGAGAGGTTTGGGAGCACTAGTCACATTGCACCTTCCATCCCGGTGGTGGAAGTTACATCACATATTCCTCCTAAGTCTAGGGTTAGTTATCCTATTAGGATACCAAACCTGAGATGGGTAATGATAGGGAATAGTACGTACATTGTTACTCAGGTCCCTCCGTCCTCAGTCTCTAATTCTTAAAATGTTCACCCTCCACCTTATTCACGTGGTCCTTCGGGCCGAAAAGGTGCTACGAGTCATATCCGTACTGTAGTTACTAGACCGGTTGTGTCTCAGCTTCATGTACCGCCCGTTGTTTTGGAAGGTCATGCTCATACTTCTAGAGGTCACATTCCTACTTCCGGAATGTATATTCCTACTTCTAAAATGTATGTTCCTACTTACAGAGTGTCCCATGGGACATCGCATACGATGAATTATGGATCCTATTATGGGGCACAGTATGGACAGGGTTCTTCACCTTATGGGGGCGGGTATCAACAACCTGCTTACTCTCCTAATTACGGATTCATAGCTCCTACTAGTCAAGGTCCACCACACTATGGTGCTTCCATGCCACCCTATACGGGTCATACGGGAGGAAGGCATTATGGCCAAGGCCATGGTGGTAATCAGACCTATATGAATCAGGGAGCGGTCCATTGACCTCATCATCCTAGGCTCCCTTTCCTCGCGACGCTCAATCTTCCTGACTTGTCGAGATTAACGAATGATCTTGTAGCTCATGACCCGACTTGCTCGGCTGTCCCTACCAAGCTTCCCTCAGACATACCTAAGTTCGAGAGCAAACCGGGAGAGGATCCAAGCGAACACATTACTACGTTTCACCTATGGTGCTCTTCGAATTCCTTACATTAGGACTCCATATGTTTCAGGCTATTTCAATGCACCCTTATAAGGCCTACCGCAAAATGGTATATAGAGCTACCTAGGGGAGCTTTCGCTTTGTTCGATGACCTTGCGATGAATTTTCTTAAATACTTCCAGTTACTGGTGCGTTATGACGTTGGTACTGAACTCTTGTCGGCATTTCAGAAAGATAAAGCCACACATATTTCTGATCATATTCAAGAGTGGCATAGACGAAAGAGGTTAATTAAAGCCTTTATACCGGTGGAGTTCCTCCTCGAATGGTTCCTCAAGTCGTTATTGCCATATATAGTGAAGGATGTTTCTACATCGAAAGTGTAGAATGAGGAACAAGTGATTTTTAGGGTGTAGGAACTGGACTTGATGTATGCTCAGTCTGTTTTGTTATATGAGATTATTCCCAATGCTCCGTGCTCCAGTTTCGACCCCAAAGTCAAACCTGGACCACATGACGATGGCATTGTGGGTTGTGCAAGTATGAAACCTATGGATTCTGTTGCAAAACAAGTTATTCAATTGTCAATCAACCAATCTACTTTGGGACAAGCTACAGCTTCGTCTCAACCCACCCAAATGGTGAGTGTACTTTTAGTGCAATTATCAGACCAGAAGGGTAACCAGTAGCCCAGACGAAATAGAAAAAAGGGTAAAAATAAGCGTAAGGGTGGGAATAAGAATGAGAATGATAATAGTAATGAAAAGAACGGTTGGAATGCTAGGGGGAACAAGCAATATAAATGTAAGGTTAAGTTCCCTTGCAAGTTATGTAAGGATGATCACCTCACTTACTTGTGCCCTCATATTGAGGAAGCCTCGAGGTTCTTGGCACAGGGCCCAGCTATGCTAACTAACCCTTTACCGCACAATCAAAATATCAAATTGAGGTCCCATGACCAGTCTGGTGGTGATCAAGATCCGTTGGAGGGTAGTGTTCGTGGTTGCATTAACATGGTACATGCTGTGAAAGTTGTGACCCATGCGAAAGACTATGGTTCGTTACAACCCAGCCCAAGAAAAGAGCCTGATCCACCAGAGTCCCCTTTGCATATTGAGAAACCTATGGATAAACCTGAGATTACACCTCGCATTCCTAAGGGAGTCCTTAAGCATTCAGGGCATAATCCAAATGCCCGAGCTGCCCATAACTATTCAGTTATTGAGGATTTGGGCCACACTCCTTGTGTGATGTCTGCATTGGAAGTGCTTCAGAGTTTTCCTTTGCAAAGGAAGGCATTTCTTTCTTCCCTTGGTGTGAATGATGATGATTCTTCCTCCGTGATCAAATTTGAAACCGCAGGAATTCAGCCTCGCTTGCCCTACTATGTGTCTCTTTTGATTCACGTAGAATGTCTTAATATGACTGTCAAGTGCACTGTGATTGACGAAGGTGCTGCTGCTTCTGTGATGTATTTATCATGTTGGAAGGGTCTGGGTTCCCCTGAGCTATCTAAATCAGCGACCATGTTAACTGCATTTGATGGGAGATCATTTAGGCTACACAACATCCTTCCTTCCCTTAAATTCCATTTGGGAGGGAAGACCGTTGCGATAGAGGTCGAGGTGGTTGATGCGCCCCTTGACTACAATCTCTTGTTGGGTAGGAACTAGATGTACAGTATTCCAGCCATTACTTCTTCCCTTTTCCATGTTGTATGCTTTCCACATAATGGGAAGATTGTAATGATTGATCAAATGACATTCAAGAATCTGTATGTTACCGCATCTTCGGGAGCTTCGATCCCGATCATTGAACACTCTCCGCTGGAAACTGGGAGTGTGGGTGTAGGCATGTATCCATCACTCATGGGAAGCTTTAGTTGTCCTTCACCGATCCTTATGATAGGATCTAGTTTCGATGAGGCTTCGACATCTACGAGATCGGTGTCTTTTCACATGAGTCATATGGAAGATCCTTGGATTCTTCCTACACCGAGTACTCCAAGTGTGCCCATTGTGATGGACGCGCTGTTGCCTACAACTATGATAGCTTATCAAGCTAATCTCAAGTGTGTTGTAGATCCTAGTCCTTCCTCTTTGTGGATGGAGGAGGAGGACCCTTATGTGCTACCGGCATGGGAAGTATAGTCATCTCATGCACACGACTTCCTTGATATAGTTTTCCCTTCAGATGAAGCAATTATCGAGGCTATGTCGGGAGTTGAGCCACCATGGGAGGAACTCCATCATAGATCGTACTTTCTTCATGAGATTGACCACTTGGAGCATGAGGATTTTAGGGCAGTTCTTAGTCAGAGAGTTGGTAGTCCTATGGTTGCATTAAGCTCTCCTGGTCCAATGGATGATGGAAACATGGTGAACATATCTTCAACGATTCCTATCAATATCTCTCGCAATCCTGACACGATAGAGAATGTCTATATTGGGGTGGAATGTTCCCATGCTAAGATTCTAGAATAAGCCAAGCTATTTAAGGAATTCCATGATATTTTCCTTGGTCTTACAATGAGATGCCAGGTATTGACCCTCATATTGTCGAGCACAAGATTAAGACTTACCCCATCGCTAAGCCTGTTCGACAATGTTTGCATGCGGTGAATCATAGGAAAGCACCCACGATTAAGGCAGAGGTAGAGAAGCCATTGAAAGTCAGTTTCATCTATCCCATTCCCTTGATGGAGTGGGTTTCAAACCCAATTCTAGTGGATAAGAAGTAGGGAGCAATTTGCATATGTACTGATTTCCACGATTTGAATCGTTCTTGTCCTAAGGACAATTTCCCCACACCATTTATTGATCATATTTTGGATGAGTGTGTGGGTAGCAAGGTTTTTTCCTTCATGTATGGATTTTTCGGATATAATCAGATACAGATTAAACCTGCGGACCAACATAAGACTGCATTTATTTGTTCTTGGGGAATTTTTGCATATCAGAAAATGACTTTTATCCTTAAAAACATCGGAGCTACATTTTAGCGGGAAATGACCTTGATCTTCCATGATCTCAAGTCAATTATCGAAGTATTTTTGGATGACCTTGCGGCTCATTCTCGTATGAGGATGCATCATCCCTATCACTTGGGATTGGTATTTGAAAGGTGACGACACTATTCGGTTAGATTAAATCCTCATAAGTGCATATTTTGTGTGAATTCAGGTCATTTGTTAGGATTTATCATTTCTAAAGAGGGTATAAGATTCAAACCTTTAAAGGTTGAGGCAATACTTCAGTTGTCTCCCCCGAAGAATATTCATCATCTTCAATGTTTGCAAGGCATGGAAAACTTCTTACAAAGATTTGTTTTCAAATTTTCCAATTTGACTAGAGGCTTCATGCATCTATTGAAGAAGGACACCCCCTTTTATTGGGATGAGGGAGCCTAGGAGTCCTTTGATGCACTCAAGCAAGCCCTAGCATCAGCCCCAGTGATTAGTCCCCTAGACTATAGCCGTGATTTCCTACTTTATGTGGCCACGTCCATGGATATGATTGGTATTGTTTTGGTTCAAGAGGATGAGGAGCTCCAAGAGAATGTCATATATTATCTAAGCCATAACCTTATTGACGTAGAGATTTGTTATTCTCATGTCGAGAATCTTGCTTTAGCTATTGTACATGCGGTTCAACGGTAGAGAAATTATATTCTCCTTCACCAGACCTTGGTTGTGGCCCATGTCAATCCATTTCAATTCATCCTCACCCAAAGGATGATTGGGGTAAAATATAATAAATGGATTTTCATTCTGCAAGAATTCGATCTCAAGTTTGTTTCGGCAAAATCAAAGAAGTCTTTAATTTTTGAAAAGCTTATATTGGATTTCCCAAGCGAGGACGAGGAGTTGGTTTGTGAAGATACGTTTTCCGATGAACACATCTTCTTAATATCAAATTTAGACCCATGGTATGGGGATATCATAATATATTTACAAACATTGAAGACCCCTACTCACCTCTCACGAGATGAACGGCGATGATTACGTCACGTCTCTAAGAACTACCTCATAGTGGATAACACTTTGTACTGCCATGGGGTAGATTCCATTTTATGACATTGTTTAACTCATGAAGAGGCTGAGGTAGTGCTGAATGATTGCCATGGAGGGGTGTGTGGTGGTCATTTATCTAGGCTTTCTACAGCTCAAAAGATCTTAAGAGCAGGTTATTTCTGGCCGTCAATCTTCAAATATTGTGTTGATGCGGTCAAGAAGTGCCACCCTTGCCAGGTGTTTGCACATAATATGTGCTTGAAACATGGCTTGTTACATCCCATTATCACCACTGGTCCCTTCACTAAGTGAGGGCTCGATTTTATGGATTGCAACCCAGATTCGGCTGGGGGGAACCATCATCTTATAGTGGCTATTGATTACTTCACAAAATGGGATTAGGCTATGCCTACAGTAAAATTCAATGATGAGACAGCCACTCACTTCGTATTCAACCAAATTATTACTCGGTTTGGGATTCTGAAAGAGCTTGTCACTGACCATGGCTCTCACTTTCAGAACTGTATGATGGAAGAGTTGGTGTCGAAGTTAGGGTATAAGCAAGAGAATTCCTCTTCTTACTACCCTCAAGCGAATGGATAGGTAGAAGTAGTGAATAAATCACTCAAATCCATTCTCCAACGAACCATCGCACAAAGCAAGAATAATTGGCACATCATGTTATATCCTGCTTTGTGGGCATATCGAACTGCTGTTAAGACTGCCACTGGTTTTCTCCATATCAACTTGTACATGGAGTGGAGTCGATATTTCCAGTTGAATGCGAGATTCCTTCTTTGAATCTAGTTGTAGAACTCTTACCAGACACTTCACCATTGGAGGAGCGTTTGGTCCACCTTGAGCAACTTGATGAGAAGTGTCGGGATGCCTTGGTGGCTCTAGAAGTCAATAAACATCGCGTAAAGTCCAATATGATAAGTCTGTCCATCCAAGGAGGTTTAGTGAAGAATACTTGGTCCTTTTGTGGGATCAACCGAAAGAACCCTTGGGGCAGGGAAATTTAGTCCTATGTGGCGGGGTCCTTATGTGGTCAAGCATGTGTTAGAGAAGGGTGCGTATGAGTTAGTGGATTACGAGGGAACGGCCTTGGCGGAGCCTAGAAATGGGCTCTATTTCGAGAAATACTATGCATGATATTCAGCCAAGGCTGCTTATTGTATATTAGTGTATAATTTTGCATAGTTTGGTCTTTTTCTTATCGTAATCAGGTTTGTGATGAGTTTCCATTTCTTTTAGAAGATGTCAATGGAATCTTCCACCTACATAGGATTTGTGGATGGTGCAAGCTGTCACACTCAACACTCAACCTCTACTGGTTGGGTGATTTATACTCCTATGGGTCAGGTACTGTCTCCAGGAGGCATATTTCTGTGGCCATCTTCCAATAATGTTGCTGAATATAGTGACGTTATTGAGCTTCTACAGGACTCCATTTCACATGGTGTTCTCTCTCTTGAGGTACGTCTTGATTCGAAGTTAGTAGTGTCACAGCTTAATGGTTTGTACCATGTTAGAGATCCAATGTTATTGAGAATATTCTTACATGTGAGATTGTTAGAATGGTAATTTGACAATATAATATATATACACATTCCAAGAATTAATAATCAAGTTGCTGACTCATATGATAACTACGTGTTAGATTGGCATTTGTTTCATTCACATTAAATTCATCACAAACACAATTTTTACACATGTAAATAAATAAATCGATCACCATAAAATTTTGTATATAAAAGCCAAAATGGGATAATACATAGTGTCATGATACAAAATTGGGGCTCTCGAGCGACCAGGATATAATACATGGTAGTACAAAATGTATACACTCCCAGGTGTCTAATCCCGTGGAGGAGGAGGAGGGTTGTGATCATGGAAGGTCACTATTGCTCTCAATAGCTGTCGAAACAATTACACCCATGCTCATGGTACACCCACCACCTGTCGTTGCATAGCCTCAGGCAAGTCCTCGACTTGCCCCATGGGAACCCTATGTGTCAGCCTAACAAAATTGGTATGAATGCTCTGGAGCATCCGCTCTGCATCCACACCCATGATATCATCTCCTCTTCCCCTTCGTCTATGACGAGGGAAGCCTTCTGGCCACCGTGGTCCCACATCTACACACAAATGGTAGATGTCACTATGTATCGTCACGCAAAAATATGTCTTTTTGATTCCATGTAATCAAGAAAACACAAAAAAATTAAATAACTCAAAATTTTTTAAAAAGAGAGGGTTGATATTCGTTACCTATATCGTCGTATGCTGATCCTGGTGGTAGCGGCATGTTTGGGTCCCCCCAGAAATCTATCCCCACATAGGGGTAGTCATTGATGGCAACTATCTGTCGTCACCACCATGGAAAGAACTCAGCTAGATAGGGGTTGGCCACCCTACCACCCCCCAATCTGCACATCGCATCTTCCCAACATTGTTGGGATGGATCTCGAATGCCGTGAAGATGAACGTCCACTCTGGGGCTCAATCCTGGAACACGCTCGAAGAAAAACATGCTCAGTTTACTGCTGAACCCGAAGTTCCGCACTCTGCCTACCTTACACTCACTGAGCTGATGTTTCATGTTGCTCAGTAGTGTAGTGCTCCAGTCATAAATCGTGGGTCTCATGCACTCCACTGCATAGAACATTAGAGGCCACGAGGCCTGGTGGAATGATGCCAAGCTTGCTATCCTTCCCAATGTCAATAATATGGCCTTTAGGCCTAGCACCTGTATAGCGTTGGTAGGGACTTGAATCCACACCTTCTCTATGTCTGGATAGTAGTACTTCACAATGTACTTGTCGATAGTCAGGCCACCTCCTGGCCCACCACGAGAACGAAGGTTCACTACTTCCCCTCATCTAGAAAGCCCTGTAATGAAGTATATGTCCTCCACCTCTATAGTGAGGGACATCCCATCTATCTGGAAGGACTCTAAGTCTGGATCCCAATAATCCACCAGCATCTGTAATAGTCTTGTTTTGGTCCTCAAACCACCAAGACACCAAAAATTTTAGAGTTCGCATGCACGTAGAGCTTGTTGAGCCATTAGATCGACACTTACTGCTTCCTCTACTTCACCATGTTCATGTTCTCTCCACTCTAGGACCATCCTGCACAAGAAATTACAAATTTTCCCATTAGATTATTGAAAAAACCTTATGCGTGACCTCATATGCGACTATTTTCAAAACAGCCACGTATGTATGCAGGTTTGGGGGCATTTTCCATGTATATTCGGCCCTATACACGGAAAAACCCTTGATTTCCACATGGGCCGCGACACCCATTTTAGTTTGGATTAGAAAGCTTAATTGACCATGGAATTTCATAAAAATTGCATCAAAATGAAAGAGAACAGCATGGGTAAATACCTGGAAGAAACAGTAGTGGATTCCGCTGGTTGGATCTCCTGGAATTCACTGTGGAAAATCTAAGCTCAAATGGGTAAAAGTTTCAAATGTTTTATAATATTTTGAATTGTTTACTATTTATAGAAAATTTTCAAATATTTGAAAATTTTTAGCCCCTTTCCTATAGTTTGGACATTTTCTAACCATTTTGGACCGTTTTTGACATAATTCAGGATGTAGAGGAGCTTTTTCAGGGCCGCTTTAGCCATTGGATTGACCAATTCATGCCGATCTCAGGTATCATGTCTAAACTGGCATATAGGTTATGTTTCATCACCATTTTCATTTTGAATGACCTTATTACCATCTCATCATGACCTTAGGTACGAACCCACTCTATTGTGTCACGGAACCTTCTTGCTACTTTAGAAGTGGAATGATATGAGTGGTAGAGCTTCACCTTACATGGGTACCCTAGTTAGCGCCTTATTTTCATTTGGTTCCCATACTGATGTTTTCTCCTTTAGGGTGTGGGAGTCCATTGTATAGTACTGGCATGACATTTCGCAAGAGCCTCATACTCCTCTTGATCTTTTGCTGGCCTATTTCCCTCAGGACTCCCTCATGTCAAGTTGTGAATGCATTATCATGAGCTTCTCCTGCCTTATTGAGCTTTATGCTGGCTCCCCTGACATTGCGTTTCAGCCATATATCCCGAGCTTGTCTCATGTCTAGCCATGCAGAGCCATCTTTTATATCCTTTGCAGCTCGTTTCCCTTTTACTGGGAGGGGATTTTCCCCCGAGTGTCGATATCCTACACATGTATCCTTGCATTGAGCATAGGTATGTTCCACTGCTTAGAACTAGTTTGTTTTCCCTTATGACACTCATCTCCTCCTAGTGTATAACTATAAATCCATTTTATTCTTTTTCAATCTTTTTAAATAACTGAAAAAGTCCAAAAAGATAAAAAAACCAAAAAGCTGGACAAGGAAAGATGTTATCTTTGGCAGCTGTCAAGTCGTGTCGCCTTCGAACAGAGCACTGTATATCACATCCATTGGTTGGGTTATATTTTGAATTTAGGAGCTGTACTTGTTTAGCTGAGTTTATCTCCACCGACTGGTTAAGCTTCCAGTCCCTATGGAGCCTCTGTCAATGCCTCCTATGTCACAGAGATGTCCCAGTTTGTATATCGAGTCTATGCTGCCTTCATTCTGTCACCATACGCTGTTATGCTCTTGTTTGAAGGAAGTTGAAGCCTGAGTCAGCCATTCCTTAGTTATCTTGACTTTGCATGTCAGCCATTCCTAGTATAGTTACTGGTTCATGCACCTTATGATCGAGTCCTTCCACATTATACAACTTTGCTGAGTACCTCATGTTGGATGATGGGGGATGCCTTAATGCCTTCCTTCCAGTGGATTTCATCCCATCAAATTTAGATCATTTATTTTGGGATTGGAATCTAGAGTAATTTTGAGTGCCTTGAGACTTCCAGTCATCAATGGCAGGTTTTCTCACCATCGACAGTATTTGGGAATACATCAATGTCCCCTGATCGATGGATCCTCTCAAGTGTTCGACCTCAACACATTTATTCACACTTGTTAGTTTGCACTCTAGTACCTTGATTCCCATTTTCATTATCAGTGGGTGATCTCACATCTATTAACGGTATACATTAATGACCAGTAATCAGATGATGGACTACTATGTTCGACCTCGACACCTCTATTCACATAGTAGGACATGTACTCGTAGTGGTGTGTGTAGAATACTTTCCAGATTGGTGGTATCTTTTATATGCTACCTCCTTAATCGTGCCATTGTTCATGAGATTTCAGCTCTCGTGATTTGATTCCAGTATATGTCAGACATTTCTAGGCATTATGGAGATCTTGATTTGTTATATATCTTCATCCATTATGGAGATCATGGTCCTTTGTATATCTTCATCATGGAGATTTTTATCTATGTATATTGTACGTGGCGATGACCACTTATGTGATATCTTGTATCATGCCTATTCATGGCCATTGTACTCTTATGTATCTGGGACTACTATATGTATTTGCAGTTATATGCAGAGTTGTATTATTGTACTATGCTCAGTGGGTGGCTGGTATTCCATTTAGGATCCTTCATCACACCACTTCTGGGATGGACTTATAATGTATTTCGGCTATCATACGACCCCTCTGACCTCACACATTAGGGGGCATCTGTTATAGCCTATTTTACCACTCTAGGTGAATCACACTTTGTATGGCCTTCCCCTATCCCACTGCAGACTCCTTAGACCCCATGGACCATTTTTTGTCCCTTGATGTCTCCTTGATCATCCCTAAAAACATGTGAAAAATTCTATACATGACTTTTAATCGCTTAATCACGTATATACGTGGGTTTGACTCCTAAAACCGCGTACATCGGGATGTGTACAAAATCCAAATCCTTTTGGGAGTTTTCCTTGACATGGATCTGACTCACTTGACTTTTGGGCTTCCCTATGCCTTGAGATCGCTCGAATTTGACCTTTCATTACCCCTTTGAAAATCTATATAAGGAACTCTATGGTACATTGAAGGTGTTGGATACATTTACCTTCATCCTCACTCTTCAGTCAAATTGGCCTAGTTAAACCACTATCCTAAGTTTAATTGACATCAAGGAGCATTAATTACCATCATCCCAGTCACTCCCACGCCTACCTACAGTCAAGGAGGCTAACTTAGCCTTTCCTACAGTCAAGGAGGCTAACTGGAGCACTCCAGGGGTGATCTGTGTGACATTCATGCACCTAATTGCTAACTGGGGGTTACTTTCAGTTCAACCATGAATTCGAATTGTCCTCTTAGGTATCCATGCATTAAATATATTATTTAATCATTATTTATTGATTATTTTATTATTATTTAATGAACTGGAGCAAACTAGGTGCCTTCACCAACTTCTGATGGTAAGTTCAGCTTCAGTTAACCTCATCAGGGTTTATTGGAGTCATGCAGTACTAGCACTTGATGATTGGATTGCTATGACATGTGTTTGATCTCCTTCAGTTGAGATTAAGTCATTTATTACACTCGAACTTCAGTTAAGGGTTTGGTGAGTCAATTAGGTTTTTGGACAAGTGGTTAACTGAGTGAGATTGCATGGCAAAGAGTCAGTTAAGCTAGACTCACTCATTGAATTCGAATTGTCCTCTTAGGTATTCGAATTCTTCATTGAGTTAAGCCATTGATTATGCATGGTATTGTAATCCTTTATTGTTTATATAATATACAGAGAGGAAACCTATTTGGTTCCTGAAAATTTCCAATTCATGAGTAATTGTTAATAATTCTTTGATGAGATTGAATATTAGTTCCTAGATCAATGTGAAGAATTAATAGAAGGCTTATGAGAGAATTGAGAGAAAAGAAACTATAGTCCATTGTTGCTAGAACTTGTGCTTGAGTCTGCATCCCTTTCTCCCTTGGAGCACTATTGTGTTCTTCCCAAGCTTGCCTTTTTCTTGTGAGCTTGCTATCGAGAGATGGAGGATTGAGGTGGTGGAGGCCCAAGTAGGGGATTCAGTTTCTCTGGTTCGCAGACGTGTCGTCAGAGGTTGTATCTATTGTAATCTCTGATTTATATTAATAGAAATATCTTTTCTTGTCCAATAATGTGTGTTTGAATGAATATTTTATCCATGGGATTATTTCAAATGCTTATACATTGTTGATTATATATGATAGAATAGATCTAACACCATGATATATAGTATGCTTGTATTGTTTACTTGTTGTTGAGTAAGTAATTTATCAATTCAAGCTGAAGTTGGAAAGCTCAATGGGGATCGACTTCAACCATCCAGAATAAGGTACGAGGTATGATCCTTTAGTGTTAGACATTTAATTTCTATTACATATTGGAAAAGATTGATTTCTAGAGTCAAGCTGTCTGTTGTGGTACCCCAAGCCATGCGAATTTCTCTCCGTAACACTACAACTTGGTTCCTACGATATCCTCATTGGAATGGATTGGTTGGAAGCACATAGGGTAAAGATTGATTATTACAATAAAAATTTTGAGTTCTTATATGAAGAAGGAAACTTAAGGGTTGCAAGAGGAATTCCTAAAGTGATATATGTTAGGAATATTTCAGCCATGTAGCTGAAGAAATTTTGTAGGAAAGGTTGCCGATTGTATGCATCTCAAGTTTTGGAGGCAGCAGAGGATGAAACTCCTAGGTTGAAGGAATATCCTATGTTGCATCAATTTAGGGATGCTTTTCCTAATGAAATTCTAGGGTTTCCTCCAAAAAGGGACATAGATTTCATAATTGAAATTATTCTAGGGGAACCCCCAGTGTCAAAGACACCTTACAGGATGAGTACACCAGAAATGCTAGAGTTGAAGATGAAATTGCAAGAGTTGTTGGAGAAGAGGTATATTAGGCCGAGTGTGTCTCCTTGGGGAGCACCAGTTCTGTTTGTGGAAACGAAAGATGGTACACTCAGGAGGTGTATTGATTACAAACAACTGAACAAGGTCATGGTGAAGAATAAGTACCATTTTCCTAGGATTGATGACCTCTTTGATCAAATGAGAGGAGCAATAGTATTCTCCAAGATTGACTTGAGGTCTGGTTACCATCAGGTAAGAATCAAGGATGAAGACATTCATAAGAAAACCTTCAGGACAAGGTATGGAAATTATAAGTTTGTAGTGGTGCCATTTGGCCTCACAAATGCACCTGCTGCATTTATGTACCTTATGAATAGTATCTTCAGCAGGTATTTGGACTAGTTTGTTCTTTTTTTCCTTGATGATATTCTTATTTATTCTGAGAATGAAGTAGAGCATGAACAACATTTGAGATTGACATTGCAATTTCCAAGGGAGCATACGTTGTATGTAAAGTTGAGCAAGTGCGACTTTTACAAAGATAGGATCCATAATTTGGGGCATGCCATCTCAGATGAGGGCATATCGGTAGACCTTGAGAAGATTGAGGCCATTACGAATTGGCCTACCCCAAGAAATGTGACACATGTAAGATATTTTATGGGCCTTTCAAGTTACTACAGGAGGTTCATTAAAGTATTCTCCAAGATTGTACATCTAGTCACTTCTTTGCAAAAGAAGGGAATAAATTTTGAATGGACCCCAAGGTGTGAATAAAGCTTCCATCAGTTAAAGAATATTCTCACAAGTGCACCAGTTCTGAAAATTGTAGACCCAAAAAAATATTTTTTGGTATGTACTGATGCCTATGGACAAGGATTGGGAGAATTTCTTATGCAAGACAACCACATGATATGTTATGATTCAAGAAAGTTAAAGGATAATGAGAAGAACTATTGCACTCATGAATTAGAACTTGCATCCATAGTACATGCTATCAGGATGTAGAGGCATTACTTAATGGGAAATGTTTTTGAGTTAAGGACAGACCATTGTGGTCTAAATTATTTGTTCGATCAGCCAACTCTAAATTCTAAGCAAGATAGATGGCTGGAGTTTTCATGTGAGTTTTATTTTGAAATCAAACACATAAAAGGAAAAGAAAATAAAGTGGTTGATGCAATCAGCAGGAAGATGCATGAAATGCATGTGGCATCTCTTAGCATTTTCCAGATAGATTTGAGACAACATATTGTTAATCATATTGCTAAAGATGAATTGTATGAGCAGGTAAAAGACAAATTGTAGTAGAAAAGTCCTAAAAGGAGGTATGGAGGATATAAATTGGAAGAAGATGGGCTTCTTACTGATAAAAATATAATTTATATTCCAAGTGTAGAAGACCTAAGGAAAATTGTTTTGGATAAGATTCATGAAGCTCCATATTCTGGTCACCTAGGATATCAAAGAACAATTGCTACATCCAGAAAGCAATATTTTTAGCCACGAATGAAGAAGGACATTGGTAAGTATATTTCAAGGTGCAGGATTACCAGAATGGAAATGGGAAGTTACTTCCATGGATTTTATTGTAGGATTGCCAATGACTTGGAGACAACATGATTCCATCATGGTTGTGGTGGAAAAGTTGACAAAGAAAACTCATTTTATACCAGTTAAGTCCACACATAAGACTGATGACATTGCAAAAATATTCATGAAGGATATTTTTAGATTGCATGGATTTCGTAAGGCAATAGTCTCTGACAGGGATTCCAATTTCACTTCCAATTTTTGGAAAGGGTTGTTTGCATATTTAGGTGCAAGGTTGAACTTCAACACTACCTACCATCCTCAGAATGATGGTCAAATGGAGAGAGTGAATCAAGTGCTTGAAGACATGCTTCACATGTATGTGATGGACAAACCAACCAAGTGGGATGATTATTTACACTTGGTAGAATTTTCCTATAACAATGGACAACAATCATCCTTGGGGATGAGTCCATATGAAGATTTGTATGACAGAATGTGTAGGACACCTGTGACATGGGATAACCCAGTGAATAGGGTTGTGATTGGTCCATCATTGCTCAAGGAAATGGAGCAAGAGGTTGCAAAGATCAAGAAGAATCTAAAAGCATCCCAGGATAGATAGAAGAGCTATGCTGATAAGCATAGAGTGCATAGAGAATTCAGTTTTGGGGATCATGTTTACCTCAGAGTGAGAGAAAGGAAGAGTTATTTGAATCTTGGAAGTTGTGCCAAGATGTCACCTAGATACTATGGGCCATTTGAAGTGCTTGAAATAATAGGGCCAGTTGCATATAGAGTTGGATTTCTTGCTATCACTAAAGCTCAGAATGTTTTTTATGCTTCTTTGCTTAAGAAGTATGTTCATCACCCTAACCATGTGATAAATTGGGATTTGATTCAGGTGGAACCCGAGCAAGAGTTCCAAATCGAGCCAATGCACATCCTCAAGAGGAATTTCACAATGCTCTGGAATCAAGCCATAGGATAGGTAAAGGTGCAATGGGAGCACTATGGTCCTAAGGAGGCTACGAGGGAGATGGAGGATTCCATGTGATTGTCATATCCATTTTTGTTCAGTCTTGATGACCAATGAGGACAATACTATCATAGGGGGAGGTGATTTTAATTCCCCAATTTTGACCCCATTTGATTGTACATGATGTAAATATTGTATGGAATCATGGCAAGGAGCTCAAGGCTAAGGCCATGCCATTGATTGATGTTTTTTGGATAGGTGATCAAGGTTGAAACCTGTGGTTTTGGTGCTAAGTCAAGAACATAACATTTTGTATATCATGTAATTACACAATATAATAAAATACCATAGCTAGCTATACACTGCAACATGAAAGAGATGGGGGAATAATTCCACAAGTGATGGGGAGGGGATTTAGTCAAACCCCCTGATCCAATAGGGTGATTCCAGGTGTCAATGGGGAAACCCATGTACATCAACTACCTTTTTGTCCTCTGTCTTCAATCATAAATTTATTCGAGAAGTTGGTTGAAGTATTTAATACTTGGGAAGAGAAAGGAATTACAGTATGATTGTGTGTTTGAGAAAACCTATAGACCTGCAGTCTATGAGGTTGATTTCTTGCTTCTGCAGCAAGTAACCATGAGGTGCGTACCTTGTCCTTCCTTTCTCCTAGACGTGTAGAAGGTTTTTTTGTTACTAAGGGTTTTGGTATGGTCATTCATTATGAATACACTATTGGGGGGGCATGCTATCATTCACGTAGAGTGTTCATGCAGGAAGGAATTGTTGTGGTGCATTCATCCGGCTTGTAGAACTACATTTTGTTCTGGGTTGTTCAGCTATTTTTTTATCATCCTTAGTCATGCAATGGATAAAGGGTCCCCTTTGTTTTTTCTGAATGATTGAGTAGTGGAGATCACTAGATTTTACAAGGAGGAGTCATCCATGGTTTTCCCCAGTATTATTATGCAATGGCATCCTTGGCCATATAGTGAGTGGTATCCTATTTTGCTATGTTGACATTAAACTTTCTGTGTTGTGCACCTTGGTTTGGGTCTAAACTATATACATGTCTTATGAGTGGAAGAGACGAGGAATAAGCTTGATAAACCTAGTGTGGAACCTCACAATAAGGTAAGAGTGGTTGGATAATATGATCTTCACATCCTGAAGAGCATTGGAAGGGAAGGTATAGACCGATGGAGTGTGGAGCAGAGAAGTGGATACTTCCTTTTGTTGGGTGTGTAGGCAACATGGGTTCCATGATAGATAGATCTTGTAGAGGTGTCCTTAGCTATGTATAAGAGTTCAGTAGCTTAGCATTCTACCTTTCCATTGCCTTAGAATCCTGATAAACCCAACTTGAAGGATGGCTTGGCTGGTAGCCTGATAAACCCATCTGTTGGCTTGGTTGTGTCTTGTTATGTTTTGGAATTGTGAGTAATCCTTGGTTGGACAGCCTGATAAACCCAACATGGACGATGGCTTGGCTATTATCCTTATAAACACAACTTGGATGATGGCTTGGCTAGTATCCTTATAAACCCAACTTGGTGTTGGCTTGGCTGAACAGTCTGATAAACCCAACTATGAGATGGCTTGGATGTATAGCCTGTGAAGCCATCTGTTGGCTTCAATGTGTGTTTTGATCTGGCTATGTGTGAATTTGTAGTTCCCTAGTTCCTTGTGGAAATCATGCCCAACTCGGGGGTGGAAATGGTGTTGAGAGATTAAGGAACACACTGGCCTACAGTTGGGGGAACATTGCAGCGACATAGCTAGGTACAGGACAAATTAATAATCAATATAAGTATCTATTGTATATTTGTTTATGCCATGTATGTTATTATGAGTTATTATGATCCCGTTGAATGCTTAATGATTTTCAAATAGATGTTTACTTCTATTATGGTTTCTTGCATTTTACTTATGTACATGCCTTATGTTTTTGTGATGCATATTCCTAAGTTCATGGAGGCTAGAAGCCTATTTTAGGGCCAAAAATGCAGTTAAGGTAAGAATCATTTAACTTTTTTCTCCTTGGAATCCGCTTGCAGAAGGTGGAAGGCGAAAACCAAAAGAGAAAAATTTGAATAGGGAAGAATTGTTGTGTTTCTGCACCCCACGATCTGCCCGCGGAAGGAGGAAGACAGGAGGCAGAAAGGGTAGTTGGAAACAAGGTAGAGAGTGGATTTTCTGATTTCTAAATCTTGAGGTCAAAAGGAAGAAGTTGGAATCGCAAAACATATATAAGGAAAAAACATAACTTTCCTATTTCTGAAGTCCAAGGTCAGAAAGTGGAAAGAGGAAGTGCAGAAGGTGGAAGGAAAAAGAGCCATTAAGTGTTTCGTCGCACATTGAGTTTTCAATTTTTGAGTTTTGAAGATCAGGAGGTGGAAAGCGGAAGTGCAGAAGGAGAAAGGATGAAGATTCATTAAGTTCTCCATCACACATTGAGTTTACAATTTTTGAATTTTGAAGTGCGGGAGGTAGAAGGTGGAAGAGAGATGAAGTCTTTTTTCGACGAACTTTATGTTTCCAATTTCTAACTTCTGGGGTCAAAAGGGCAGAAACCAGAAGTACGGAATGCGTACTATGGAAAGACAGGTCTAGTGCGGAAATTACACTCTAGTCATGGAAGGGATCTTTCAAGGGAGGAACAACTATTACAGTGGTTTCTAATCTTGAAGATGAAGGTTGAAGTGTGTGTGAGGATCCATGCCCTATGTTTCAAAGGATAACAAGGGTTTTTGAATTAAAATTTTTTAAATTATCCACATTATTGGGTATGGGGACATTAGAATCATCATTTTTCCTCCTTATGAGGAAAGTCTACATCATCATCATCACTGTTCCTTCTTATGAGGAAGGTATTTTTGGACTACACCAAGCTTGTCATAGAAGTATTCAAACTTTAGTTGAGACAAAGGCTTGGTCAACACATCACCAACTTGCTCATCAGTACTTACGTACTAGAGCTTTATAGCTCCATTTTGTACCATGTACCATATATAGATATATCGGATTTCTATGTGATTTGACTTATCATGGAAAAATGGGTTCTCCAACATATTTATACAAATTTGGTTGTCACATAGAATCACCATGGTATCCAACTTCAGATCAAATAGACCTAACATCAACTTCCAAAGCCATATGTCTTTACAACTAGCAAAAAAAGATGTTATATACTTTGGTTCATTTATACTGAGAGCAACACTGGACCGCTTCCTGCTAAACCACAGATCATGGCGGATCCCAGACAATAAAATCCACCTGAGGTGCTCTTCCTATCTGAGGTACTTCTATCCCAATCTACATTTGTATAACCATACAGTCTATAGTCATGATCTCCATCATAGTATAGTCCAAAGTCTATTGTACCTTTCAGGTACCTCATCACATGATTTTCATTTATCAGGTGAAAACGTCTAGGTTTAACTAGATATTGACTCAAGGTGTTCACAACAAAGCATATATATAGCCTAGTATTCACCAGATACATCAATGAACTAATAATCTGTTTGTATTGAGTCATGTCCACTAGCTCTGATGACTCATTAGACAACAACTTTAGGTTAGTATACATGGGTGTGGTCATGGATTTACAATCCAACATATCAAATCTCTTTAAGATTTCCATAGCATACTTTCCCTAGTTCAGAAAGATTCCTCCTGGCCTCTACCATACTTCTAGGCCTATAAAATAGTGCATCAATCCACGATCTTTCATCTTGAATTCTTCAGCAAGCTTCTTCTTGCATTCTACAAGTGGTTTCTCATTTCCTGTCAGAAATAAGGCATTCAGATACAATAATAATATGATAGGTTCATCATCCATATTCTTAAAGTAAAGGTCAGGTTCGGTTTTACTTTTGGTAAATACCAGGATTGTTAAGAAGCTATGTATCCTTCCATACCAAGATCTAGGAGCTTGTTTCAGTCCATACAGATCCTTCTTCAACTTACATACATAAGTCTGTATGTATTTGAATTCAAATCCTTATGGATGTTTAATGTATACTTATTCCTCAATCACACCATTCTGGAAGGCTATATTTACATTCATTTGGTGTAAACTCCACTTCATCATGGATGCAGGTGCCATTGATAGTCTGATGGAAGTGTATCTTACTACTAGTGCAAATTGCTCTTCATAATCAATTCCCTCTTTTTGATAGAATCCTATAGCCACAAACACCTTGATTTTTATTTTTCAATACTTCCATCAGATGCATGCTTTATCTTGTAAATCCACTTGGAATATACCACACTCTTTCCTTCTAGTTTTGGAACTATGTCCCAAAAATCATTCTTCATTATCGATTGGTATTCTTCCGTCATTGCTTCTACCCATTCATTCTTATGTACAAATTCTTCATAACTGGTAGTATCTTTATCTATAAGATCACACATCAAAGCTACATAACTGGAGAATGGATTTTATATCTTGTTTACTCTTGTGGCACCTTCTAGAGCTCCATACTTCTCTGCTTCTTGTATTATTTCTCTTACCCAAGAAGGTTTTCTCTTTTGTGATATATTCATAGTAGGAGGTTCTTAAGGTTTTATCATATCATGGTCCTCTGAAGTTTCATTTTTAAGGGAGGGTGAAGCTTCTCTACTTATGGGAGGTACATCTTCTTCATATACTTATTCACGCCGACACTTTCTATATCTCTTGAGAGATTATTCTTTGTCAAATTTTACATCCCTACTAATCTCCATGTGGTGGAATCCTAGAATGTATATTCTAAAGGCTTTGGAGACTTCACAGTATCTAACAAATATCCCCTTCTTTCTGGAAGGGTCCAACTTGGTTCTCTTTTCTTTTGGAATGTGAATATATACTGCACAACCAAATATCTAAAGATGGCTAACTTTAGGATTCTTTCCTGTGAAAATTTGTTCAGGAGTCTTGAATCCAAGGGAACTATGAGATTATCTATTTTGTACATAAATTGTTGTTCTTGTTGCTTCAGCCCATAGATGCATAGGAATATCTTGATCATGTATCATTGTCTTCACCGCTTCCATAATGGTCCTGTTCTTTTTTTCTGCAACACCATTATGTTGAGGATTATAGGGAGTGGTTAGTTCCCTCTTGCTTCTAGATTCTTTACAAAAGGATTCAAATTCTTTTGAAGTATATTCTCCACCATTGTATTTTTTGAGTGTCTTGATTCTTCTTTAAGACTGATTCTCTATCAAGGATTTTAATTCCTTGAATTTTATGAATACTTCATCATTTCTTTTCAAGAAATATATACATTTTTTTCTTGAATAGTAATTAATAAATGTAACATAATATTCATAACCTTTCAAATATGTGGAGTGAATTGGACCATGTTACCACCTAAGTTGTACTTAGTGGTTTTTATCAAGTGAGCCCGGTGAACCGGACAGGGCTAACTTGTTTGGACTTCAAAAAGACCTTTGGAAGTACTTCTGGGAAGTGCTTGTTGTACTATATCACATGTTCATACCCCATGAGGGAATTGTAATAAATTTTCTAGCATGATAGTGTCTATAAAAGACTCGGTATCTTAGATTTTATTTGTCAATCCGATCAGCCCAGGGTGTTTTTTCCGTTGGTTATTATTGGTTGTTGAACAAACGACTGATAATTTCTGAGTTTTTCACTCCATACCTCCAAAGTTGGGGTGTTCGGCTTGGCATTTAGTCCTATTGAGGTTATTAGAGTCTATGTGTCAATGTATAAACATGCTAGACATCATTTTTGAGTCATATGAACATGTCTAAGTCCCCCTAGGTGTTTTTCAATTTTTCAATTTTTTAGTTTTTCAGTGTTTTTTATTAAAATTTAATTTTTCCAAAACATAGGCTATTTTTTAATAGTTTAATTGGAAAAATTGATTTTGTAATAAAAGTGGGCCAAATAATTAGTTTCAGTCATGTAGGTGCTCATTTTCAAGCTAAGAGCATCATGTAAACCCATGGACCCACTGTTTCCTAGTTTTGAGTGATTTTCCATCACTCAAGTCAGAAAGCCCCAAAAATCAATTATTGATTATTTTAATTAATAAATTGATGAATAATGGAGCAAATCCAAAATCATAAATCAATGGATTCTCAGCCGATTTGATTGAAATCAGTCAGATCTGAAGCAGATTGACTGGATCTGACAAATCCTTGACTGAAGGAGGTGATCAAATCAGATCCAGAGTTGATCTTGAGCATCCTTTATGAGGAATTTCTCCCTCCCTCTCTCCTCAACACGTTTTTGGCTCAACTGGATGATTTTTGGTGGATTCTTCAGTCAACAGGTTGAGGTGTCAGTCAGATCAGACCCCCGATTGACAGTTGCACTTAGTGAGACTCAGATATGGCTCAGCTAGACACAGATTAGGCATTGATGGACTCTCCATTAGTTGATTTCACTTGATTCCATGAGTAATTGCGCCCCCCTGGGCTAGATGGCCTGTAAATTGTATATATCCAGGCAAAGCCTCCTCTTCCAAGCTAGTTAGAGCTGGACTGAAGGGCTTGCCATTGTAACTGTGTATTGATCTTCATTTTTGGAAATAAAGAGAATATTTGGAGGCTCAATTGTGGAGTACCTTTCATGTGTGGATTGTCATTGTCTTGCTGCATTCGAGGTGAAACTGCTATTTTTCCAATTTTTTGCACTTAATTATTGTCTGCCTGAATGGTTTCTGAAATCATAAGGATAGATCATTGTAAGTAAGCTTACTTAATTTCTATTTGCTGCATATTTTTGAATGAGTTAATACCTGTATGTTAAATAAGGTTATTTGCATACTGTATCATCCCTTTCTCATATGTATCTTCAGATCTGATAGTTCTGTCTGCAGGAGTTGTGTTGTAGCTTACAGGTTTGCCGTGGCTAGAAGATCTATGGTTCAGGTTTGATTCCAATGATTTCTAGCAGAGATTGCTAAGATCCTTCCCCTCGGTGCTTCTCTACCAAGTTCCCTCAACAGATCTGCTTAAACAACAAGCACCTTTCTTCCCCTTTCTCTCCTTTAAAAATTATTAAACTTTCCTCAAACTGGTTACTTTAAAGGCTTCTTATTAATCTGATCTATCTCATCAGGAAAAACACACATAGATATAATTAGCAAGATACCTTCCAATTTCTAGATCTTAGCTTCATTTTGCATATAAAGTTCAATCTCAAGAGATCTAGCCTAAAGTACCTTACTTTCACAAGTAATTTAGTGAAAATTCATAGCTTGTTGTTAAGGTAGTTTGATTTGCTGTTAAATAAGTTTAATATTCTTAAATATCAGTGCATTTTAATTGGCTGCACAAACATCAAGCCAATATCCCAAGGAAAGCTTGCTTTCCTTGGTTCCTTTTTCGTCGGTTTAGCTAGTTTAATTTCATTATTTTTTGAGATAAAGTAGGCTGACCCAAAGGTACTCTTAAAGTGATTTTGGGAATTTGTTATTCTAACACACTCACTTTCCTCTAGCATGTATTACAGAGAAGAAAGGAAGCTTCTGTCCAAAGTGGATTTTGGAGCGTTCAAATCCCCTCAGGGGTCTCTCTTTTGTCACAAAATTTGTAAAATTTTTGTATAACTGTAAGATCTTGGTTTCAGCCTGTATAAGGACCAATAAATCACTTATTTATCAGTGCTTTGATATTGTAACTTCTTTTATAAAATCATTCTTTGAATAGACTCTTTCGAGCCCATTCCCCATCCCCCCTGGGGGGATTTGCGTCGATGCCCTTTTCGTCGCTTTCTGTTTATTTATTTTTCGCTAGAAATGATCTAAGTTGTAGGATAGTATAATTGATTTATTTATTAATTCCATATTCCATATTGTACAATTTCAAAGTAATCATAATACTTACCCCACGATTTCCCAATTGACCCGAAAGGGGAAAGAGATTCGTGGTAGGATTAATTAAGAAACCAAAATTGTGTAGTTGTTTTATTTTTCATCATTTGTTTATCAGAAAATTTAAAATCAACCCCTCCTTGATTCCCTGATTGATATCCACTTGGATCGAAAGAGGTTCTTGGAGGCTTTTCTTTTAAACAAGAACACACAGCTTAAAACTTATTAAAATTTACAAGACTCCAGTGTGTATGCTCTGCACTTGGCTGCGGTTCATCCGATTAGTAAATATGTATCAAAATCACTTGGGTGACTAGCATAATTAGGACTCACCTTCCCCAATTGACAAACCATCAGGTGAAAATCCAACATCTCGATCAAACCTTTATGGTGGCAAAATACCCAAAGGAAGCAGGAACTTCTGAAAAGTGACCTCAGGGCGCCAATCTCTGTCACACCCTAATGGGTGCATTACGAACAATAGCCCCAGAGACTCCATTTCAGCCCACATATTCCTTGTGGGTAGCCGTGAAGGTTTTGTTTTGGACATACTCCAAGTACTCTCGGGTATATCTGGAGTCCCCCTTAGCCTAATTTAATCAACTCATACTTCAATTTTAACTTAAAACATTCCAAGATGCAATCACAAAATGTTCACTCCAAGCACATGCAAGCATATTGATCTTTTTTATTTGACTCCATTCTAAGGCATTGGTCATTTTTTGCTTTAGATATATATGGTGTATCAGCTTTGTGCTTTTGTGTGTTTATCTTCGTATCTTGTCATCTTTAATTGTCTGTAGTTAAAATATTCAAACTCCTAAATAACTAATTCAGTTTAGCATCACCACACTAAGAAACGATCCTTAGTAACTTAATAGGGTCTACCCCCCTTGGCTTCGTTAGGAGTTGAGCCTAAATGGAGGAGTCAAGAACAAGGTAACAGCCTTGACTCAAGACTTGCCCCCAAGGACACACCGAGTGGCTTGAAGATTTCTGCCACGTGACCTAGGTGTGTGAAAGGTGGCAATAGACCACATACATATGAATTAATTAATTCCAACATACCTTTAGTCTTTGTTTCACTCTTCGGAAATGGATTCTTGATATTCTTTCCTCTTGCACATCCTTTGCAAGTTCCTTCATGATTGATATTCAAATATGGTAAACCTGTTATGACTTTGCTCACATGGGGTAGTGATTTCTATTGTATGTGAGCAACCCTCCTATGCCATAGCTCACTTGGGCTAGTGATCTCATCAACAAGGGTTGTTTCCAAATGTCCCTTGAGTTTATATAATCCTCCTTCTTCTTCACCATTGAAAACTACATCTTCATTTGATTTTCCTTGGGTCACATAAGTACTTGTCCATATATAAATGCAACCCTATATCCTTTCTTATCTAATGCTGAGATAGGAAGTAATTTCTTCTTCAAACCTCGTACATAAAATACTTCTTTCATCCTCATGGGAGTTCCAAAGTCAAGCTTATAGATTGCTTCACCAACACCTTTGATAAGATATTGATAGTCATCTCCTAAAGATACTTTCTGAGGAGCGTTATTTTCTTCAATTTTTGACAGGGTTTTCTTCTATCTTCTCATGTGCTTTGAAGCACCACTATCAATAAGCCATGTGTCTTCTCTAGGTATGACATACCCAGAGAGTGTAGAGAATATCACATACTCTTCTGCATCTTCTTCTTTTGCTTATTTTCTTTGAGGTCCTTCTTCCTCTTCTTCTTCCTCTTCAGCTAGGTGTGCATGATGTCTTTTCTTATTCCTATTGTATTCTTCTTTATTCAATGGAAAATTTCTGGAAATGTGTCCTATCTTGTGACAGTTGAAACATTGAAAACTTTGAGTGGTCTTTCCTTTGATTGTTTCCTCTTGTCCTTTAGAACCTCTTGGGAGGTTGGGACTCCTTCTTTCTTTCCTTCTTGAATTTAGATTGACTTATTCCTCTTTAAGTATGGGTGACTAGGGATTCATCATCTTATTTAAGTAAGGATTCTCTATTGGCTACTCTAGCCTCCTCTTGGATACAATATTCCCATACAATGTCAAAATTCATGCTTTCCTTTCTGTCACACATAGTCTAGATGAAATAATCCCAAGGTCTGGTGAGACTATTGAGAGTAGTCTTTACTAGTTCATATTCATCAAGGGAGTCTTCAATGGCTTCTAGTTGCTTCTTGAATTGGGAGAACCTCGTGAAGTAATATTTAATGGATTCTCCTTTGATCATCTTGGTACTTTTCAATTGATCTCTCAAATTCATCTTTCAGTTCATGTTCCTTCATTCATACATTCTGGATAGGGAATCATACGTTTCCTTATGAGTCTCTTTGGATGAAACTTGAGGAATCAAGTGATATTTGAGAGAATCAACAAGGATCCTCATATCCCTAATTAGGTCCTTCTTGTGCTTCTCCTTAGCTTATTCCTCTTTCAGTTTTGAAAATTCTCGTTTGATGTATTTATCAAGATCATTCTCTTTAAGAATGAGTCCAATCATATATTTACATGCTCATATTTTCTCTATGCCTTCTAGCTTGTCCTCAAGCTTAGTGCTTGGGGCCATCTGATCTAAGAGGTCACTAAAAAATGAAATTTCTCAAAATGAAAATATGACCTTACCAGGAGATGCACTTGAATGAGGTGAGTTGATTGGTACACTTCATTTATGGAGATTCCAAGTCTTCACCTTTCAAATTTTAATTGTGATATTCTGATCTGCAGTTTCTATAGGTTTTTGGTTCTCTGGTTTTCTGCAGTTATCTGTTTCAAATCAAGACCAGGGTTTGAATTTACCAGAGATCTACCCACTCAAAAATTTTGATATAGGGTTCAATATATGCACTCTAGGGAGGTGCAACTTTCTATGGAATCAGATCTTCAAAATTCCAACTTTGACAGAAACCCTAATTTCTTACCAGAGGGAGAGGAGAGAGAATTTCACCTTGTGAAAGTTGTTCCATTCAGGCTAGCTTTGATACCATGTTAAGATTACATATGCTTAGCTATATATCATTATTATTCAATTCAATTTAACAACAATAGAAAATGTAGGATCACTAAAAGAAACACAATCACAAGATAGACACAGATTTATCTTGGGAAACCCTCAAGGGGAAGAAAGTACAACAAAACTTCCTCTATATAGATGTTTCAAAAGTACAAATATAAAACCCCAAACATGTTCTCTTCCTCCTTGCAGATATGTCATTATCTCTCTCTCTCTCTCCTATGCGCTATACATAAGTGAGTGTGTGTAACACCACGGTTTTAACCCCATTTGCATTAAATATATAAGATGTAAATATTGTATGGAATCATGGAAAGGAGATCAAGGCCAAGGCCCTACCATTGATTTATTTTTTGTGTATAGGTGATCAAGGTTGATTCCTATGGTTTATGGTGCTAAATAAAGCACAATATATAATTTTGGACATCATATAAATATGCAATTTAATTAAAAACCCACAACTAGCTATGTCAATGCAACAAATAATGAGATGGGGGCATAATTTACTAAGGATAGGGGGGGGATGTTTAACCTTGATTAATTTTGGGGAAAATATACAAGTCAAAAGAAAAAACTCAAAAAAGTATGCCCATTCCCCTTATGCATTCATGTTTTCATCTTCCCTCATGTTTTGGGGGAGTGGTGAGATGTTTTTGATCATCCATACTTCATGTTTTCAGTTTTTTTTCCCTCGTTGTTTATGCATTGTCCATCATCTGGATCTCACCAAAATGTTATGGCCCATTCTAATCATTCTCTATTCCATTATTTGCATGCGTAATGTGCATTCGTCCTGCTTGCAGAACCATGTTTTGTTTTGGGTTGTTCGCTTGTTGTTACCATCCTCATCCGTGTTTATGAGAAAGAGTGGTCATCTGTGGTTTCCTTATTGTTTCCGTGAAATGGTCTCCTCTGTCATAGAGTGAGTGGAAGCCTATTTTTCTATGTTGACTTTGTGGTTTGCTGTGTGTGCATATTTTTCCTTGATCTGAACTGGTTTGGAGTGGGATTGGGTCTGAACTAGCTTGATAAAACTGGTGTAGGAAGGAACCTCACAAATAGATCTAGAGGGGCTAGTTTTCTTCTTTGCACACCATGAACAACACTGGAATGGAAGGCATAGAATGAGGGAATTTGTAGTAGAGAAGGGGATTCTTCCTTGTGTTGGGTTTGTAGATGTTCTAGGATCCAAGCCCAATCTAGTGCAGGTGTCCATAGCTCAGTGGTTGAGCTCACTAGCTTAGCAGCTCAAGATTTCCAACTCCTTTACACCTTGATAAACCCATCTGTTACTTATCTTAGATGGTCCTTAATAAGAATGTTGGATTGACTGAATTCAGTCTAATAAACCCAGTAGTATATTGACTTGTTTTATTGCATCCTGATAAACCCAACTATGTTGGCCTGGCTGAGTTTTGTTGTATTCTTGGCTATGTGTGAGCCTGGTAGTGTTCCTTATACCTTGTGGGAATCATGCCCATCTCGGGGTGGGCAGTGACACTGAGATATTGATGAGGGAAATGGCCTATGGTTGTGTGGAACGTTGCAGCAACGTAGCTGGTTGCAGGACAAACTTCTTTAAAATATAAGTGTCTCTATGTTAATCTATGCAATTGTAATTGCTTAATAAAATACGATGAACATGCCTAATGTGTTGAATTGATGAATTGCTTCTGATGTATAAATGAAATTGTATGCATTGATGTATGTTTATTTCAATGCAATTTTAAATTAGATTATGGTTCTCAGATGGCCAGATTAGTGATGGCCTGAATGATCAAATCTGTCCAAGACTTCTGTTAATAGGTTAAATGTCCTTCCGCAACTTGCAAGATGCATGATGAGGAAACAACCTTCTGTAAACTTTGTTCCCCGCATATTTTCCTTCTGCAACTTTCCTTTTAGCATGCGAGATGTGGGATGTGACTCCGCAATATTTATTTCCACAACTGATTATTTTCACAACGGTCTATTCCGCATGAAGGATGCGGAATGAAGAATGTGAGACAACAATTTCCATATTTCCCTGATTCTGTAGACTCAAGATTTCCACACCGTTGATTCTTGCAGGTTGATTCTCAGCCATTGATTTGTTCCTAGATGCAGAACAGAATGTGACCATCGATTTCCCTCACGGTTTTCTCCCCTGTTTGATCTCCTTTGATATTTTTCTTCACAGGTCATCAGATTGAGCACTGACATAATGTAATTTATCTGCTATTGGGAAGTTATATAATTTACACAGATTTGAATAGGTTGAACTTCGAGATGGATGCACATTCATCAAATGTGTGGAACTATGGCCACGTTTCTCCTCTAATGCGGGAGGGGACGTGACAGTGTGGTATCAGAGCTGCGGGTTGTAGCATTGGACCTTGATGGGCCAAGTTAAACAATTAACAGAGCTCTTGGTAAATGGTTTTTAATTCTAATTTTATTATGCGGATAACAATTTTATTTATTAAATTTTTTTGTAGAATTATAGTGAGCCTAAATGGGAAGCATTCCGGATAGTACAGTTCACTAAAGTTGTTTTGGCTGATCCATGAGAATCGACATGTGTGATGATGCACAAAAACCCAATGAATATGAGGAAGATGATATGGGGGAAAATATCTGAATTGGAAATGCCAAGATAGAGTCTAACGGGAGGAGGTTTCAAGATACTCCCCCAGATTTTTCCGCCACCATAAGAAGCCTAAGGGTGGAGATGCAAAGTCACAGGGAAGATAATGAAATATTGGTTAAGGATTTGGAGGAGTAGAATCAGTTGAATGCAGCCATGCTGCAAAGTTTGACATACATTCAGGGGCAGATGAACTCTGGGGACCAAACAATGAGACCAAAAGGAAGTAAGAGCACTAATAGAGGAAGAAAGAGATCTCCTAGTGGGTCATCTAACTCTAAAGGATCCACTGGTGGTTCGAGTTCTTCTTCTCACGAGAGTAAGAGAAAGAGGCACTACTAGAACCGTTCATGTGATGAATTTAAGAAGGCAAGGCCTCCTACCTTAAATTGTGGGATAAAGGATGGTCAAGAAGTTGAAGCTTAGCTTCTTGGGATGAGGAAATATTTCCAAGTCCAAGAATATTTAGGATATATGGAGTGTTAACCCAAAAAATTCCCTCACTAAGCTCTATATGACCTACACCACCCAAGGACATCCATGCACGACCCTCATTTGACCCCCACACCCTCAAAAAGGCTGAACAATATGAAAAAGGGCTTAAAAACCCCTAAAAAGAGCCAAAATAGCTCTCATAGGGGCTAAAACCTCCAAAAAGGGGATAAAAACCCTTAAAGGAGCTTAAAACCCCCAAAGGAGCTAAGACTTGGACAAAAGGGGCTAACAGCTCAAAAAAGGGGCTAAAGCCCTGACCAGGGGCTTAAAACCCTAAAAATATTGAGAAGAAGTATAAATAGAGGGGTGGGGGTCACTCTAAAACCACTCCTTCACTCCCTATGATTAGGCTACCCATGTGAGTGCCTTGAGACCATTTGTCTCTCAAGCCATTCACCCTCCCTGTCCTCCATTCCTCCATTGAGCCATAGCTCCCCATTCCTAAGAGAGGTGCTCTCCCAAGCTAGTGCATGGTGGCCCATTCCATCTAGAGAAGGTATACTTGTCTTTTCATGTTTTTTCTTTGTTAGATTGTAGTTTTCTAACATTATTTGCTTGTAGGTTTTCTATTTAACATTTTTTTGCAGGTTGTTCTCTAACAGTTGCAGGGTTTGGACCTTAGCCTTAACCTTGTGTGAAGGGGTTTCTGCTTGTTTTTCTTTCTGTTATTTCCATTTTCATAGGAATGCTACCCTTCCATCCTATAGACAAAAGGGAGCTGTTCCTTCTTGTAGAAAGGGTGAAAGCCCTACTACAAATTTGGTGACCATACCAGGTTGATCCTACAGGATCCCTGGGTTTTATTTATGCATTTTATTTTTATTTACCCTAGTTTAATTTTCTGCTGAATCTAGTTTAGATCTATCTTTTCCTACATTTTTAGTTACAGTCGAGCCTCGTTAAGGCCAAGACGAGCCCATTCGGCCACAGTACAAGTTACTTTCGAATGAACCTGACTCAAGCCAAAAAAAATTCCATCTTTCCGACTAGGTCGCTCTTATCGAGCTGAAAGGTGCGACCAGGTCACTCATTCAAGTTGAAAAGGAGTGAATTTATCCTAGAAACTAGATCGCTTCTATCTACAATTTCTTACCGACTCTCTCCCTTGATTTGGGTAAAATTTGGAGACCCCCTCGCCACATTTCCCCCGAAAAGAGCGATTTGTCTCTCAGATTCAGATTTCTAAAGTTATTGGGACTGTTAGTGTGGATCAACCGCCTCTATCAATCAAATCTTTGTTTATTTCCTTTAATTATCTATTTATTTCATTACAGCATGTGTAAATCATTGTCAAATTAAATGGTTAATTGGTTAATGAATCTATTTAAAGATTGAATGAAAAAATTACTATAGGTTTCAATTCTTAAAATTAAATCTTGCCTAACCCTTCCTCCTCTGCCTAGTCATCATCCTTTGAGGTATTCTGGGATAAGACGAAGGGTGAAGCTCATATAGTAATAGGAACTTTACTTGTCATTTTTCCAAACCACTAAAAATGGGTGACTTGGAAGGTAGAGGGGGTGGTAGGCCCATGGGGCCTCACGACGTTTGTGTCCTCCTTCTTGACCAACCTTGCATCCAGAGGGTGACCTGAGGATCTATGGATGGGATTAGTCCCATTGTGTTGAGATCCCAACACCCTTTCCTGGTTGAAGAGAAATACAAGTTTAAGGCAGTTGCCTAGTCAGGCTATCATAGTTCAGATTCAGATATGGTACATGTTTAAATTTCTGCTTATCATTTACTGCTTTCATCAACAATGTTCTGAACTCCGCAGAATATTCATAAACCATTTAAGAAACCACTAAGTATAATAGAAATACAAAATACATACACACAAACCACAGCACATAAAACAACCAAACTTAGTTAATGACGCTGAGCTAGCCATTAAAATTTATAATTTACACTAAGTCAAATATTTGCAGTCTTTGAGGACATAAGTCCCCAACTTCCTTAACCGTGGGAAGTACTTGGGATCATCCCAAAAACTCATTATGAGGAGTACCACGGGAACCCCAAAGTAGTTGGCCACTGAGAGGAATTGCTAAGTGAAATGGGCAATGACCCCCACTGATTGAATAGCATTCCCATGAGGAAAAATCCAAGCGCTATCTCCTAGCAGTCTTGGTGGCCGAGTGACCACCTGAAAGCCAATAGGAAGACATTAAAACTGGGGTCCGAAATTTCATTACCATATTTCACCACTTTATGTAAAAATCAGACACAATTGATCCCCCATGTTCTAATTCCTCATGCCTACGAGGTGGTCCACCATAGTTTGGGTCCTTGAGCCAACACCGTCATGACCATTCTCGATGACCATCTACACCATCAAAAGGCCACACAGCTTCTAACTCAAACTCAAAATCATACCAATCTGAGCTAGACCTGCATATTGCACCATCTAGCCCCATGGCTAGTGCAAACCCAGATCCATTTTCCAGCTTAGCGAGTGGAAGTGGACCGATGTCTACACCCCACACCACCACCAACACCCCTGCTGGTGGTCCCAACATGCTCATGCAAATTGTCATAAGCTAGCTACCACCACCCATATTGACCAGTCAAGCTGTCCCACCTGTAACACATGGGGGCAATGTCCCTTTTACCCACATTGTTCCACTTGGCATTCCTGGGGGCAGTGGACCTTCCACCTACATTGCCCTTCCTATCACACATGGGGGCAGTGTCCCTTCCACCCACATTGTCCCACTTGGCATGCCTGGGGGTAGTGGCCCTCCCACCTACACTACCCCTCCTATCATACGTGGGGGCAGTGGTCCTTCCACTCACACAGTTCTTTTTACCACACTTGGAAGCAGTGGCCCATCCACAACGGTGCCACAAGTACCCCTAGTTATGTAGGTGCATCATGTCCCTACAAATCCCACCACCATTTTCGCCCCATCTCACATCAACCTTGGGTCAAAGTTTCCTTTCATGGCATGCCTCAACCTGCTTGACTTGGCTCGGTTAACAAATGACCCTATCTGCCATCAAACGTTTTTGCCTCCCATGCCAACCAAACTCCCCTCAGACATTCCCAAGTTTGAAGGGAAGGTAGGGGAGTGCCCCCAAAGTGATATCATGACATTTCACCTATGGTTCTCATCAAATAGCATCGTAGAAGATTCAATCAGACTCAGACTGTTCCAATGCACCCTCATAGGTGTTGTATCCAAGTGGTACATTGAGCTACCACAAGCCAAGTACCGGATTTCAAATCCTTGGATTTCATGTTCCTACAATATTTCCAACTCCCCATTAGGTATGACGAGGGGGTGGAGATCTTGCTATCTTGCCACCAGAATACTGCGAGCCACATAACTGATTGCATCCATGAGTGGCGACGACGCCATAGTTTGTGCAAGATTCAACTTGATTACAGGATCTTCCTGGATTGGTTGCTAAAAAAATTACTTCCACCTATAGCAAAGGACGTCCCCAATTTGAAGAGGAGGTCATCTTGAAAGCCCAGCAATTTGATCTGATCTATGCATAGTTTGGATACCTTTACAGAGTCATTCCAGATGCTCCCTGTGTAAGCACCTCCTACCAGGATGCACCAGGGGCATCCCATGCCACAGATGGCATCATAGGTTATGTTTCCCACCAACCACAGCACCTTCCGACACCACCTGCAATACCACCACAACCAAGCAACACCCCTAGTGTTTCCTACCAAAACTAAAATCTGAACTATGCAAGAATGATGTCCCAGTCCAGCGCCACAACTTCTTATGCACAACCTATGCCATCGTAGCAGGAAAAGGCATTAGCTTCACTAGCACAACAATATGTGGGACAAATGCCCACATTTGTGGCATTTGATCCCACCCAAGTCTACTATGAACCACTGGTGCAAGCCGTTCAAGCCCCTGCCCCTACTCCACTAGCACGTTTAGGATAGATGTTTGCATAGCAAAACCATCCTAACCAGCCAGCCCCCAATAACCAACAAGGGAAGGCCAGAAATAACTGAGCCCAGAATCAAGGCAACACTCAACCGCAGGGAGGAGGTCAACAACCAAACCCTCCCAACAATGCTGGGGTAAATTGGATAGCCCAAAATCCTCAGCAACCAAACACACCTAGACGCAATGCTCCATTGCACACAAACCATCCATGCAAGTTGTGTGATTTCTATGAGCACTATACACATGAATGCCCCTTCATGGGTCGCGCCAAGCAATCCATTCACAACGAGGTTCAACATGCTACCAATACGATAACCAAAGCTCATCCCAACCTAGAAGCACCACGGTCCCCACCCATGTTCCTCCAAAACCCATTACCAGTCCAAGGAATAGTAGCAATTGCACCTGCTCCCCAGCCCAATCCCAATTCCCTGGGGGCACCTCTGACAGCAGAAACAGGTGTTCACCACTTGCTAGCCATGACAACTAAAGAGGTCAATTTATAGACCAGACAAAATCAATATGGTACTAACAATGAAACTGTTGACACATTAGTGGTATCTACGTCAAAAACAACCAATGCACCTCTTCATCTACCCCCTTTCCCTCCATGCCCTGCCATACGGTGGATTGCCAACAACGTCATGACTAGATTTGCTGAAAGCTACAACATCATGGATGATTTGGCCCAAAAACCTACCTCCATGTCCACTCTCAAGGTACTCAAAACTTGCCCAACACAACAGAAATCCTTACTAGCTACCCTTGTTGCGGTAGACCCCTCAGACTCCAAGTTGATCACATTTGACATAGAAAATGGAGGGCCATGGATGCCATCAACTATTGCCTTCCAAATCCTAGTTTTCATCCGAAATTTAGTCATGCACCAGTGCATAGTTGATGAGGGGGAATCCACATGCATTATTCCTACCTTAGTCTGGAAAAATCTTGGATCCCTAATTTCGCAACCATCCTCTACTACCTTGTGGGCTTATGATGGCCAACCCACTAAAGCTCAAGGAATCCTCGCCCATGTCCCCATCACATTAGCTGGGAAAATAGTACTTATTGACATGGAGGTTGTCAATGCTTAGTTGGACTATAACCTTATCCTCAAAAGAAGTTATATGTACTGCATGAGAGCCATAGCACCAACTGTTTTTCATCTCATGATGTTCCCTCACAAAGGGAAAATCCTGACTGTTGACCAACTGACTTATGACGATCCACAAGGGCTAATGGCACCAACCAATTTTATCCCTATGATCAACACCATTGATCCGCAAGGGCTAACTACACCCACCAATGTTATCCCTATGGTCAACGCCATGGTTGACAACATACCAACCTCCCCATTGTTGAATGTGGTCCCTGGGTTATTTGATAATACCACCATGACGGCTTCTTTCCCCTTAGTGTCACCACCATCGACACTAAATGATGCTGCATATTTGTGCATGTTCTCATCCAGCATTGCTGCACCCAAAAATTAACCGTAGCCACAGCCCCAACCGCAACCACAACACCATTCGCAGCCACAACACCATCCACATCTGCAACATCATTCGAAGCCACAACATCATCCACAGCCACAACATTACATGCAGCCACAACCACAACCTCATCCCCACATGCAACAATCAAGGATTTATTTGGGATCCCCCCTAGTCCACACAATTCTGTTCCTCTTTCCCCCACCTAGTGTCATGAGCAAGCTAGTAGTGGCTACCTTGAAATTACCCAATTTCACATTGGGGATTCCCATGTGATACCTTGAGCCACAAGACCAACCTAAAATTCCCTAGGTAGTCTTAACCCCAGTGTAACCCATTGCAATTGAATCTCATCCTCCACCCAGCCTGCAAAAACCAACCACTGCACCCGCACCCACACTGCCCCACCCTAAAAGGGCCAGGGGAAAAAATGCGAAAGCTACCACTGAACCTCGACAAATCTTTCCTTGCACCGTCTGCAAAGAATAGGGCCATCCAACTCAAAACTACCCTGATATTCTCATAATCCATGTGCATTTGGAAGCCATGGATACGATGAAAAACCTCCCTGTGGTTGAACTCCCAAGCGACCTAATAGTGAGAAACAAGTCACTGAGAACAAACCATGCTTGCGCCCTCTGTGGATTATATTGACACAATTCTCACCACTTCCAAGACTTGTCTGAGTTCCAAATGGATCTAGCAAACCTTCGACAACATTCCCTTGAATCTGAGATCACTTTGATTGAAGAAGTTCACCCCCCACCTCCTTCTTCAGACATCATGTCCATTTACGTGATGTCCAGTTGCATAGACCCTCTTGTCTCCACCATCACTGACAGCCCATCGGACCTATCTCTACATTTCTTCTACAATGATGAGGATATACTTGAATCCTTAACTGCCCCAGAATACCCATGGGATGACATGCACCATCACTTGTTCTTCCTCCTCGAAGAGCTTGTGTCACAGTCTGACCAGTTTTCCATGGAAACCAAATATTTCATTCATGGGAAAGTCGACTAGTTCAAAAATCCCATTCTGGCACTAGACACCTTCAAATAAGGGAACATGGCCAACATTTCCCCAACCATCAAAATCAACATCTCAACCAATCCTGAGGTTGTTGAAGAAATCATGATGGGGGCATCTTGCTCCACGGAAGAAGTTGCTGCCTACAAATCCCTCTTCTAAGAATTCTGCGACATCTTTTCCTAGTCCTACACTGAAATTCCTGGGTTGGATCCATCCATTGTGAAACATCACATCAACACATGACCCAATGTGGCCCTCCAGTGCCAAAAGCAATGGCCCACCTACCCCTCCAAAGCTGCCATGGTCAAAGATGATATTGAGAAGCTGCACACAGTCGAATTCATTTACCCCATTGCATATACCACTTGGGTTTCTAATCCTATTCCCGTGAATAAAAAATAGGGTAGCATCTACACAGAATTCCATGATCTAAATGGGGCCTTATTTAAAGAAAACTTCCCAACACCCTTCATCGATTAGATTGTCGATGCATGCGTCGGACATGAGGTCTGTTATTTCATGGACGGATTTTCCGAATATAACCAAATCCAAATCCGGAAAGAAGATCGTTACAAGACTACATTCACAACCCTGTGGGAGACATTCTCCTATCGAGTAATGCCCTTTGGTCTGAAGAACACTATAGCCACATTCCAGTGTGCCATAACACACTGTTTCTGTGACCTCATCCACATCATGTTGGTCTATCTTGACAACCTCATTGCTTGGTCACAGAAGCAAGCACAACACATAGATGAATTGCGACAAGCCTTCCTATGATGTCGCAAGTACAAAATCAACTTGAACCCTTTCAAGTGAGTTTTCTGTGTCCCAACAGGCTGTCTCCTAGGGTTCATCATGTCACACAATGGAATGACTGTTGATCCCCTAAAATTCCAAACCACTTTCCCTCTAACGTCACCTCTTTAAGTGACGGTAGTTGAGCTTGTAATATAGTCTTGTCCATTTTTTTTTACACATTTTAAAAAAGTGAGTCTTACGTATTGTTTCCCCTCATTGATCCAGATGGATCCTACCTTAGATCAGTACATTGGATTTGTTGATGGAGCAAGAATATGGTCTCCAAACCTCGCCTCAGCTGCATGGATCATCTACTTCCCATTGCATGAGTTGATCCATATCAAAGGAATATGCGTAGGCTGTGCGACCAAGAACCAGGCTGAATATGATGGTGTCAATGGCCTCTTGGCCACTGCTCTCCAATTAGTCATTTGCCATATCGATGTATTTTAGACTCCTAGCTTCTTGTCTGCCAGTTCAACAACTACTATTGGGTACGTGATCCTTGCCTCTTTAGAAAATTCTTGCACACTAAACAGATGGTTAGAACATTTGAATCCATTACATTCACATGTGTTCCCAGAAACCTCAATAGTGTAGCAGATCAAATGGCTAATGATATTCTAAATTGGCACATTCATAATCACATATGGGAAACATACAAACACAACATCATGCATAATCATATATAAAACACATACACACGTGTAAAAATACATCACATAAGAATTTCATTTCATATAATAAAAAAAAGACTCACATATAAAACCATAAAAAGCACATCCACGTGTGTAAAAAATATATATAGATAGATAATTCGCATGTCCACAATATGTTCAGTACAAAATGAGAAGCAACATATGATTTCTCAGCTAAATATACATAGCAATGCAAAAATCCTAAGTGCACCAATCCACTAGGGGTAGTCCCACTAACTGCTAGTCTGACTCAGACTCCTCCTCATAATCTGAATCAATATCATCAGCATCTTCTTCCTCAGAAGACTCATCATCCTATGCAGGAAGATCCTCTTGCACCACCCGATGAAAGTAATCATAGGATACAATCATCCTCCTCATCACAGACGTCCACTTCAGAGGTAGACTATGAATGGAGGCGATCAGCTCATTGTCCAAATGCTTCCATGCATCATTAGAAATCCCCTCAGCTAGCCACTCTAAGTGCTGAAAAATAGTCTCTGCCTCTTGTCGTCACCTATGAGGGTTCCCCACAGGAACCGCCGCCTCTGCAATACTGACCACTCACCTCTGATACCCAAGTGGTGGGAAAGGACCAACATTTGCATACACAAACAAAGACACCATTAGTCTATACAGATAATCATCAACCAACTCAACTACACTGTGTATAAAGATAAACATAAAGACATCACACATACATACCACTTGGTCCCCATGCCTGACCAGGAGCTCAAGGAATCTCAGGATCCCCATGATAATCGATACCCACATAAGGGTACTCCTCAATAATCACTGGGAGATTCCACCACTGATCAAGAAACTCCTTAGTGAAGAAGTGACCCACTTTGCTACCACCCTCTTGTACCATTATCTAGCACCACTTGCGCATCCGCGACTCCCACGAACCACCATCCCGCACTACCCGGTGTGGATGCAGAGTAGGTACTTTCTCAAAAAAGAAAGCACATAAGAAGGACCAAAAACAAAAGTCTCCCCCAGATGCCCTTGCATTGTTCAGCTGACGTCGAACAACCTGAAGGTACATCTGGTCCCATGCATAGTAAGTGCCCCCCATGGCATGCTCTACTATCTGCAGCTACCCTCTAGATATCTTATGAGTCCCAGTATATCCAAGATGCACAACAACATAGTAGCAATATCCCATGTCAACACATCCTCAATGTCATACATAAGAATGTGTGAACCACACATGTATGCAGTTTCTTAACAGTGCCTCTCACACAGCTCCTCAAGTGTCTTCCCATGAGACAACACTGGAACCAAGTCGCCAACAACTCCCAACATAGGGAGTCCATTGAAAAATTATACATCCAATAGCATGATCTCAACATGCTATCCCTGGATCAGAAAAGCCTCCTCCCCAATATCCCAAAATCTCACCAAATTTTGCAGCAACAGATGCAAGCTCTTCAGGAGGGGTATCCACATGAACTTTAGTAAACCATAATGGGACAGTGTAGCATGTACATTCCCATCCTGGAATGCCTCCTCCTAGAGGCATTTCAAGTCTCTCTCATGCCACTTTTCCTCAAGCATCCTGCACAAGCAAATTTTAGCTATCAGCCATAGCTCTCAGCAAAAAAGTCACCCAGGGACCAAGTGGTACCTATCTGGCCAAAAATAGCAACCAGGTCACTCAAACATTCCCCACAGGTGCGACCCAGTTTCTCTTTGTCCCTCGAAAGGTGCGACCTGGCTCATTGAGACCCTAACAAGCTCATAGAGGACCCCTGGGTGAGAAAATGGAAAATGTAAAACACTGAAAAGGATAGATTTTGTAAGAGCTCTTACCTACAAGTTGTGGAACGAAAAACCATTGGTGGGAAGAGGAGAAATCAGCAAAAGAAAATCTAGGGCCCACCTCTCCAATTCTACAGTGAACAGTGACAATGACACTTCACAAAGTGGTCTGCACCCATATATAGGCCCCATTTGACCTATTTTCTCCCTTTCGAAATAACAGGACCATACAGAGTTCATTTGAGACATCATTTGCACCACTGGTTTTAGAATTCCACCCTCTATCTTCTTATGTTATTATCATCTCATGTTTAACAAATAATTTTAGGGACCACTTCCCAGAAGTAACCTAAATTTACAAGCCACATCATTGTGATGTAAGTGTCTCCAGACCTGTACTCATTAGAGGAAATTTCAACTCAAAATGGGCCTTTTAAATTTTATTCAAATTCCATGTCATCATGTGTTATCCAATGAAATTTATTTAAATTTGAAATACCATATAGGTCTTAAACACTTTTTTAATATAAATTTGGGGATAGGTATCATTAAAAAAACTACTTTTTTTGTTTGTATTTTTGACATATCTCCACGTGTTTTTACTCAAATTTTGATCGGGAGAGCTTGTTGGATGTGGAATTAAATTCTGCATCCAACGAGTATGCACTCGGCATACTTTTGATGGAACCTGCTACCCCAAAAACAAGAAATACCTAAAAAAATGGAATGATGACATCATCATTTCAATTTTTTCAGGTATTTCTTGTTTTTGGGGTAGTGGGGTCCGTCAAAAGTATGCCGAGTGGGTACTCATTGGATGCAAAATTTAATTCTGCATCCAATGAGCTCTCCCGATCGAAATTTGAGTAAAAACATGGGGACATATGTCAAAAATACAAACAAAAAAGTAGTTTTTTTCTTTTCTTGCGCCAAAATTAATAAATATTATTTTATTATTTTAACTATTATTTTATTAATTCATTTTAGGAGGCCCATTGAGGCCCATGTAGAACATCTAATGAAAAGGACTACCTTGGCACATTCAAGCCAATACCATTCCCCTCTGCATCCTTTTATGCTTTCTTGGGCAGAGGGGCCGAACTCTACAAAAAAGCTCACCATAGGGTTCTCGTTAAGCTCTTTTCCAGGCCTCTCATCAAGAAAATATTGCCGAGCAAAATTGGTTTCATTTATGCTCATAAAAGTATTTGAAATACCATTTAGTCAGTATAGGTTTAACCTTTTTCGGTGCGATTATACTACCAATAGTAAAGAAGCTATGAGAATTTAGTGAGAAGGAAAATCAGAACCCTAGACTAACGACGGATAAGTGGCTGGCACGGTACATACATGACGATCCATAAAAGTAATTTTTCTATAAGTTTTGCATCATATTTTATGAATGGTTGGCACAATTTAACTATCGCAAGAAATTTTTTTAAGGAGGTGAGCCAATGTCCTCGACCCCAAAACTGATCCAGGAGTTGCAGGAAATCGACAACAAGGCATCACAAGCTGCTCAAGTCTTGTTGGAAAGTATCTTGGAAGGATATATCACCAAGCTCATGATTGGTACTACTAATTCCTAAAAATAAGACAAAAGGTATTTTTTCAACGGACCATGAGGTAGGTTCCTGATGTCTTTGCAATTATCAATTAAGATTCTTGTCTATGAAAAATGAATACTAAAGATGCACTTTGAGTAGTAGAACTTTGGTGTGTGGAGGATGTGGATACCATGAAGAAAGGGGGGAGACAAATGGAAGGACAAGGGGTATATGGGTGCAAGTTTCGATGAGACTCTAAGGTAATTTGAGGAAGAAAGTGGTCTTATAAGGGGAGGAGCAAGGTTTCAATAGAAAAAGAGGTAGAGGATAGGGGAAGTTCCTACTGCGATTGAAATGAAATACTGTGAAGGAAGACCACATGGGATGAAGAGACCCTATAGTGGTGAAGAGGATGATGAGGCTATGCTCAGGATAGAGGTAAGATCAACCCCCAACAAAAACGTGCCCACACCTCTGCACACTACACCACACTTAGGAAGAAACACAAGTTCCACGCCGACTTTTATGATGTGCCAGCAACGTTATAGTAGTAGTGGATCAACATCTATAGAAGGGAGGCCTGGGATAGCACGTGACAAAGAAAAGATACCTATGTTTCATGGAAATGTGACTGAGGATACTGAGCAGTACTAGTTTTTGTGTGAGGTAGTTTGGACTATGAGTCAAACGATAGATGACGATGTCAAGAAGGGTCAATTGGCGACAACCCTTCGGGGTCGCGCACTTGATTGGTACATGAAATTTATAAAAGTTCCTATGGGGACTCCTGCAAATAAATTGGCTGAAGTCAGGAAAGGACTAATTGAAGAATTCCAAAAAATTAAATTTGAAGCGCAGTACATTACAAAGTTGAAAGAGATTAAGCTACTTGGGATTTTGATCAAAGATTCAAGACACTGATGGAAAAGGTCAGCTTTGAGATGAGCAATGTTCAACATAAGGAATGGTTCATCATGGTGTTAGTATCCCATATCAGAAAACCATTGATGTAGCAGAATATTGCGACATAGAGTGAGGCTATGGCGATCGCGATGAAGTTGGAAGCTTCACCCATTAGAGAAATTGCAGTTGGTATGACTTAGATCCAGACACAACTAGTGAACCTAATTCTCTAGGTACAAGATATCAAGAAGGGTAAAGAGCATCATGAAGACCTTTGGTGCACTCAATTTCGCGCAGATGGACATACCAAGGATAGCTACCCAAATTTCTGAAACTATCTCTTTTCAGGAGTGCCGAACCCACTGATTTGTGGAAGTGTACGATGGTGCTGCATTTTTCAAGTATATGGGCATCGACATGAAGAGTGCGCATACATGTAAAATTTGGTGACGAAGCCGACAAAATTATACTGCATATTTTGTCGGTTAATTGGGCATGAAGATAAGGACTGTCATGCATATGACCTACTCTAGGAAAGGATGTATGAATCATACTATGTGAAGGGAGAAGATCATCGAGCAATACAACAACCGCAGCTGCTACCACAGGTGGTACATACACCACCTCAACTGCATTACGTACCATCACTACAGATGCAGTTTATACCGCAACAACAGTTCATGCCACAACCACAGTATAATCAAATGCAAATGGCTTTGTGGCACGACAACTAAATGCCCTGCAACAACAATTAAATTTTCCGCAGTACCAGCAGCAAGGAGGATTTCATGGAGGATTCAATGGAGGGCACAAAGGCTTTGGTCGAGGAGGAGGACAAGTTTGTGGGCTAGTTCAATGTTATAATTGTGGTGTATTAGGACACTATCAAAGAGATTTCCCATAATTGCATGCACAGTGTAGATGTACGTATGTACCGCTATTGATCACACTGTTGAGAACTATCCACAAATGATCGCGAGGTGGAAGGAAGGAAATTCCCCCCAGTTGTAGAAACATAACCAAGTCTAGAACCAAATTTTTTTTGTAGAATTAGGATTAGAACCAAATTCTAATCCAACACCAAAATGCAATTCATAATGTGAACCAACTAGTAAATCCATTTCCCAACCAGAACCAAGGAATGATAGTTGCGACAATCTTAGCAAACCCCATAATAGAGGATGTTGATGTTCTTGTCATCACCTATGGAGGTGTGATGACTGGAGAAGATATCCCATGTCCACAAATCTAACTCACTGAGAAGAAGAAGGCATGGTTTTATATTTCCACTAAGAAAGACACATTCTTTGAAGCATACGATATGATCAAAAGGAATCCTGGTAAGTTGCCTGTATATGAAATGCCCACTACTTTTGATACAACATTGGTAAAAGGATCATCATGACAACATGGTACCTTGCAACACTTCTTCGATATTTGTTTATTGCTGGAAAGAGATCCTGATGGTCTTGTTGAGATTGAGTTTGTTGCATCAAATGGATAAAAGGTGGAAGGATTCCGCGGTGAACTCTTTGCATAAGAAAAAGATAGGAAAATAAATGCACATGAATATCCAAATTATGGATTACGAGGTGGATTCATTCATTCTAGATCTAGACTCAAATGTGAATATTATGACAAGACAAACATGGTAGAAGATGGGGAGTCCAAAGCTGGGTTGGTTCCCTCTGCAGCTATGATTGGCTAATTAGGCTAAAGTTCAATCGATTGGGCATGTGTCAAACTTGTTAGTGGATGTTGAGGGATTGAAGACTTATGCCGATTTTGATGTCATTGAAGTATTCGATGGTGAAGGCTCCTATCCCATGTTGTTGGGAACTGGATGGGCCAATGATAGTATGGTAGTGATCAATTTTAAGAAGTGCACAATAAAATTTGAAAATCAAGACATCAGATTCATTGCTTTGATGGATCCAAATGAAGGGTGCAAGTATGTTGAGCCAGCGATAGATGAAATTGTCAAGGGATGGGATCATGCTTATAAAATTTCCAAAGATTACATCCATCCAAGTGCTGATGGGGGATTCAGTTGGTGCAACTCTATATTTGCATCCTATGATTCTAATGATTCCTTAGAGAAATGGCAGAATTGCATGCACGAGGTATCATTCAAAAAGTGTGGTTCGCTCATGTAGTCACTGTGTTGATCTCAATGATTGCTAGAGTTAGAAGACGGATTGAAGGATACCCTAAAATGTTGGTGTGTGAACCATAAGAAGTCAATTACTAGATGGGCGTAGTGTCGGTGATTGATTACAGTTCACTTTGGCGACACAGAAGTATACCACTCTGGAAGGTATGATGGGAGGAATGACCCTGGAAGTCATCTAATTGAGTGTGAGAATTTGTGGGCATCACAACCAAAGGATGAGTGGGTCCATGCCTTTGTCAATAATTTGGATGAAAATTCCACGATCGTGGTACGTAGAAGCTGAGTTGCACAGGGAAATCACCACTTGGGAGGAATTGACAGTTTTCTTTATTCACACATTCAGTTTTGTGGATACCAATCCAGATGTTCATAATGAATTACAACTCATATACGATGTGGTTATGAAGGTGGTTGTAGTCGCATATCCAGTGGATCCACTTGCACATTGTTTGATGTAGTCAATGATGGAATGCTACAATGTGTCAGGAGGGTGAGATGATGATGATGATATACGGAACATCAATATTCCAGAAATAGAAGGGAGTCAAGATTTTCAGCACCAGATGTACTGACATATCCGATGAATCATATTCTGAAGATTAGGAAGCTCAACATCGGGAAAGGGGAACACCTGAAGTTTTCAAATGTTGGGGACTACTCGGATGAAGAAACAATGGAAAAGATCACATATTTGCTGCATGAATTTCAATAATTGTTCCCTACAAAGTTTTCTGAGATGAAGGGAATCTTGGAAGATTTGGCGGAAATGAAGATTCTGTTGAAACCAGATATGAAACCAATAAGACAATGACTGTATCACCTGTATCCGTAATACACAAAGCGAGTCAAAGCCGAGATGTATAGAATGTTGGATGCTTGAATAATTGAATCAGTTGAAGAATCAGAATGGATCAGTCCTATGGTGGCCCAAGATAATAAGATGGGTGAAGTTCACATCTACGTCAAACTTAGAAAATTGAATGACGCATGTATGCATGATCCATTTATGACACCATTGATGGACGAGGTGCTAGAAGGAGTAGGAGGTCAAGAAATGTATTCCTTCACAGACCGGGTTTCTGGATATCACTAGATAAGGATTGCAAAAGAAGATCTACATAAGACAAAATTTGTTACTGAGTGGGGTTTTCTTAGTACATTGTGATTCCTTTTGGGTTGAAGGATGTACCGACGATATTTTCCTAGGTTATTGTCACTGCTTTCAAAGATTTTATTCAGAAGTTCCTGGAAGTTTATATGGATGATTGGACAATGTATGGATTGATTCGATATCATCTGGTGAACTTGTGATTGATGTTGGACTGATGTCGACAACATTAGATCACATTGAACTCAAAGAAGTGTATTTTATGTGCACCTTTCAGGATGTTGTTGGGTCACATCATCTGCAAGAAAGGACTATTGGTTGACACTATGAATATTACACTCATTTTGATCTTGCCACTACCTGTGAATGTAAAGATGCTTAGAGCAACATTGGGACACACAGGGTATTATCGCAAGTTCATACGAGGTTATGCTACGATCACAGCTCCCATGGATAAATTGTTGAACAAATATGTAGTATTTGTATGGATTCAAGAGTGTCAAGGAAGTTTTGACATGTTGAAGCCCAAGATGGCTTTCACACTGATACTGGTTTTCCTTGGTTGGAACAAGGAGTTCCATGTCCATGTGGATGCATCATTTGTTGCATTTAGAGTGGTGGTCATGCAACCAGGAGACGGAGATCTTGATCACTTGATTTGTTTCACTAGTCGAAAGCTTCCATGTGTAGAGAAAAGTTATATGGCCATAGAGAGATATGGTCTGGTGATGGTATATCCACTACATAAGTTTTGACATTACCTATTGGGTGGTCATTTTAATATGTTCACAGACCATTCTGCTTTGAAATACTTGATCAATAAACTTGTTTTGGGGGGGAATATATGTTGTTGGCTATTTTTGGTTCAAGACTTTGATTTTGAGATAATTATGAAGTTGGGTTTCCTGAATGCTGTCCTAGATCATTTATCTCAAATTAAGAAAGGTGAGGAACCAACAATCATTGAAGAAAGACTTCCATAGGCTCAGTTGTTCATAGTCGACATGGCCGACGATTATTATAATGAAATAATTCAGTTCTTAGAAACGAGAACTACACCAAAGGAGTTGAATAAAAGTCAAAAGAAGAAATTGGTGGTTAAGGATGTATATTTCCAGTTGATCTCTGGACAACTTTATAAGTTAGGACTAGATGATATTTTATGGCGGTGTGTCCTACCACATGAACAAGGACAAATATTGGTAGAGGCACATGCGGGAATCAATGGAGGACACTATAGAGTTCATGCTACTACTAGGAAGGTGCTCTGCACATGGATTTGGTGGCCCACTCTTGATAATGTTCCGACAGATTATGCACGGAGTTGTGATGTCTGTCAATGAATTGGAAAACCATCATGGAGGGATGAGATTCCATTGGTACCTCAAATGAAAATACAACCATTTGATATATAGGAAGTGGACTTTGTGGGACCAATCAACCCACTTGGGAAGAGAACTGGTGTGTGATACATAATTACAGTGACATACTATTTGAAAATATGGGTGGAGGCCACATCGGTTGTGCATTGCCTTGTTGCGACAGCAACGAGGTTCCTGTTTGATAACATTGTTACTCAGTTTAGATGTCTAAGGGAATTGATGATAAACCAAGTGATTCACTTCATCAATCACATAGTAAGCATGCTAACATAGGAGCTACATATACAACATAAGAAAAGTACTCCATATCATCCACAAGCAAAAGGAACCATGGAGGCATTCAACAAATTATTGGAGCATGTGCTTACAAAGGTATGTAACGCAAACCACTATGACTGGAATTTGGAGATTCTAGCACTGTTGTGGGAATATTGCACCACTTGTAATATATTGACATGGTAGACACCATTCAAATTGGTCTATGGGAAAGAGGAAGTCATGCCTATGAAGTACATTGTTTCGATTTCACGCATAGCACTAGCAATAAGCATGGATGATGAAGCAGTGTTAGAAGAATGCTTGGCACAGATAGTGCAGCTTGAGGAGGATCACTTTGTCATAGGTTTTCACTAGTGTGTTGAGAAGGATCACCAAAAATCCTGGCATGATCGACACATAAAGAACAAACAGTTTCAACAAGGAGACTTGGTGCTATTGCACAACAACAAGTTCATGAAGCATCTAGGTAATTTAAAGATACATTGGTTAGGCCCATATCTTGTTAATTCCATTAATTTAGGAGGTGTATTTCAACTACAACAGTTAGATGGAGCGATGCTATCAAATATGGTGAATGTTAGTAGGTTGAATCCCTATAGGATGGGCCCAGAACCATGCAATGCTTGAGGCACTGCGCAATAAAAAAAAGTAGAAAGGATGGATAGAAAGAAGGAGGGTGTGCCAAGAGGAAGTGGGTGCGCAAGAGTAGGATACAATAGCATAGTTAGGAGGTCGTGCTGTGAAAGTCACAGGGCTCCAAATAGAGTTAAATCAGAAATAAATGAATACATTGAAAAGTAGTTAACCAACGACGCTTGTTGAAGTGACGTAGATTTCTGGACAATCCAACCATTGGATTGATAGAATCACCAAAATATTTAGGTCATTAATGAAGGATTTGGTCATGATGATTGGAATTTATTTGGTCATGATGAAGGTGTGATTGGCTTGATGCTATAAGAAGGGGTTGAATTCACCTGGAATTCACAATTCTGAAAAGAGTGAGCATATTTATAGAGTTGCATAGCAGATTCATAGTGATTTGATTGCATTGCTAAGTGAAGTAAGGTTGAGCAACTAGTGATCATTGCGGGGCACTGGTGGGGAATGCAGAGTGAACCAATCACAGTTGAGGCTTCAAGTGGTAGAGAATCACTAGTCGGCCTAGTCACGATTGAAGAGGAAGTCACAAGTATGCCAATAGGGTCATCATCGGTGCTGAAGAAGAGAAGGAAGGGTCATCATCCTATCTCCCCAGCACCAAAGAAATCATAGAATATAACATATACAAGGGCATGAGAAGATGAAACTATGCAGATGGGGCCATCGATCTTAGGAGTTGTGGAGTTAGCGGCTTGAACATGGATATTTGTTAAGGACATCCATAGGTATATACCTCCTAGTCATTCTAGTGTGAAGCCCAAGAATCCCACTAAAAATTAGAATTACCAAGTAAGAGTGATTTTGATACCACAAGGGATGGTATGCACAACATATATTGTGCCTATGTTGATGCAGATGAAATACGGCAAACATGACTTGCTTGCATTAGAGGGTGTTAAGTTAGAACCATATGTGTCGATGGTAGTAGTAGGAGGAGGTCTAATATAACACATTCCATAGGATTGGGTGAAGTGACTGAATAAAGTGGGGTTGTTGGGACTGATTAACATGAACTTGTAGTTTGGGTGGTTAAACAAGGAGAATTCTTGAGTAAAGAAACTTTTGTTTTGTTTTCACTGTAGAACATTATTCTTGGACACACTAGTCACAATTACAGTAGGATTGATCTCAGACATCATGGGGTTTCCTAAGGATGGGTTGGACCCCTTGTAGTACTTTAAAGGAAGGGACAATGACAAGAAGTTGGTGGCAATATTGAAGAAGCAATATGGGTTGCAGCATGATAGGAGGGATTACCACATCGATGATATCAATGACCATGTGATGCGTATCATGGGAAGGATTTTGGCCAGTAAAGTGGTCAAGAAGAACCACCCCATTGAAAGTAATTTGGGGGTTATTGCATGCATAGAGCAATGCGGAGAAGGTGTGGAAATGGATTTGTCACTCTTTCTACTGAACTAGTTGGTGGAATATGTAGTAGCAGTCTGTAACATCCCCAAACCTCCAAGTGGTGAAGAGGATGCTACCATAACATTATCTACCCATGCAACTAGCCCCATGAACATACAAATTCTTTGAACTAAAATATGCATACATTATTACCATACAGTGAAAGCAAAACCATACATTCAAGTATTCAACATGTTCATTGTAATTCATTATCAAATGTAATTGTAGGGATTTATACACAAGAATACTTATCTTATGAAGAAGGATGCCCACAACCAGCTATGTCATTGCAATGTTCCACCCAACCATAGGCCAGTGGGATCTTTAATCTCTCAACCACACTGCCAACCCCAAGCTGGGCATGAGTCCCCAAGGAATAAGGAAACTAAGTAGGCTCACACATAGCCAACGATATGTCAAAAGTCAGTCAAGCCAATAGGGTTGGGTTTATCAGACCAAGAGTACACAACAACACATAACCAAGACAACAAGTTGGGTTTATCAAGTTATCTGGAGATGGAAGCATTTTCTGCTAAGATAGTGGGCTCATTGAAGAGCTAAGGATGCCTACACTAGAACTAGCTTGACTCTTAAGACATCCACACACAACCAACACAAGGAATCATTCCCTTCTCTGTTGCACAGTCCCTGAGGACATGAATTCCCTTCCAGTGCTATTGAGGGGGTGTAGAGAAGAGGGCCAACCCTCTAGCTCTATCTATGAGGCTCCTACAAAACATTTTCAAGTAGACTCCTTTCTACTCCTACACAGTTCAAAGAACCATTGCATACCCAGCAATATACACACTTTCTGGTTGAGGAAAATAGTTCAGCCACAAAATTAATTTCCAAGGAGGGAAAGGATAAACCACTAACAAAAAAATGTATCCCAGGGGCGTTTTAGCCCTAACATGGCCAAAACGAATTCATCAACAACACCCAAGAAGATGTGGTCTCTCCTCAAAATAGTTGGGCAACATAAAAACTATTTTCATCTTGGTAAACATTGGGGAAATGCAAAATCATTGGGGAAGAAACCCAACCATATGTCATTACAAAAATGAATCCAAATCCCAAGAGAATGAAGAGAATGACTGGCCACGTGAGGGAGAAACACACACAGCAACCCAAAACGAATTTCACACACAGAAGAATTCCCAGCTTCTTGAGAGAACCCCAACGTGGGTGAATGATGAAGATAAAAATTCCAAGGAGCTCCAATTCATGAATGAGAACATTCATCCAACAAAATCATGGAGGTCACACAACTCCTAAGCTTCCCTGCATGAGAAAAAATCAAGAACGTGGGTGTATGGCAGAATGGAATGCATTTTTGGGTATTTTCCATGCCAAGGAAGTCAAAACATATTTTTCAAAAATGGTTCCTCTGCCCAATTCGAATTTATTTCCATACTCTTCACACTCCATGCAATAACTAACTCAACCACATTCTAGCAGAATTTAAAGATTAGGGAAAAAGACAAAATGGGCAGTTGAGGGTTTGATGGGATCTCCCTTTGACATTTGGCTTCTCCCCATTGGCCCAAAGGTTTCAATAATTTCCCTCCCTNTTACATTGACGTAGCTGGCTGTAGGTATTTTAATTAAAATGCATAATTACATGATGCCAAAAATTATAATGTGTCGGCTAGCATGAAATACCATCAACAACGATTTTAATCGCTAGAACATAAAGCATTAAATTGATGGTGGGGATTTTTCCTTTAGCTCCACACCACAATTATTTACAATATATACATCATATACATTGAATGCAAACAGGGTCAAAACCGAGGTGTTACATTCCCCTCCCCCTTCAATAGCATTGTCCTTAGTTCTTTACAAAATTGAACAAAATGCTACACTGGTACTGCCTCAGTGTTTCACAGAATTAAAAAAAAATGGATGTCCATCTGCATGGAATCCTCCAGCTCCCATGTAGTCTCTTCAGGACTATAGTGCTCCCATTGCACCTTTACTTTCCCTATGGCTCGATTTTGGAGCATTGTGAACTTCCTATCGAGGATGAGCATTGGCTCGATTTGGAACTCTCCCTCAGGTTCCACCTGAATCACATCCCAATTTATCACATGGTTAGGATCATCTATGTATTTCTTAAGCAAATAAACATGAAAAACATTATGAGCTCTAGTGCTAGCAGGAAATGCAAGTCTATATGCAACTAGACCTATTCTTTCAAGCACTTCAAATGACCCACAATATCTAGGTGACAACTTGGCACAACTTCTAGGATTCAAGGAACTCTTCTTCTCCCTCACTCTGAGGTAAACATGATCCCCAACACTGAACTCTCTGTTCACCTTATGCTTATCTACATAGATTTTGTGTCTGTCCTGTGCTGCTTTCATATTCTTCCCGATCTTTACAACCTCCTGCTCCATCTCCATCTCCTTGAGCATTTATAGACCAAGCACAACCCCATTCACTGGATTATCCCAAGTCACTGGTTTCCTACACCTTCTTCCATACAAAGCTTCATACAGAATCATCCCCAAGGATTCCTGCTATCCATTGTTATAAGAAAAATCTACCAAGTGTAAGTAATCTTCCCACTTGGTTGGAAGCACCTAATTAACTCTCTCTGTATGTCCATCCATCTGAGGATGGTAGGCAGTGCTGAATTTCAACTTTGTACCCAAATCTGCAAACAACTCCTTCCAAAAATTGGAAGTGAACTTGACATCTTTGTCAGAGACTATTGCCTTAAGCAATCCATGCAATTTGAAAATCTCTTTCATAAAGATATTTTCAATGTCATCAGTCTTATGTGTAGACTTAATCAGTATGAAATGTGCTACCTTTTTCAACTTGTCTACCACAACCATGATGGAATCATGTTGTCTCCAAGTCATTGGTCATCCTGTAATAAAATACATGGAAATAACTTCCCATTTCCATTCTGGAACTGGTAAAGGCTGCAACAAACCTGCTGGGTGTTGATGCTCAACCTTTACCTACTAACATTTCATGCACCTTGTAATGTATTCAGCCATGTCCTTTTTCATTCCTAGCCAAAAGTACTGCTTTCTGGCTATAGCAATTCTCTTCTGATATCTTGGGTGACCAAAATATGGAGCTTGATGGATTTCATCCATAATAAATCTCTGTATATATATTACATTTGCAATATAAATTCTTCCTTTATAAGTAAGAAGTCCATCTTGTTCCAACTTATATCCCTCATACCTCTTCTCAATAGTTTGCTGTTGCAATTTGTCCTTTACTTGCTCATACAATTCATCCCTAGTAGTATGATTAAAAATATGCTGCCTCAAATGTGATTGGAAAATACTAAGAGATGCCACATGCTTTTCTTGCACCTTCCTGCTGAGCACATCAACTAACTTATTCTCTTTTCCCTTTATGTGCTTGATTTCAAAATAAACTCACATAAAAACTCCAGCCATCTCGCTTGCCTAGCATTCATAGTAGGCTGATCAAACAAATACTTCAGACCGTAATTGTCTATCCTTAGCTCAAATATTCTACCCATCAAGTAATGCCTCCACATCTTGAGAGCATGCACTATGGCTGCAAGCTCTAGATCATGAGTGCCATAGTTTTTCTCATGTTCCTTAAACTTTCTTGATTCATAACATATCATGTGGTTGTCTTGAATAAGGACTCCTCCAATCCCTTGTCCGCATGCATCGGTATACCACAAAATCTTTCTCTAGGTCTGCAACTTTCAATACCGGTGCACTGGTGAGAATATTCTTCAATTGCTGGAAGCTTTCTTCACACTTAGATGTCCATTCAAACTTTATCCCCTTCTTTTGCAAAGAAGTGATGGCATGTGCAACTTTGGAGAATCCTTCAATGAATCTCCTGTAGTATCCTACAAGTCCCATAAAGAATATTACATCTGTCACATTTCTTGGAGTAGGACAATTCATAATGGCTTCAATCTTTTCAAGGTCCACAGATATACCCTCTTCTGAGATAATGTGACTGAAATACTAAATTCTATCTCTATAGAAGTCACACTTGCTCAGCTTTGCATACAGCTGATGCTCCTTGAGCAATTTCAATGTTAATCTCAAATGCTCTTCATGCTCTTCCTCATTCTTAGAATAAATAAGAATTTCATCACAGAAAACAAGAACAAACTTGTCCAAATACTTGTTGAATACACTATTCATAAAACACATATATGTAGCTGGTGCATTTGTGATACCAAATGGTACCACTACAAACTCATAATTTCCATACCTTGTTTTAAATGTTGTCTTATGAATGTCTTCATCCTTGATTATCACCTGATGACAACCGGACCTCATGTCAATCTTGGAAAATAACTTTGCTCCTCTCATTTGATCAAAGATGTCATCAATTCTAGGCAACAGGTATTTATTCTTCACAGTGACTTTGTTCAACTGTCCGTAATCAATACACAACCTAAGTGTACCATCTTTATTCTTTACAAACTGTTATCACTAAAGTTGACTCTTGACTGCAAGAGAGACCAGCTTAGAGAAATCTTAATGATGTGTAAAGGATAGCTGGGAATGAAAGTTTATAAATAGATAGACATTTAAGAGATCAAGTAGGGAATGTATCGGGAGAGAATGGATATTAATAAGACATAGCTATGAGCATAACTTTGTGAAAAACATGAATCGGGTTTTGCATCAAGAATTAAAGATAATTGCATACTAATCAAGAGAATATTTCCATGGATTAATAAGACCATGCGCATGAAAAAATAATCACAGTATTTAATTCAGTTATTAATAAAAATAGGCTCATATGATCACAATCATTTCAAAATAGCTATGGATTAAAAAAAAATAGTATATGTGCATACACGAATCTTCCAACATAGTCTTAGCCCTCGGTTGGAACTCCCCTTCCTCACTTCTACCTCCAATATTTTTACAATGAAATATATATATAAGATAGCAAAGCTAACCTCTTTAGCATTTTTTGGATCTAGTCTAATGAGTTTTTTCCAAGTTTGGCTAGTCAAACAAGAAAATGACCCATGTCTCTATTTAGTAGGGTTATACTTCTACTATGGCTAAAACACTTAAATGAAATGCCACTTGCATTCATGGATGAGTATTACTGAGCTCTTTGTGGAAGATTCATCATCTGTACCTAAATATACTCCATCCAATATTTAGTTCATAATCATAGACAATGACCCCTTCAAGATTTCGTGTATATCATCTATTAGCATTGATGCATCCACAATCTGTCAGATTGGAACATACACGGAATTATACTGGTTAGCTACTTTATTCTGAAATTCCAGCTGTTCATATCGCTCTCCTCCATAGTCTCCATGTTCTGCTACTATCTCTGGAGTTGGTAACCCAACTTTAGGTGCCTTAAACTAGCTAAGGTCGAGTCCTTTTGCAACAGAAAATTCCACACCAGAGTAGGAATAACAATAAAAAATTAAAGAGGTTCCAACCTTCAGATTTTCTTCCATTAAGGACAAGCTATCAAGGCAAAAAAAATATTTTTCTTTCTTTACATTCCTGTCCACTAGTAGTGTCTAAAATGCTACTGCCCAACATTGCACTTTTCTGGAATATTTTTTCCCAACGATTGGCACTGAATATAAAATGAATGGTTCTATCATCCAAATCTTTTTTGTTGGACAAATAAGAAAATATCATCTTCCCCACAGCAGTATTAATGCTTTCCCAAATATTTTTACCCAATTTTTCCAGCCAGAAGAACAATTCTCAAGGGCATTTTGTAGCTCCCCGTTATCATAAGAAGACAATAATGCTTCTACAACTTCAGAAATATTGTCATTTAAAATAGCCTTTCCTTCTGGACTTGATAAAGTATATTGTAGTGGATATGAAAATAAATTGGCAAGTGCTTGATTTGAATTTGATACCAAGTCGATTCCATCTTTTAACAGCTCAGCCACTTCATTTACAAATGGACCTTCAGATTCAAAGAGAATGCCAACATTTTTCCAATGTTATCCTAATATCTTTGTCAACTTATCAGCTGGAAGGGCCCTCAAATGTTTCCCATTTATCCACCACAGTTCCACAAAATCAAATATAGTGGCGCTTTTTGTAATTTGATCAATTGAGAACTTGTTGAACAATTGTTCCATGGTAAAATATTCTTCTTTTGTGCCATCATTCCACCCCAAGAGAGCTAAATAGTTCACCATTGCCTCTGGTAATAATCCCATCTCCCTGTCGCACAGATGTTGCACCATGCCTCTTTGATAGTTTGCTGCGATCTGGGGCAAGGATCAGAGACACATGTGCAAAAGAAGGCATCGAAAACCCCAATGCATTGTATATTAAAGCCTGCCGTAATGTGTTTGGAAAATTTTCCTCTGCCCTTATGACATGAGAAATTTCCATGGAAGCAGCATCTACTGCAACACAAAAATTATACATGGGCTGCCCATTGCTCCTCATGATCACAAAATCACCAAGTGTGTCCAACCCCCATGAAACTTTACCATGGACAAGATCATTAATTTTCAGAGTTCCATTTTTAGGTACTCTAAAATGGTATATAAATGGTGTCCCTTTAAGCAATTCTTCTTGAATTTCTTCATCTATAGCTGAAACCCACTTGCTTGTATACACTAGTGGAAATTGATTCAACTTAGCCTTTATGTACATGTAAAAGATCCAGGGATGTAATAAATGTTGTCAATCTACAGTAAATGGCTTGATCTGTATGAGGAGGGATTGTCTTTATTGCAGTACCAAGTTCCTTCTCAATCTTGTACAAATTAAACTGATCCTCATATGTAATCAAATTCACAAGAAGTCCTAGATGACCAAACCTTCCAGATCGCCCTACTCATTGAGAGTTAGTTCATCCATAAGGTTGATAACATATGGCTTGCGCAAAAACCTATCCTTAAACAATTTGACAATGACTAGAATTTAACCTATGGGATCAATTGAGGGCCACCTTAGATGAAACCATTTTGTGTGCTGCCAAAAACTTATAACTTTTGTTGGAGCAGATCTGATGAAAGCACAAATAGAAATGATGCTCCCCAAGGAGAGACACTCAACCTAATATACTTCTTCTCCAACAACTCTTGCAGTTGCATATTCAACTCTAGCATCTCTGGTGTACTCGTTCTCTAGGGTTTCTTGGACACTGGTGTTGTTCCTGGCACAAGTTCAATTGTGAAATCAATGTCCCTCTTTGGAGGAATCCCTAGAATCTCATCAGGAAACACATCCGTGAATTCCTGCAACACATGAAAGTCCTCCAACCTAGGAGTTTCATTCTCTATTGCCTCCAAAATATGAGCTACATACATCCGGAAACCTTTCCTACAAAACCTCTTCAATTGCATTGCTGAAATCTACCTCACAGAAATCACCTTTGGAATACCTCTTACCACTACTGGGTTCCCTTATTCATCCATGCATTTGAAAGTATTATTGTAACAATCAATATTTACCTTGTGAGATTCTAACCAATCCATTCCAATGAGATCATCATAGGAACCAAGTGGTAGAACATTCAAATCTACAGAAGTGACCAATCCGTTCATGACCAATGGACATTTCTCTACCACTTCACTAACCTTTCTCTTAGTTCCAGTGGCTAGTTGAACTAACCAAGATTTGTTATGCTTTACTTTCTTTAAAGCACAAATATACACTACTTTAGGAGTAATGTAACTGTGAGTAGGAACAGGTTCAATCAAAATAGAAATAGGTTTCTCAACAATCTTACCTACAACTTCAACCACAGTTGACTGGTGATCTACCTAGCAGTCCTCTAGTGCTGCATAAATCCTGGGGATGACCCTTGCTACTTGGCCCACTGTTTCTACTTCTTGAATGTTTTAAGCTGTCCTTGCACTCTCATTCTTGAGTGGACTATTCCTGCGCATGTGGGGTCCTCCACATTTCCAACATTAGAGAGGTTCTCTATTATGTTGTGGATCTCTAGGATTTTCTCCCACCACTCCAACTGGCTTACTCGCAGCTTGGGATGGCTACTTATGTTGATTCTTGAAGTTAGAAGCTTTGAAACCTTTCTTTATTTGGTCATACTTCTCATTCTTTTTGGCCTTCCATGTCTTATGATAATCAAGTTTACCTTTGCTTTGCTCACAGTAGTACTTAGCTTTCCTTATTGCTTCTTCAAGAGTTCTAGGTTCATAAAATTCAATTCTATCTTTGTAAGACTGAGGCAATCCACTTAGGAAACGATGGATTTTCACTTTCTCATCTTTGATATACATGACATACCTCAATAGTTTCAAGAACTTATTTGCATACTCTTCCATAGTCTGTTGTCCCAATCTCAACTCATGGAATTCTTTAATACTATCATCATAGTACCTGTTAGAGAGGTACTTTTGCTTGAAGTATTTCTTGAATTGTTTCCACACAATTCTTCTTTCATTAACGTTATTTAGTTGTATGTAGTGTTCCCACCATATGGATGCTATTCCAGTCAAATTGAATATAGCTACCCTTGCTTTCATATTTCTGGAGTAGTCTTGAACTTGGAAATACTTCCTCATCCCAAGAAGCCAAGCCTCAACTTCTTGACCAATATTGACCTCACCATTAAAAGTAGGAGGCCTTTCCTTTTTGAATTCATCTCGTGAATTGTTCTTGTAATGTCTCCTTCTCTTATTCCTATGAGATGGAGAGCTTGAATCCCCACTGGGTTTTTCAGAATCATATGACCCAATGGTAGGCCATTCTGGAGTATTCCGTTTGTCCCTAGAAGCCCTCCTAGAGACATGGGACCTTTTATGGGAATCTCCTTGGTGCTACTTTTTCTTCTTTCTAAACTAGTTGTTTGATGCCCAGAGTTTATCTGTCCCTGGATGTCTATCAAAATCTGTAGTATAGCTTCATTTATCTGATTTTAATCTTCTTGATCCTTAAGCATCCTTTCATTGTCTTCTCTGCAACTTCTCAAATCCACCCTTAGGTTCCCCATGGTGAATGCAAAATATGGGGGTGTATCTTGAAATATTCTCCCATTGGACTCTGTCTCGTCATTCCAAAATCTGACATTTTCTCCCATAGCATCTTCCTCGAAATCATAGGGATCATGTCCATCATTCATGTCGTCGATCCTCATCTTGGCCCAACGAAGAACGGATTTTTGAAAAATGCTCTATGAAAAATGCTAACTCTGAAGGTGACTATAGTTCTGCACAATGTGTTAATAAACAAAACTATTAGCTACATAACAATATCATGAGTTCACAATTACTTACTTGCATTTGGAAAATACTATATTGACAACTTTGTCAAAACACGTAGTTTTCTTTTCACCCAGAACGACTGTCTCATGGGAACGAGAGGGATAAAGGAACATAGTTTTTTTTTTGTTGTAAAAAGTTGATTTTTTTACAATCTGGCACATAATATCGCTGCCATTTTCCTCCTTTTCAGCACCTATAATTCCACTGAAAAACCACTGAAATATGCTGAAAAATCCCATTGAAAAATTAAAAAAACTCAGATTTTTTTTATTTGATCGAATCCCTTCCCAACTAGCCATCCAATGTATTGGGTCACTAGTTGACAACTCTTCCAACACCTCGGTGGATCAATATTCATTTGTATTCTGATGCACATTCGTTCAATCTTCCTTTGTCTTTCGATGCACACCGGGTTGATCTTCCTCTGTCTTCCAATACACATCAGCTCGATCTTCCTCTATCCTCTGGCACATCGGCTGATCGATCTTCTATTCTTTTCCGAGATTTCCTATACTTAGAAAAATTTACAATTTTTTCTTCTTATCTTCCTCTTTCCACCTGCATGTTGGCTCCCTTCCAGCGAGCCTTGCCGACACCTCAGCTCTGCCTAGCCAAGACCTTCTGGTCCTCCCACCCAAGACCGCTGACAAAATTTCAAACTCTGAAAATTTTTCAAAATTTTTCTTCTCTTCTTCCTCTTTCCACCGTTGCATCAGCTCCCTTCATACTTTCTCATCTAGCATCATTGGCAGTCATTTGGCTAACTGAGACGACGTATCAGCTCACTTCAGTAAACGTCTTCCGACGATTTCGACACTTAGAAAATTTTTGTAAATTTTCTCTCTGCTGTGTTTACTTACCAGATGGACTCAGCTTAAGTCATCCAATGTATTAGATGGAATTTATCCAAATTCATCCAACGTATCAGATGGGATTTAGCCTAAGTCATCTGATATTGTCCATACTTAATTTTTTTTTTGAAATTTCCTGTCTTTCACATTTTTCCTCTACTGGGCAGAGGGAAACCTTGCCTCTGTCACTGCTTTTCATGGCCCATTGAGGCCAATGCTGCAACGTGTTCTTCGATACCACACTGTAGCATCCCCGACCCTCCAAGCGGCGAAGAGAATGCTACCATAACACTAACTACCTGGGAAACTAGCCCCATGAACATACACATGAAAATTGAAATGCTTTGAACTAAAATATACATACATTATTACCATACAATGAAAGCAAAACCATACATTCAAGAATTCAGCATGTTAATTATAATTCATTGTCAAATGTAATTGTAGGGATTTAAACATAAGAATACTTATCTTATGAAGAAGGATGCCTGCAACCATCTATGTCGCTACAACGTTCCACCCAACCATATGCTAGTGGGCTCTTTAATCTCAGCAAAACTGCCACCCTTGAGCTAGGCATGATTCCCCAAGGAATAAGGAAACTATGTAGGCTTAGACATAGCTAAAGATATGTCAAAATTCAGTCAAGCAAACAGGGTTGGGTTTATCAGAACAAGAGTACACAAAAACACATAACCAATCCAACAAGTTGGGTTTATCAGGTTATCAGGAGATGGAAGCATTGTCTGCTAAGCTAGTGGGCTCATTGAAGAGATAAGGATGCCTACACCAGAAATGTCTTGACTTCTAAGAAATCCACACACACCCAATAAAAGGAATAATTTCCTTCTCTACTGCACAGTACCTAAGCACATGAATTCCCTTCCAGTGCTATTGAGGGGGTGTAGAGAAGACATCCAACTCTCTAGCTCTGTCTATGAGGCTCTTGCAAAACACTAGGTTTGTCAAGTAGACTCCTTTCCACTCCTACATAGTCCAAAGAACCATTGCATACCCAACAATATGCACAATTTCTAGTTGAGGAAAATGGTTCAGCCACAAAATTAATTTCCAAGGAGGGTAAGGACAACCCCCTAATAGAAAAATGTATCCCAGGGGCGTTTTGGCCCTAACATGGCCAAAACGAATTCATCAGCAACACTGAAGAAGATGTGGTCTCTCCTCAAAATTGTTGGGAAACATAAAAACAATTTTCAGCTTGGTAAAAATTGGGGAAATGCAACAGGAAATCATTGGGGAAGAAACCCAACCATATATCATTATAAAAATGAATCCACAGCCCAGCATAATGAAGAGAATGACTGGCCACGTGAGGGAGAAACACACACAGCAACCCAAAATGAATTTCACACACAGAAGAATTCCCAGCCACTTGAGAGAACCCCAATGTGGGTGAATGATGAAGATAAAATCACCCAGTAGCTCCAATTTTTGAATGAGAACATTCAACCAACAAAATCATGGAGGTCACACAGCTCCTAAGCTTCCCTACGTGAGCAAAAATGAAGAACGTGGGTGTATAGCAGAATGGCATGCATTTTTGGTCATTTTCCTTGCGAAGGAAGTTAAAACATGTTTTTCAAAAATGGGTCCTCTACCCAATTCAAATGTCTATCCATACTCTTCCCACTCCATGCAATAACTAACTCGATCACATTCTAGCAGAATTTAATGATTAGGGAAAAAGACAAAATGGGTAGTTCAGGGTTCGATGGAATCTCCCTTTAACATTTGGCTTCTCCCCATTGGCCCAAAGGTTTCAATAATCTCCCTCTCTATTCCTTAGGAAAATCATGCCCTTTTCATTATGATTGCATTGACATAGCGGGTTGTAAGTATTTTAATTAAAATGCATAATTACATGATGCCAAAAATTATAATGTGCTGGCTAGCACAAAATATTATCAGTAACGATTTTAATTGCCAGAACATAAAACGTTAAATTGATGGTGGGGATTTTTATTTTAGCTCCACAACATAATTAATTACAATATATACATGATATACATTTAATGCAAATGGGGTCAAAATTAGGGCCTTGCACAGTCCAAGTGGGAGAGCGGCCATTTACATATAGTTGGTTGTTGATCTTGATTGTGCTCGTGGCTTGGATGGAGCCGAACAACTATCAAGGTATGGAAGTGGAGGAACTAAATGTATGCAAATGTGTATGCTACTAGAACCTCTAGTGGGTGAAGGACATGAACATGATGAAGGAATGCATAGTGCAGTTTTTTATCTATTGAGAGTCATCGCATGAGGCAACCATCAAAGTTCCTCGGTTGTACGAGGAAGCTGTGATGAAGTATCAAAGGATTGGGCAGTTCACAATTGGCCCACATTCCATTCACGTACAAGCACGATGTCACTCAGACAGGAAATGGTTTCTGATGCCTTATACATTTTCTGATGCAAAGTTGGAAGCGATGGTTAATGATTGGCCTGCAGCATGGTGAGAACCAATTAGTTAAGAAGAAGTATCGATGGGACCCCTGACAGATGCACCTATTGATCCCATGCATAAGGACAACCAACAGAGTGATAATGATTTAGACCAAGAATCATCAAAGACACCTATGGACTAAGAAGCGAAGTTTGTATTCAATGAGTTAAGAACAAAGAGTCTATTGTTCATTATTTTGTAGAATCAGTTAAGAGTTAGTTAGGAAGTTGTCTAAGTGGAACTTGAATGTAAAGGTGCAAGCATATAAGTATATGTTAAATTTTGAGTGTTAGAAAATAATACTAGATCCGAAATATGCTTGAGTGAGTACTTTGAAGTGGATTTGTTGATCTGTGAACTGTTTCCGAGAATTTGTGATTTTGTGGGGAAGTAATATGATGTGATGGAAAGTTGAGCTGAATCGTTGTGTTCTTTTCCATTTTCTTGTTTTACTGTCTTTCATGATGAAATTACAAATACAATGTGTATATGTTACATGAATCAGTAAATGCTACAAAGTTTCCCTTCTTTGAATAATGTTATTCTGTTGGATCTGTTTGCGCATTGACATGTTTATGACAACTTGATGTAATGATGTGATCTATTGAATAATGATTGGTTCTGCTAATGATTAAGTGAATGATCGGATCTGTTAATACTGTACTAAGATGATAAGTAGATGCACATTGCCCCCTCTCATTCTTCTAGGAGAGAGTCCAATCTCATGGGTTTGTCTTTTTTTTAGAATTTTTGGCATTTGACTACATTTTTGGGGTTGTTTTCTAAGTTTGTACTGATATGTTGTATGGTGCATTTCAATGTTAACTTGTTTTTACAATATTTATGTTGAGTAGGTTAGGTTGAATACATGTGTAAGTTTTTGTTTAGGTATTTCCTCTTGGCTTTATTGGTTTAAGTGTAAGTGGTTATGTGAGTTTTTGACCTTTGTCGGTACTCTGTTTTGCTTTCATGTGTTTGATTTCTTTAGAAGTGGTCTAGACTCTTCTCTTTTGCCAATATTTTGATCTACTATATTTGCAACTTCAGTATTTCATTCCAAGTAGGTTTTTGACTTGCTTAGGTGCATTAGTTTGCATTTAGCTTTTGATTTTTGAAAATAAAAAACAAAAACAAAAATTAGTTGCATTGTTAGTCTTAGATAGTCTCTTTGAACGCTTGTTTTTCGATTATTTTCAAAAGGGAAAAGTAAAAAAAAAGTCTTTTTTTTTTCAAAGTTCTTTTAGTGAATTTCATTGTTTTGAAAAAGGAAAAAAAACATTTTAACAACTTGTTGGTAAGGGGTTGGGAGTAATTGAGTTGCGCAACATCTAGGATGTTGCGCATACTCACGTGGCACTGCGCAAGGAAAAGTTAGTGTGATATGCATAAAATAGTCTAGTTCTTGATATTTCCATGTCACTTTTTGTAATTATTGACCATTTCTTCAGAATATTGGTCCTTAGTGGTTAAATCAGTTAGAAGTTAGTTAGAAGTGGACCTTGAATGTAAAGGCACAAGCCTATAATTAGAAGAATTATGCATGTAACAAATGGTGGTTGAACATCGTGATTAAGGAGAGTTGTTTGATGCTAGACAATGTGATATAATACTGGATCCTTATTTGTTTTGATCCTTATCTATTCTATGGAATTAATATGATGTGATGCGGATTGACCTAAAATCCCGTTGTCCTTTTATCTTTTCCTGCTTTGCATTATTGTGATTGTGATGATGAAGGATTAATGGATACTGCGATGCTTTCTGCTTATGAGTACTATCATCTTTTAGATCTATTTTTTCCACTGGCAGATATGCTATATTGATGAATGAATAATGCAACATGATGAAGGGTTCTATTTCTGATAAATCAAGTAGATTAGATCTAGAAGTTGAGCTGATAAATACATGATGCCCCTACCCTCCTCTATACTGTGAAAACTTGGTTCTGACATCTCTCCCTCGAACATCTCAAGTGAGACCTCATCCACTCTATGGGTGTTGCGGGATAGGTTAAAACCTGTCTGGGCCAATGCTTAGGGAGATCGTGATGTGTTGAGTGTTGACAAAGTGGAACCCCTGTTGACTGGGTTTTGTTGGTCGAGATTGCACCAAAAAATGGTTCCATTTCTAGGACCGCGTTGCTAATGAGAGGAGGGTATGTAGGATCCAAAAAAACGGTTACCCAAGAATGGATGTGGCATTTGCCACAACCAGAAATTCAATATTTGTTTGATCAGAAGTTGAGAGAATTTGCTGAAGTCGAAAATTAGAACCCTGGGATTCCAACAAATAAGTGGCTAGCATGATACATACACAACGGTCCACAGGAGTACTTCTTCAGTGAATTTCCTATGATATTGTATGAGTGGCTGGCATAATTCACATACAAGAAGACAAACTTTCAAGGAGGAGAATTGACATCCTAGACCCCTGAACTAATCCAGGAGCTGCAGGAAACTAACAACAGAGCATCGCACACTATCGAGGCATTGTTGGATAGTATCCTAGAGGGATATATCACCGAGTTCGCTATTGACACCTTTAAATATTACAGTGAAGTAGAGAGAGAGTTCTTTAATGGACCCAGAGGTAGGTTCTTATTCTCACTTCAATTGTCAATTAAAATGTTGGTTTGCAAAAAGGGTATACTCAAGATGTACCTAGAGTAGTAGCACCCCAAAGTGTGAAGGTTGTGTATAATCCGACCAAGGGGGGAGAAAAATGAGAAGATAAGGGGTATACGGGTGCAAGTTTCAATGAGATTATGAGGGAATCCGAGGAAGGAAGTGGTTGTACAAGGGGAGGAGCAAGGTTCTGACTAGAAAAGAGGTAGAGGATAGGAGAAGGTCCTGCTGTGATCGGATAGTAAGACCGCAAAGAAAAAACACACTGGATGAAGCGACCCTACAGTGATGACGAGGATGACCAGGCCCATGCTACACCCAAAATGACAGCAATATCAAACCCTAGAAGCAACATACCCACACCTCCGTGCACTACTCCAAACTCAAAATAAACTCCAAGTCCCATGTCGACTTGTCCGATGTGCTAGAAATAGTCTAGTAGTAGATAAACATCTGTAGGAAGGTAGCCTAGGATGGTGGGCGACAACATGAAGCTACCCTTGTTCCATGGAAATGGGGTTGATGCTCCCTAGCAGTATTGGTTTTTATGTGAAGTAGTGTGAACTGTTAGACATGCCACTAGTGATGATATAAAGAAAGGATAGTTAGCGACTACTCTCAGGGGTTGCACGCTTGAATTTTTTATGAAGTTTATCCAAGTTCCCTAAGGGACTCTGGAAAATGCATTGGATGATATCTAGACTAGACTAATTGAGGAATTCATAAAACTGAAGTTAGAAGCACAATACATTATGGAGCTGAAGGAAATAAGGCAATTTCCTAATGAGACCATTTGGGACTTCGATCATAGGTTCAAGACACTGATGGCGATAGTCAATTTTTCTATGAGTGATGTCCAACATAAATAATGGTTTATCATAGCATTGGTTTCTCATATCCAACAACCATTGATGCAAAAAAATTATAGCGACACAAAGTGAATCCCTGGAGATTGCAATGAAGCTCAAAGCTTCACCTATCGAGGAGAGTGTAGTCGGGATGAATAAAATTAAGGCACATCTAGTTAACCTCACACTCTGGCTATAGGATATCAATAAAATTAAGGAGGAACGTGCAGATATTTGGTGTACTCGGTGTCACGTAGATGGCCACACCAAAGATACTTGCCCTGAATTTAGAAAATATCCATTATTTGGAGCTCTGAACCCGTTGAGCAGTGGTGGTGTGCCATGGTGTTGTATATTCCAAGTTTACAGACATTGACATGAGGAATGTAGTTATATGCAAAAGATGGTGTCGAAACTTACCAATTTATATTGTTCATTCTCTCGCTCAGTCGGGCATGAGGATAGATACTATCGGGCATATGATCTACTTCAGGACAGAACATATGATTCGTATTTTGTGAAGGGTGAAGGTCACCTCATTGTGCAGCAACCACATCCACAACCTCATATGGTAAGTTATCAATTGAAACCACAGTACATGTCTCCACCACCAATGCAGTTTATGCCACCATAGCCGCAGCCGCAGTTTGTGCCACAACCACAGTTCACACTGCAACATCCATATAATCAGATACCGATGGCTTAGGTGCAACCACAATCTGTTCAAGAAGTGCACTTTTTTCAGCAACAAAGGAATTCCCCACCACAATAGGTAGATTAGCCACAGTACCCATAGCAAGGAGGATTCTGCAGAGGATTCCGAGGCAAAGGAGGAGGACTTGGATGAGGAGGGGGAAGAGGTTGCGCATCTATCCAATGTTATAATTGTGGAGTATTCAAGAATTGTCAGAGAGAGTTCCCACATTTTTAGTGCTCATGTACATACTGTGCAACTATTGATCATACCATGGAGAACTTCCCACAGTTAGTCGCAAGATGGAAAACTGAGAACATTCTAGATTTGCAAAATAAAGCCTAGTTGTAGAATCAGAATCAGCTACCAGCCTAGAACTAATTACATAGCAAAGTCCAGCATCAGGTTCCATTCCAGAACCAGACTGTGAATCAGCTAATGAGTCCACCAGTAATCTAGAACCCACTAATGGCTCAGACTCCGCCGATGAACTAGACTCAAGGTCCTATAGTTGTGATTATCTCAGCAGATCCCAGAATGCAGGATGTCGACGTCGCCATTGTCACTCATGGAGGTGTGATGATAGGAGATGATGGACCATGGACATAAGTTTGACTAGCTCAGAAGAAGAAAGTGATGTTTGATATCATGACTGAAAATGAGATATTTTGTGAAACTCAGGACATGATCAGACAAAATATTGGTTAGTCACATGTCTATGAAATGCCATCCACATTTGATTTATCCTTGGAAGAAGCAACATCATGGTAGCATGGTACCTTGCAATAGTTCTTTGAGAAATTCTTATCACTGGGATGAGATCCTTAGGCTCTTATTGAGCTTTAGAGGTTGTTGTACTATCTCAGAAAGGAGATGAAGGAATTCGTAGTGAACTCATTGCAGAAGAAAAAGATAGGTAAAGAGATGCGTATGAATATCCATATAGGAGACTATGAGGTGGACTCAGTCATCTTGGACCTAGGATCGGATGTGAACATCATGACTAAGTAGACATGGAAAAAAATGGGGAGCCCATGATTTCTTTGGACCCCTATACAGCTGCGATTGGAGAAACAAGCTAAGGTGCAACCAATTGGACTGGTAATGAACTTGGTCGTAGATGTTGAAGGTATGAGAACACATGTTGATTTTGATGTGATTCAAGTCATTAATGGGGAAGGATCCTATCCCGAGATGTTAGGGATTGGATGGGCAATGATAGTATGGCCGTGATTAATTTTAAGAAGCAACTAATGACATTCAAGAACCAGGACATTCGAGTCATCGCACCCATGGATCCAAATGAGGGCCAGAGATACATTGAACTTATGAAGGATGAAGTTGTCAAGGGGTGGGATCATGCCCACAACATATCTAAAGAATATATCCTCCAGACTGCCAATGGAGACCTTGGTTGGCATAGTCATAGATCAACGTCCTTTGACTCCAATGATGTACTTGAAAATTGTCAAAACTACATGCATGAGCTATCCTTTAGAAAGTGTGGTCTGATTACACAATCTCTACGTCATGTTGCGACAGAAATTTTTACATTACCAATATATGAAGGGATACCATAGTTGTCTGCATTTTTATAAGTATTTGAAGAAAGAGTCTCAGATCCACAACGACTATTAGCACTGGAGGAAGCACTGAAGGGTAATTCCTCCCACTGGTGGGAAGTTCATAAGAAATCAATTACTGGATAGATGTAGTGTCTCAAGCTGATGACAGTTCATTTTGGTACCACAGAGGTGTACCATACTAGGAAGTATGATGGGAATAATGACCCTAAAAACCATTTGGCAGAGTGTCAAACACTATGGGTAGCATGACCATAGGATGAATGGGTCCATTCCTTTATTCATACCATGGATAAAATGTCGACATCTTGGTACGTGTCTGTAGAGTTGCATAGAGAAATAACTACCTCGGAGGAGTTGACAGTTTGTTTCACTTACACTTTTAGTTTTGCAGATGCCAATATTCATTTCCACAATGCACTTCAGTTCATTTGGGATGTATTCTTGAAATTTTTTCCAGTCGCATATCCTTTGGATCCACATCGGCATTGCCACATGCAACTGATGATGGAATGCTATCATGTGTCTGGCGAGTTAGAGGATGATTATGAGTTGAAAAATATTAATATTCCAGAGGATGATGGGATTCAAAATGTCCCAGCACCGGATGTGTTAACTGATCCCATGACTCAGCCGCTGAAGATTAAGATAGTTAACATTGGGATAGAAGAGAATCCAAAATTTGCAAATGTTGGGGACTACTGGGATGAGGAGAACATTGCCAAGATCACAGATCTCCTGTATGAGTTTCAAGATCTATTTTCGTCAAAATTTTCAGAAATGAAAGGGATATTGGGAAACCTAGGGGAAATGAAAATCTCGCTAAAGTCAGATTCCAAACCAGTGCAACAGAGACAATATTGCCTAAATCTGCGATACAAAGACAGAGTCAAAGCTGATCTTGATCGTATGTTGGATGCTAAAATCATTGAACCTATCGAAGAGCCAGAATGGATTAGTCCTATGGTGGTCCAAGACAAGAAAACTAGAAAACTTCGGATCTGCATCGAGCTTAGAAAACTAAATGATGCCTATATGGATGACCCATTTCCAACACTGTTCACTGATGAGATACGGGAGAGAGTAGGCAGTCAATAAATGTGCTCTTTTATAGATGGGTTTTCGAGTTATAACTAGATCAAAATCACCAAGGAGGATCGACATAAAATAACATTTGTCACTAAATGGGGATGTTTTCAATATACAATGATGCCTTTTGGATTAAAGAATTCCTCTATGATATTCTCTTGGGTCTTCGTTTCTACCTTCAAATATTTCATTCACAAGTTATTACAGGTGTACATGGATGATTGGACACTATATGGTATAATAAAGGATCATTTGGCCAACCTTCAGCTGATTCTGGAAAGGTGTCGACAACATCAGATTGTGCTAAACTCCAAAAAGTGCATTTTCTGTGCCCCATTCAGCATACTATTAGGTCATATTATGTGCAATCAAGGTTTATTGGTTGACCCTGCGTACATAGCTCTCATCTTCAGTTTTCCCCTACTGACCAATATGAAGATGCTTCGAGCAACGTTGGGGCACACAGGTTATTATTGCAAATTTATCAGAGGCTACGTTGCAATCACTTCCCCTATGGAGAAATTATTGAATAAAGATGCGGTATTGAATGGAGTCTCAAGTGTCAGAGTAGCTTTGACACGCTAAAGGCAAGGATGGCTTCATCCAATACTTGTATTTCTATATTGGAACAAGAAGTTCCATGTTCATGTTGATGCATATTTTGTTGCACTAGAAGTAGTGCTCATGTAGCCAGGTGATGACGACATGGATCACCCTATTTCTTTTGTGAGTTATAAGTTATCATTCACAGAGAAGAATTATACAACCACATAGCACAAGGCACTAGCGATGGTTTATGCAATCTAGGAATTCTAGCATTATCTTCTAGGGGGTCACTTCAAGATTTTTACTCACCATTCAACTTTGAAGTATCTGGTCTATAAGCCTATGTTGGGGGGAAGATATGCAGATGTTTTTTATAAAAAAATCCTGTCACCATCATGTGATAATACATTTGACATACCTACTTTCCCTGAATCCCATCTTCTGGAGTGAAGACTAAATGGTTTCTTATCAGTCTGTCATACAAATTCCCAGCACCGCTCATGTCCCTTTGTCCAGGAGTGGTACCCTTGCTTGCACTAATTTTCATTGGTTGTACACAAGCAGTGCCATTGCCTGTTACCCTTGGTCCATAGGCAGTTATTACCATAACCGCTCTGTCATAGAAGGAGAAGTGCAGTACCATGGGTAAAAAGGGAAAAATAGAATCTTCTTGAGGATTCTAGATGATAAGCCTTGAGATATCCCTTATCCCTACTGTTGTGGGTTGGTTGATCTCGATATCCCTCATCCTAGGATCTTAGAAGCCACCTCACCCACTAATTTCTCAACCATCTCTATCCATTAAATCCCTATAAATATGAGCTCATAGCCATGGTTGAGGAGAGAACATTGAAGGTATTGTTATGCTGTTGAACTGATTCTTGGCCCAAGATCATTTGGAGAGAGCATAGAGAGATAGAGTTGGAGCTTTTGGGGATGAAGATCTAGTTTCATGGAGATGCATGTCAACACTAAGGCTTGGTTGTAAACTTCTTCTACCAAGGTGATTACCAACAAGTGGTAATCACCTTGGCAGAGACTGTAGACCTGCAAGGTTATTATTTTTTACTATTTTACACTAACAGTTGTAAAGATGCACTCTTTGGCATCTAGTATTCGTGCTGTCCTAGCTGGCAAAGACCAAACCAAAGACCCTTCCAAGGGAGATTGCAGCAAGAGAGGACAAGGAAGAAGAAATTTCAGAGGCAGAGGGGGCAGAAGCAAAAGATCAGACTTACAGTGCAAGCGTTGCGGAAAGACTGGGCACACATCAGATCTGTGTTGGGCTTCATGGGACTCAATCAAAGACAAGCATAACCAGAAGACAGATGACCAAGATGCTAGTAAATTTTCTAATTCTTGTATTGTTGCACATTGTAATCTTGGATTTAATGAAATGACTTCTCTTTCATCTTACAAAGATTGTTGGCTACTTGATACTGGTGCAACATCACACATGACATTCAGAAAAGATTGTTTTGAAGAACTTAATGAATCAATAGATGGCATAGTTTACTTTGCAGATAAGTCAAGTATTAAACCAAAAGGAATGGGCACCATTCGACTGAAGATGCCTGGATTCCCTTATTTCTTGTTGAAGAACGTTCTCTATCTTCCTGAGTTGCAGAGAAGCCTACTGTCCATGGTGGAAATTCGACAGCAAGGCCATACCATCCACATGTTTGATGGAATCGTTGAAATAAGAAAGTCCTCTGACAACCAAGTCATCATGACTGGATACGAGGATGGAAAGTTGCTGAAGCTCAAGGGTTCATCCGCAAGATTTCAGAACTATGCCTACCTCTCTCAGCATGGAGAAGGTAATATGTCATCTAGCTCATTG
>LPNX010029583.1:1079160-1120121 GCA_001517045.1 Pseudotsuga menziesii
TAGATTCCGTAGTCACTAGCATAGATTAGTAGATCATATTCTAGTTGCTTTGATCCATTTCATGTTGAACTATTTTGTAGGTACATAGGTGAACTATCAAAGCCTTGTATTCTAGATATTTACAGCGTCTAGGGAGATTTATCAGCCTCTGTGATCTATTTGTTCTGGATCTGAACCATTCAGACCAGCGAAACACCTTGCTGTCCGTAGGAGGTGAGATATTATGATCAACAAATCTGGCGAATCCGCTAGGGAGTAGTTGTATTCAGTTGTTCTGATCGTCCTCAGTCTCCAACTCTTGTTCAAACCTAGGCTCCATTTTCTTCAACTCTTTATAGTTAGATCTACTTTCTGATTTGTATTATTTGGGTCTGAAATTTCTAGATCTATTCAAATCTGAGTCATTTTGGTTTTTTATGGTTTGTTACCATATTCAATTCGACAGTATTTACCTTGATCTAGTGTTTTTTTATCTGATCGATCATTCTCTTTCTTGTTTTGGCCATCTATAGGGAACCACAACAATGCTTTGTACGAGGTGTGGTGCCACCGCCTGAACACAGTGGAAAGTAAGTGGTGCCACCACCTATATCCAGTTAGCGAGGAGCGGTACTACTTTGGAAATGCTCTTACAACACCTACGAAGTGCGGTACCAGGTAAGCATTAGTCAAAAACTCTTTTTCCTCTTTTTTCTTTGTAAAAAATTGGAATTTTCATTGCTTTCAGTTCTATTATCAGGCTTATGTTATTGAATCTGGTGTGTGTGGCTTGCTGTTTTGATGGTTTAAGATTGATTTTGAGTGGAATTTAAAAAAATTGTTTAGTCTTTTTTATTGTTCATCCGCTTCTTGCTTGCTGGTTATGCTTAAATAAGGATTTCTTGTTTTCTGAAAGTTAGGGTTTTCATTGAACTCTATTTTCATTGCATATACTGAAAGAAGAACATTAGATTAGCTTCTAGATCTCATTTCTTGCTTTCATAGTAAACTTCTTTTTCTTCCCTTCAAAAAAGAAAAGTTTTTCTTGAGATTAGGACATCATATTTGAGCGTTGGATTTGGGTTTTCTGATTGGCTTCATAAGCTTTAAGGACCTTTATGATCTTTCGTCTCTCATGCATATAGGACTATCTCGATCAAAAGATTAAAAAAATGGTAGTTTTAAGTTAGATTTTCTTATGTTTTTAAGAAATTTAAAAAGTTAGAGTGCATTGGCATATAGGTGTTCTTGGTGTTGTTATATTAGGAAAAGAGATTCTCACTCTTCCCATTTGCTTTCAGAAAGAAGAATTTGGTTTGTAAAAGTGTTTTCTTGTCTTTGATTTGGTGTTCATGACTATTGATTGGAATGATTTTTGGTTTTGAAACAAACAGAAAAAACACTCTCTTCCCTCCCATAAGTAGGCATATTGAACGGTAAAGTGAATATTTGCACAAGCATATTGCATGGTTTTACTTTTCTGTCAGAACATCATGCATTCACCTAAACGTACAAGCTAAAATCAATGGTAGTTGTAGGTTAAAATTTACGTAGTAACTTGAGTGATAGGTTAGAGACGTGTTCTAAAACGTAGGAGTTGTCGGTATTTGTCAGCATTACATTCTAGGACTCGCACGGTTCTTCCATGTACCATTGGTATATCGAATGGCCTTTCACGTACCCTTGAGGTATATAGAAAGGTACTTCACATACTCGATTGTATATTGGAAGGACCGTTTGGTACGGTTATGCATTAGACAACACTACTACCGATTCGAGCTCCCACGTACCTTGAGTATATCGGGAGACCCCACTAGGGTACCTTATCTATCTGAGAAAATCCCTTTGGTAGTCTTGTTTGGAGCCATACACTGAAAAAAAAATTTGAGGAGATTACTGCACATGTACCCTCGAGGTATATCATGAGTGGCACCGGCTTGACAATCCTAGTGAGAGACCTAACTTTTAAACTCCTCCTGTCATTTTAAGTCCACTTGTTTTGACCTATAGTTTGAGTAGGGAAGTTTTTTGGTGTGTTTTTTCTAGATTTTCAGACCCTAGGTTAGATAGGAAGTGTACACGCTGGCTGAGTTAAGACAGTCCATGAGAGTATAGGGCTTCCCACCTGATTTTACTTCTGTTTCAAAAGAAAATCCAATGGAAGCTATCGACCAAGGAGCTTCTACCACCTCCCAAGTGGGAGATAATGTGGTGGTGGAAAGTGGAGTACCATATTCTTCACAGTCACCCCCTTGGTCCAATAGCCTTCCTAGGAAGATTCATCGCTCCATCCTCCCATGAAAGGTCATGTTGATGATACACGTCCATATTTTGGTCCTAATGCTCCTTTTTGGGAGACACCCATCGAATAGGCCATTGCCTCATTTGGCACCCATGTACTCTCTTGAGAGTGAAGAAGAACGCAGACAATACCATGCTACTATCCTCCATGCACAGGAGGTAGAAAAGTAGATTGACAACCTATTAGGCTCTTCACCAGTTCATTCCACATTCCTTCCCGTGGGATATCGTTCACTATCCAATTCTATGAGACCCATTGAACCGATTATAGATAGTCCATTAACAACCCACATCCCAGGTCAAATTTCCACCCCTCTCACCTCTTATGTTATGTCTGTTCTGAATCCTCCTAGGTCTTTTGCATCTGGGGCCCAACCTTCAATTCCTGTTTCTTTAATACCTTTGAATTCCCGGGGGGAAACCCCTGACATGAACTACATTATCCAGGACCGGAGTTGTACCTATTCAAGAGCAGACCTCTAACATAGAAATATCTACTGTTTTTGTCCCTACCACCCACACTAATGTGGTAAATCCCCCATCTAGTTCAGGTCATCCCTTGGGGGCACAACCTATTCTCATTCAATCTTCTAATGGTTATGGTTGTCAAATACCTGTAGGTAATCATCTATCTAATCCTACTGGAATTCCATTCCCTAGCAACACTTTTAGTCCATGGGGGCAACCCAACTGGTATTACATGCCAGCCATGGGAGGGATACCTATACATACTGTGGGAGGTACAGGAGGACCACCTTATGGAGGTCCTCCCCTTGGGGGACCTAATGGTCCTAGAGGGCCTGGTGGTCCTCCTCATGGTTCTGGTGGTCCTAGTGGTCTTGGGGGACCTGGTGGCAAGCACATGCAAAAATATTATAAATGGGCAAATAGAAGAAAACAATGTAGTTTAGACCTTCCTTAATTTATATACTCAGATTTATAATACGATGACACTTTGTCTCTTAGGAGACAAGTCACTAATGAAAAAATGGACATACCTGAGAGAGAGAGAGAGATATAGGTAGTTGTACGGTAGAGTGAGACAAATACTGACCACAAGGTCATGGATCAATATTGTCAACCTCAAAACATATATAAAAAACAAAAAAATCTATTTGCATTTGTAGCAACTGTCAACCCAACAGCTCTCCACCCACAAAACTCAAAATCCTGAATCGAGGTTCTTCACCCATCTTGATGAGATTCAAACTAGATTCAGTTAAATTTTTAGGCCTTTCTAGCCACAAACAACTGCACCTAACTGACTACACATTACACTCTAGTCTAAAGTGATCTACCTCATAGAGATGCACATGACTACACATTACACTCTAGTATGTACCCTATTTTTTGACAATTACTAGTCCTAGAATGTCGGTTATCAAGATTTTACCCCCACATGGTTTCAGCCTAGAATATGACCATTGAAGGAAACTTGTTTGGACCAGACATTGGTGAGTTGACAAGCAGCTTAGATGATCGAGCAGAGGTTAATATGTGGAGTGTGTCAAAGGGCTCAAAGAGAGATTCTTTACATTCAAAATTGTCAGAAATTTTGGGAGATGAGTTTGAGAATACAAGTGAGAACAAACCTGAGTTTGAGAATACAAGCAAGAAGAATCGACAAGTTTCTGAATAGTCAATGATGGATTTGAGAGAAAACACTAAAGAGCTGCCAATTTTGTCAAATTTCTCTGAGCAACATGGTTCATTGTTTGCGGTAAATTCCTCCTCAGTCATGGATTGCAGGCCTGCAGAGAACAAGTATGTTGAGTATGTTCCCATGATTGGGGCCTATTCCTATCCTTATAATCTAGCACCAAATAAAGATTCAATACCAGAAGTAAATGCTGGAAACAAGAATAGAAAAACTGAAGGTTTGGGTTTTCAAACTGAAGAAGCAAAAAAGTATGAGGATGAAATCCTGTTGAACTCTCTGTGGGTAGAGGAGATAGAAAGGATTAGAACTGGAAAAATTTTGGAGTCCTGAGATAGAAGATAAGGGAAAAGAGGCAAGCATCAAACCACGGTGATAATGCCCCCTGAAAGGAGAGATTCTGATCCTTTTGTTCAATCTTAGCATGAAGCAAGAATTGCTTTTGGTCAAGTAGACACTCAAATGTTAGATTCAGTATGGGACGAAGGTGATGGTGGTAGCTAGGAGAAGTAGCTGGAGAGGGTTTCATAAGAATATATTATTTCTCCAGAAATGCAAGGACTGTTAGAGTTATGCTCGTTTAAAAGAGATGAGAATAATGTGCAAGAGGCTTCCCATTATGGTTTTATGACGTTGAATATAAAAGTAATAGGAGAAGCAGCTGGAGAGGGTTTCACGGGAAGATACTCCTTCTCTAGAAATGCAAGGACTGTTAGAGTTATGCTCATTTAAAAGAGATGAGAACAATGTGCAAGAGGCTTCCAATTATGGTTCTATGACATTGAATATAAAAATAACAGAATATTGTACATCAAATGAGAAGGAAGAAAAAATGTCTATTAGCAACAAGAACTAGATGGAGGTAGGGAATAAATGAGGAGGAGATTTGTGTCCATTCACGAGGATTGAAAAGAGGTTGGACAATGTCACCTTGGATGTATCTTCTCATCAAGAGAGAAAAGATTTTAAACACACTAAGATTCAAGGGATGCCATATTTTTTATTACATGAAAATAGAAAGAAAATGTGGAGGAACAATTCATTGGAGGATTGTGTTGCTGTGGAGGAATTAAGTGGAGTCTTAGGAAAAGGTTCCCAGGAGGCTATTGTAGGAGCGAAAATGAGAGGAACCCCAAAGTCTTTGTTAGATGAGAGTAATCAAACACATTCAGTTGTTTCACCTGAGCATACTGTTCTGGAAGACATTGAGGAAATGCCATATTTGATATTTGATGTAAGCAAGGAATATCAGACAACAATGCATTCCAAAGTGCCTTCTTAGCAGGATCATTTAGTAGCCAAAATGCAAGGAGTACTAGACCAATTAGTAGATGGGGAGAAACAGTGCACCTTTGTAGGATTCCTTAATAATCTGGATGCAAGTGATAACATAGAAGATAGAATGTGTGAGTTTTCAAGAAACAGGGATAGGTTAGTTGAGGGAGCAAGAGAGAATAACACTATGAATGTATCTTCTCATGAAGTGATAGATGTTTTGGGACATACAGAAATCCATTAGGTGTCAGGTTCTACTGTGAAGCATGTCAAAGAGGAGTCCCTTGAGAGTGTTATCCTACTAGATGAAAGAAATGAGTATGCTGGAGTAACTGCACATGAAGATATTGCATTTTTAAATATTCATAGGATGTTGGAGTTGGTGATTGATGTAAATGATGTAGAGATGCATGTGACACAGGTTGACTGCAAGAATCTAGTAACTGAGGCAGTTTGTTCAGTGTTGGATGAGAAAAAAGAAGTGAAAGGCAGTCATGATTTGTGTGAGGTAGGGGATGAAGAGAAGGAGAAGATTACTAAGTATCTAATAACTAGGGAATTTCTAAATGTGGAAGCACAAATTTGTAATATGGGTAGATCCTCTCAAGAAAATGATGTTGTTTTTGGATGTTCAGAAATTTAGGGGACATTAAAGTCATTACTTGGTGTGACTGACATGGATAATGTGGGGAAGCATAGCATAGAGGCATTATAGGTGTTGGGCTTAGGGAATACTGTTATAGCCCAAAATGACACATCTCTTCCTATGACCACTTTCCCATGATTTCGTCGCATGTCGGCACTTCATGAAAGTCACTGAAAAAACACCTATCTTGGAGGACCCATATCTTGAGTTTTGTGACTCCATTTGACCTCATTTCTGTGCCGTTGGAAAGGTATTTCAGTTAGCTAAAACTTTCCAGCAGACAACAAAGTCTGAAAATGCCTAGAAATACCATTAAAATGTGTTTTTTTGTGTATGTGTGACTCTCCTTATGTGCAACCCGCGCATCACTCGCGACTCTTGTGTTTTGCAAGTCACGCATGCATATATTCGCGGGTTGCTCTTGTGTAAACTCGCGTATCATGCGCGGGTTGCTATCCTCCATAGTCGCGTATCTATTTCTTAACATTAAAACATAAAAACACGAGTTAATTGGAGATTAGTTTTGTCATCTAACTAATTTCCTTAACTGCTGTAACTTCTCTAACCTTCGAACTACCTTATTTCATCCATATAAATAGTGGTAGGGAGGTCCATGAGAGGGGACTTGAATTTTTGCACTGTTATGCTGGAGGAATTGGAACTCTCTTTGCCCACACCTTTTCCCTGGAGGTCTTCCCTTGTGTTGCAGAGCTTGGAGGCTGAGTTCTTTGGAGAAGAGAAGCAGCAGAACCAGATCAAGGTTTCGTGAGGTGCCAAACTTGAAGAGAAGGTATATTTGTACTTGTTTTCAAGATTAATAAAGATGTGATGTCCTTCTTCTTCCCAAATCATTGTTCAATGTGTGATTGAATCTCTGTTTCTGATCATATGATGATGTTATTAAGATCATTTGTTTATGTTTATTTGATTATCATTGTCTTATATATGGTCATAATGGTTTGAGGAAGATATAATTTGTTTTGCAGGTCTCTTGGAGAAAGAGGAGCAAGAAGAGGATTGAAGAGAAAGCTTGGACCAGCCTTCAGTTAATCAGGTGTGGATCTTTCTCATCTCTGAAACTTGCTGTTATATGCTTGCTGAACATTGTGCATCTCTCTTTCAACCCCAGTACGTTGATGGCCTCTTAAACCCTAGCCATAGGACACTTTCCTTTACAACAGAACTGGCGACTCCGCTGGGGACTAGCCTTGTCTGTTTGGGGTTTTTCTCTTGATTTCTTTCAGCTTTTGCATTGTCTCAGGTTCTTGTTGCCACTTAGGAACATTTTTTAAGTTTGATTGCACTCCTCCCCTGCCTTCTTAAGGCAGTTTTTCTACCTTTGTTTGTGATTTTTACACCTATGCGCGGGTTGTCCTTCTGGACAGTCACGCATACAACTTTGCATGCGCGGGTTGTTCTTCTAAACAGTCGCGTATCATTCGCGACCTGCACTTATAGACAATCGCATATATACCTGGAAGTTAGGATTTTTTAAATCAAGTTTTGCTTGTTCCCTTCTTCAGGTAATCCCTATTTGCGAGTGGTGTCTCTTTATGAATGTTGTGTAGCTTGTTTGAAGACTTTTGGTGATCACTCTACCTGCTTTTTCAAAAGCCTTTGAGTCTTTTTGCTTGGAGTAATTCTTGCTTGTTTGCTTTATTAGATCCAAGTTTGCTCAAAGCACAGTGCACTTCTTGGTGCATGGTAGGTCTGTTAAGGTCTTCTGTGGGTGCATGAATCCAGGGAGTTTGTGTCATTCTGTTTGTTGTTCTTTATCTATGTGGTGAGCCCCTTTATAGCATTAGGATTTTCTCTTTGCTCTTTCACCTGTCTCCTTTGCTTGGTTTGTTTTTTGGCTTATGTTTCTGATCAGCCTCTGTTAGTGGCCTTTGTTTGATTTCAGAAGCTTGTGGGTATTGTTTTCCTCCTTCTTTTGTTGGTTTACTTTACCTTGCCAAAGTTGTTGACTTGTCTCTTATACAAGCCTTCCTCCCAAGTAAAGTTTATGCTGACTTTAGTTCTTTCTAGAGTTTGTTGGGTGGTTGCATAGCAAAGTTCCTTTTGCTTTGTTCTTTTCATCTGCATGCTTTGCTTTGTAGGTAGTTTTTCTTTTGCACATATAAAAGAAAATTAAAAAAAACTTTTATTTCTTGCTTTTCCCCCTACTTCTTTCTTTGGTTTGACCTTGTTGGACAAGGTACTGGGAAGCCTTTGTTTGTAGGTTAGATTGATGCTTGGGACTTCTTGACCTTGGCTTATGTCAGTCTTTATGCTCAGTCTTTTCATTCCAAAGTGTTGGCTTGTTTACTTTTGTAAGCTTTCCTTTTAAAATAGGTTTATATTCAACTTTAGGGAAACCTAGGGTTTGTTTTTTGGGGTATAAAGTACTTGTCTATTTGCTTTGCTTACAGTAATTGCTTGCATTAGTTGATAGGCTGAATTTTTCTTTTGCATTTTATAAAAGAAAAAGACAAAAACATGTTTGCTTTATATGCATATAGATTAGGCTGTTAGTCTAGATTGCATAGCATAGCATTGTTTTTGAAAAATTTTAAAAATATAAAAAGATTTGATCTTTTTTGGCTTTCAAGTTATTTGAAAATATAAAGAGAATAGCTATTTGCTCCTTTGCATCTCATTTCTCTTTGCTTAGTCATTTTGTTTCATTTTTTGAGTCAAAACACCGCATCAGTTTCATGCCATTTACCCCCTGAGTAAAAATAGCCCTTAAAATAAACGATATAAATTTAAAATTTATTAGTAAGCTTTTATTTTTAGGGCCTTCCACCTACTAGCTTAGGCTAGGCTTGTGGGCTAGGGAGTGTAAAATTCCCGCAAGCTATAAACTCAGACGTAGTGGACCTTTCACTCGGTAAATCCTTGGTTCTATCGCTGTATCTGGGAAGCTCCTCTCAAATGGGAGTTAAGCATGAGGCCGCGTGGAGGCTTGGACAGAGGTGATAACCCCCCGAATCCTTGTCAAAACGTAACCCAGGACTTTTACGCATCTGGGGATTCTGTTTAGGAATAATTTCGGGCTCAGCTACCCTGCCCATGCGTACAAGTTCGGCTTGCGACTGTCCCCCTAGACAGTAGGTATTATCAAGGTAGCCTTTAGTCTCTTGTCTTTTAGGGCTCATACAAAGGTAAACCGGAAGGTTATTTCTGGTTCACCTCGGACAGACTTGGAAGGTAACCCTTGTGGAAAGTGTAGGAGGGTGGTGGGTGATTCCTCCGCTTGTGCCTGAGAACCCCTCAAGGACGCCAAGTAACTGTTCATCAACCTTCTTCTGGAAGGTATATATTTATAGCCTGTTTAGATTGCTTGAGACTCTAGGATCTTTTTAGTGAAGTGCTGTGTGGTTTGTCTGTACTTATTGGGCCTTTAGGTGTCTGCTTTGTAATTTTAGTTGATCATCAACCTCAGACTTTGTCTCTTGTTTTGAAATTATGGCTAACACCCCTTTGAACACCAGCCAAGAGATCCCTTCGATGGGAAATCCTTGTCATATTCCTCTCACAGGGAATGTTGGTGTTCCCTTGATGGCCACCTTGAATCTTCCGGGATTCACCATAGGGCTACCGGTGTGGTTGTTTTCCACTCCAACTGTCCTGAATGCTCCTGATGCTTCTCAAGTAAGCACCTTATATCAAGGGCATCAAAACATTGTCTCAGGCTTCACCTGTAGTTAGTTCTCCTCCTCCTTCTACCTCATGCAGCGAAATTACTGATACTAGTAACCGGCAGTCTAAAAGGAGTAAAAGAAGGAGGAATAGGAAGAAAGCACATAAGCAAGGGGGCACCCATTCAACCTCTGCAAGTCAAGTTGAACCTCACCACCCAGCCTCGTTTGTTCAGGCTGGGGGCACCCATCCAACCTCTGCAGGTCATGTTGGATCTAGTCACTCAACCTATGGTGTTCACGTTGAGTGCACCCATTCAACCTCTGGTTTTCAAGTTGAACCATCCTATCCAACCTCTGTTGTTCATATTGGAGCCACCCATCCAACCTCTGTTGTTAAAGTTGTATCTATCCATCCAGCCTCTGGTGTTCAAGCTGGTGGGATCCTTCAAACCTTTCCAGGTCATGTCGGATCTAGTCACTTGGCCTCTGGTTTTCAAGCTGAGTGCACTCGTTCAACCTCTAGTTTTCAAGTTGAATCTCCCCATCCAACCTCTATTATTCAAGTTGGATCCATCCATCTAGCCTCTAGTGTTCACGCTGGTGGGATCCTTCCAACCTTTCCAGGTCATGTCGGATCCTGTCACTCAGCCTCTGGTGTTCACGCTGAGTGCACTTGTTCAACCTCTAGTGTTCAAGTTGAACCTCCCCATCCAACCTCTGGTGTTCACGTTGGATCCGTTCACCCAACCTCTGTTGCTCAAGCTGGGGGCACACACTCAACTACTGCAAAGCATGTTCATCCTAACCATTCAACCTCTGCTGTTCATGTTGATGGTGCCCGTCCTACCTCTGCAAGTCAAGTTGGACCTAGTCTCTCAGCCTCTGCCAGGAACGCTGGGGGCAATCTTTCAGCCTCTGTGTTTCAAGCTGAAGACAACTCGTCAACCACTACGAGTCATGTTGACACTATTAACAAGTATACCCGTTCAACCCAACCTCTATTGCTCAAGATGGGGGCACACACTCAACTACTGCAAAGCATGTTCATCCTAACCATTCAACCTCTGATTTTCATGTTGATGGTGCCCGTCCTACCTCTGCAAGTCAAGTTGGACCTAGTCTCTCAGCCTCTACCAGGCACGCTGGGGGCAGTCTTTCAGCCTCTGTGTTTCAAGCTGAAGACAACTCGTCAACCACTACGAGTCATGTTGACACTATTAACAAGTATACCCATTCAAAACACAAGCTCAAGTTTCCTTGTAATCTTTGTGAGGGAGACCACCTTACTTATAAATGCCCTTCTATTGAGGAGGTGCGACGAGTTTGGATTCATGGTCATCCCGTTTTTTAACATTATGGAGTCTCTCAACAACTAGCCTCTCTTAGTGAGGTTGGACCCAGTCACCCAACCTCTGTTGTTCACGCTGGGGGCAAACTCTCATCCTCTGCAGGTCATGTTGAGAGCAAACAGTCATCCACTGCTAGTCATGTTGACTCAGTTGAGAAAACTGGTCGTTCGAAGCATCATCTTAAGTTCCCTTGTGTGCTATGCAAGGGAGATCACGTTACTCATCTGTGCCCTGCTATCCCAGAGGTGCGAAGAGTGTGGTCCAAGACTCATGGATTTATTTCTTCTAAACACCCTATAGTTTCTCAACATCCTACTCAACCTTTGGTTGATCAATTGGTTGAACAAATCTCAGATTTAGTCGATCCCACTCTTCTTTTAGAGAGTGTTTCTCACGTGATTGAACCAATGTCATCTTTGGTCAATCCCACTCTCCTGTCAGAGAGTGACCCTAATGTGATTGAACCAATGCCATCTTTGGTCAATCCCACTCTCCCTTCAGAGAGTGACTTTGATGAAGCGGTTGAATCGGTCCCTGTATCGATCAATCCCACTCTTCCTTTGGAGAGTGAAGTGTCTACTAGTCACATTTTCTTCACGGCCAGTTCAGATCTTATTGAACAAGGGGGCACTGAATTTGCTTCGGATCAACCCCCACCAAGCCCTTGGATTGCTTCCTTTGATTGGGATAACCTAGTTGAGCCTTGCCTTCCTTCCTATGCACCTTTCCAGATAAAGGTCAAAGTTGAACCCTATACAATTGCTCGTTGCATTGTTGATGAAGGAGCCTTAGTTAGTATTTTGTCTGCTCGTGCTTGGTGAGGTATGGGATCTCCCAGCCTTGTGTCGACTGCTAGTTAGTTACTGGAATTTGATAGAAGAACTTGTATAGCCTTGGGAATTCTTGCTCAAACACCTGTTACTTTGGGTGGGAAGACCGTCTTAGTTGACTTCATGGTAATAGAAGACCCTTTGGACTTTAATATGCTCCTTGGGCGTGATTATGTCTATGCCATGCAAGCTGTGGTTTCAACATTCTTTCATGTGATGTACTTTAATCATGGCGAAGAAATTGTCACTATAGATCAGTTGGATTTTCTTGATCCATCTCCTGACCCAACTAGAGACCAAGTCTTTCCTTTATTGATTCCCAGTGTTTCTGTAGACACTACCCCGCCACAGGTGAACTATGTGGCTTCTTGTCCTTTGTGTTCAATTGCTACTAAGAGGCAGCCTCTGTTTTCATGCTTACGTTCTCGAGACTTGGTCCCAGCAGTTGATCGGGTGAGTCCTTCTATACAGATTGTAGAGCCTTCTCTCCACTCTGTCCATCCATTTGAAAGTTCAGATATGTGTCCTATCTTGGATGGTTTCCTCCTTTCGAATGAAGTCTTCCTAGAGTCTTTGATACAGTCTGACCTTCTTTTTCGGTTGTGATTAAGTTTAACCCTGATTTGCTTAGTAAGCCTTTGATTTTTCTTATGTTGGTTTTTGTTGAGTCTTTTGATTCTTCATTTGAAAAGCAAGTCAGTGATCCTGATGAGTTTGATTTTTTCTTATGAATTTCTTAGCTCCTGTGATATTGAGTTTGTTCCTGCAGACTCTATCTCCTTTGTTGATTTTTGCTTCTCTTCTGAGGTTGATCTTATTGATTATAAACCCTTGAGCCTTGGTCCTATAGAATCTTCTTCGGTTGATTCTGCCTTGAATTTTCTTTTTGTAGAAGATAGCAAAGTCACAAGTGTTTCTGCCAAAGTGACCCGCATCAGATCGTTTCTTCTGATGTTGTTGTTTCTTGGAGACAGAATTTTTAGTTGGATTCACAATTGTTTATGGGCCTCACCTTGTTATTCAAGCTGTATTTGCATTTGCATTGCTCGCGCTTATGATCCTGATGCCGGCTTCCACGCTTTTAGCTCGTTGTATAAGTCCTCATCTCTGTTCTCATCGTCGCTAAGCCTTGTATCATTTTGCCTTTGCAACTTGACACCCTTTACCCCGAGGAGACGTTCCCCGAGTGTCCTTATCTTGCTCACTTTCCTTGCATTATGCATAGGTTTGTTCCTTGCGCTTGGAACTAGTTTCGCCTGTCTATGACACTCGTCTCCTTGCATTTAGAGCATTATTTTTGCTCTCCTTCGAGCTCGTTAAAAACAGTAAGGAGGCCGCGAGTTGACTTTTCTGGACTCGTTAAAACTTCACGGGAAAGATTATGAGTTTTTTAGGCCAAGTTCTGACTCCTCAAAATAGACTTGACTGCCGAGTAAACTTGTCCGTTCAGGCTCGTTAAGAATATGTGAATGGGCATCCACATTGGTGGTAGGTTATCTCTTTCTCGGACCATGTGGAATAATACGAGAAAGGATCACTCTCTTTTCTTTTTGAATTGAGAAGAGTATTCTCAGGCATAGGTTTATCTCTTTTCCGGACCTGAGGGACTAAATTTATGGAAAAGGAACCCCCAGTATGAGCTTAGTTTTCTCTTTTTCGTGCTCTGGACCAAAACATGAAAAAGATTTCGAGTGTACTTTATGTCTTTGTCATGCTCGTTAAACTCTAAAGAACAAAGCATCGAGTTTATTGTTGTAAGCTCCATTTCTCATAATCAAATGGATCTTTTCGAGTGATCTTGCCTTCCTTCACACTCGTAAAACTCAGGCTTTATATGCTGCTTTCGAAGGAGCGTTGGGTAGGTGGTAACTTAACCTTTTTCGGACCTTCCCGACTAATTACGAAAAAGGTGCACCTTTTCTTCTTCGGAAGTTAAGAGAGTTCTTCTGTTGTTTGTTTTATACTTTTTCGGCCTCAGGAGACTAAATTGTACGAAAAAAGACCCCCCTGGAGTCTTCTTTGGAGTTTTCAGACTCTCTAAACTATGAAAACACCGTCGAGCATGTACTAGTTCGGGCTCATAAAATCCACGAATCAGTGCCTTATCAAGCATTCTTCTTTCTTTTCTTCGAGCTTGTCAAAAAATGAAGATGGTCCCGAGTTTTCTTTCTTGGACTCGTTAAACCTTTACAAGAAAGAAGGGAAGTGGAAGGTTTATTTCCATATCTTTTTACATCATGGCAGGAAGTCTTGTTTCCTTGAACAAAGCACCCGTTGTGAGTCTATCAACCGTTGGGTCCTTGTCTTTTGACCTTATCCTGATTCAGAGTTTCTCACTCCTCTGGTTGGTCTCTTTTCCAATTATATGGGGAATCTGTCAATGTCTCCTACATTGTAGATTTGTTTCGTTGGTCCTTTTGTGTCAAAAGCTGCCTAAGTCACTTTTGTGTCATGCTCACTGTTCAAGGATTAAACCTTTGTCGGCCATTTTGCAGTTGCCTTGACCTTTTGTGTCGGCCATTCCCTGGTATCCGTTCATTACATCATGTCTTCGGCGGTCCTTTTTGTGAAATTCAGTACCAATTCCAGATCCAATTAGTCTTTGAGCTACCTCGTGTTGGATGATGAAGGATGCCTTAATGCTTTCCTTCCAACGGATCTCTTCCTATCGACTGCAACACATCTTGCTCTGGGAATGAGATTTAGAGTTTTATGACAGTACCTTGGGAATTGTTGTCCTCAATGGAAATTTCCCTCGCTATTGGGTAGTTGGGAATACCTTAATGTCTCCTACTCAATGGATTCTTCAAGTGTTCGACTTCAAGTCCTTGTAATTACACTTGTTAGAATGTACTAGGTACCGTGGGAACCATTGTCATTAATGGTGGTTTCCCTCGCATTTGTTAACGGTTTTCATCATTGACCGGTAATCAAACGGTTTCCTCCATGTTCGACTTCACTCCTTTATTCGCATGGTTAGGATTCGTACCTTTTTTGGGCGGTTTGGATTGAAGACCTTGGGGCTGACAGTAGCATCATCATTTTGCTATTTCCCAAGTTGCGCAAGACCTTGTTATACTTTATATGACATTTTGCTGAGACATAGATCCACCTTGTATTTTTGTGGCTATGATCGATTGTTGAGCATGGATCCACCTTGTTCATTTGTGGCCATGGCTCCTTTAGATTTGATATGGCGCCTTTTTACATATTGAGCGACCACGATAGTTTCATCAGTTATACATATGTTGGATCCACCTGTATCTTTCGGGCGATGTTTTGTATATCGACGTGTATGTTCCAGAGATCAGTTTTTCTGACATTTATCTCTCTTACAGGTACCTTCACTCGAGCCTTTTGATATTGGATTCTCTGCTCTCTCCATACTCAGCTATTTCCTTTATAATGTATTTCAGCTATCATCTTCCCCTCTAACCTCACACATTAGGGGGCATCTGTTATAGCCCAAAATGACACATCTCTGCCTGTGACCACTTTCCCATGATTTCATCGCATGTCGGCACTTCATGAAAGTCATTGAAAAAACACCTATCTTGGAGGACCCATATATTGAGTTTTGTAACTCCGTTTGACCTCATTTCTGCGCCGTTGGAAAGGTATTTCAGTTAGATAAAACTTTTCAGCAGACACCAAAGTCTGAAAATGCCCAGAAATACCCTTAAAATGTGTTTTTTGTGTATGCGCGACTCTCCTTATGTGCAACCCGCGCATCACTCGCGACTCTTGTGTTTTGCAAGTCGCGCATGCATATATTCATGGGTTGCTCTTGTTTAAACTCGCGTATCATGCGTGTTTTGCTCTCCTCCATAGTCACGTATCTGTTTCTTAACATTAAAACATAAAAACACGAGTTAATTGGAGATTAGTTTTGTCATCTAACTAATTTCCTTAACTGCTGTAACTTCTCTAACCTTCGAACTACCTTATTTCATCCATATAAATAGTGGTAGGGAGGTCCATGAGAGGGGACTTGAATTTTTGCATTGTTATGCTGGAGGAATTGGAACTCTCTTTTCCCACACCTTTTCCCTGGAGGTCTTCCCTTGTGTTGCAGAGCTTGGAGGCTGAGTTCTTTGGAGAAGAGAAGCAGCAGAACTAGATCAAGGTTTCCTGAGGTGCCAAACTTGAAGAAAAGGTATATTTGTACTTGTTTTCAAGATTAATAAAGATGTGATGTCCTTCTTCTTCCCAAATCATTGTTCAATGTGTGATTGAATCTCTGTTTCTGATCATATGATGATGTTATTCAGATCATTTGTTTATGTTTATTTGATTATCATTGTCTTATATATGGTCATAATGGTTTGAGGAAGGTATAATTTGTTTTGCAGGTCTCTTGGAGCGAGAGGAGCAAGAAGAGGATTGAAGAGAAAGCTTGGGCCAGCCTTCAGTTAATCAGGTGTGGATCTTTCTCATCTCTGAAACTTGCTGTTATACGCTTGCTGAACATTGTGCATCTCTCTTTCAACCCCAGTACGTTGATGGCCTCTTAAACCCTAGCCATAGGACACTTTCCTTTACAACAAATACCCGGGTTTTATACCTTTTTCTTTGCACCAACAAAAGACCCATAGTGTTGGTCCTTTCGGCAACAACCTGCGAACAGGTTGCAGTCTCACCCGAAACAACTATGGGGTGCCGCAGAATCAGGTTTCTGCAAGCAGAAAAGGGATATTACTATACCTTTAGCCTTTAACAAATAATAATCATATAATACAAATCTTCGACAGTCACTTATATAGCTTCATAGTTAGAAAAAAAATAGTGTCTTGCTTAACCTTTAACTGGGAATTCACAGTGAAGTTAGTATTTAGCAGTGATCTTACTTATCAATGCATAAAAGAACATAACGAAAACAACACAAGAACCACAACACAATATATAACGTGGTTCACCCCCAGTTTAGGGGCTACGTCCACAAAACTGTTTTTTATTCAACTCTTTACAAAAAGTATAGTTCTGATCTGTGCACTTAGCTGCAGATCCCTTCAGTTCCTCAAGCTACGCACTTAGCTGCAAATCTCTATGCACACAGCTGCAGAGGTCGTCCATGCACACAGCTGGGGCTTAACCTTTCTTACAAAACTAGCCTTAGCTTCCCATCAAATCATATTACATCAAAATCCTAACCTGAATCTTTTACAAAAGTGCTTATTTATACAAGTGCACTTATTACAAAACTGTGGGCACCTCGAACCCTAAACCCTGGACTTAAACCATGGGTTAATTACAAAAATAGGCCTTTTACTCAACCCCGACACCCCTAAGACTATTTTGAGTCACAACTCCACTTACAAGCTTCCAAAAAAACCGTGGAGTTACCAAAATTAAGGACCGTTAAGGTGTGCGCCCCAACAGGCCCCTAAGACTCACTAGTGTCCCGTTCGGGGACACTCTGCTGTTTTTCTGGTGGGAGAACTTTGTTGGTGAAGATAGTGAACTACTTGTTGAGGCCACACATGATATTGTCGGCTGCTTGCTCCTTCTCCACCAACTCCTGCAATGCTGCTGCTAACGCTTCGCTATCCTTTTCCTATGCAAATGCATCATACTCCTTCAAAAATTTGAGCTGGCTATCCACAGCAGTACTCAAATCCAAGGCCTCATTGACAAGGGGCTGCATAGAATTTTCCAGCAGTGTTTCTTTCATTCTGTACGACTCAATTTCCTATTGGAGATCCTTGCTTTTCTTTATCTTGAGCATTTTCTACATTGGAGGCAGGGTCTTAATTTCCACTTTCACTACGTCCAACTCTGCCTGTCGCTGCTTGATGGTTTCCTGCAGTTTTTCTATTTCTGGATTTTCCTGCAGTGTTGTCTAGGCGTCGACACTTTCCTCTACCAGCTTCGTTGCACTACCTACAAGATCAGAGATCTTCGTTGCTGAAGCCTGAATGTCTATGTGACACTGCTCCCTGACCTCTGGTGGGCTCTCCGAGATGATGCGTAGTTGAAGCTCTACAATCTAGGCCTCATGTTCTGCTTTGAGCTTCTCTATTTCACTGCGAGTCTACTGTGTGTAGTCTTTCAGCTTGGCAATTCTTTACTCCGGCTCTTCCTCAGCCTGTATGTTGAAGTCAGGAAGACTTTGACATGCCTCACCTAATACTCGTGCCAATGTGACCTGCTTACGTTCTGCGTCGCTCTTCCTCTGCTCTGCTTCCTTCAACTGCACTTTGAGGCTCTCACTCCGCTTCATGGTATTTTCCAATTGTATATATGAGTAGTGGTCCCGTGCTTGGATATCCTTCATGATTGCTAATTGGCAGAGATGCAACTCCATCATGGACATCTTGATGTAATCTATTCCAACTATCATGCTCATCTCCGAACGAGATGCTGTGTCAGTTATTATGAGTGCTGCGCTTGACACTTGTCCCCTATTTTCTCTAACTGGCCATTGTCTTGTGTCGAGCTACGCACTTACTAGGGTGCAATTTGCTGCAGCACCAGTTGCTGATTTTTCTGCTAACTGCTTCAGCTCTGAAATTCCCCGAGCTATGCCGGTGAGTGCATCAAGGTGCGTAGCTATAAACTCTGACCATTTCTTGGTGAGAACTTCTGTGGCTTTCGTCAGATCCTGATCAAGCTCCTCAATTGTCAGGGTGGGTTCTTCGTTGATATTCTTGTCTTTTGACGCCTTCGTTTTCTTTCGGGACTGAGGTTTGGTCACTTCCTCTGCTTCTGGCGACTTGCGCATATCTGGCCGATTATGGTCTGAGACTGTTTTGACCGAATCCTCTTCTTCTTCTTCATCTCTGTCATCTCCACCCTGGTCGCCTTCACTCTATTGTGACTCACTCTATTCTTCACTTTCCTCGAGTGGGTCATTCTGCTGCATCTGACTAGGGCCAGCGCCCACATTGGTGACTGGAGGGATTGGAATGTTGGGCTTTGTCCTTGCATCCTTCAACCATTCATTCGGCCACTGCTGAACTACCGCGATGATGTCTTCTTTGGTCACCATGTATGGAAACTTCCAGCATGCCTTTTTCTTATCTTCCCGGGCCTGGATGAAGACAATGTGCATGTCGGCCCTGAAGTTGGCCACTCCATCGTATTGAGAGAATAGCTGATTACTGAGCCACGGGGTCTTTACAATATCATATGAGATACTCATCATATAAAAGGCAAACACATAGTTCATCATCTTCTGGGATGCTTTGTCCTGTGACACCCAGAGAGATGCGTACCTTGCTATGCCAGGCATGTTCGAAGGCACATCAACAAACTGTGCCTCGATAGGTTCTTTCCATCCTACTAGGGTGATAAGGAATATCAACCAAGAGTAGTGAAAATGTCTACCTTTATCCTGTGTGTCACGGGCATCTTCAAGGAATTCCTTCGCAATATACATTGCCCAGTTGTAACTATAGCCTTCGACACAGTTCGCAGCAATACTGACAATCGGGGCAGGCACTTCATGTGGTATGCACTCTCTCATCAATTTACAAGCTAAGAGTTTAGCTGTGAAGCGAATGTTTTGGTGATGAATTGTCGATGTTTGATACCCTCGCTTTCCTTTTGTTAGGTCGAAGTGGTCCTTCATGTTTAGTGCCAGCTTCGTATCTTCGTGTTTTGAAGGAAATTCTATCCCTGGATCAGGCCCTTCCTTTGGTAAGCCTGTGATCCTATGAATGAGCTCGCCATTAATAGGAATTCTTTTGTCTCCTATCCATAGGTGCCCATCATGTACTAATGCCAAGAGTTGCTTGACCACTATGGTCACCTGTGTGCTGCGACCAAAGTGGGGAACATCGAGCATCTTTAACAATCCAGCTTTATCTAAGCCAGCAGCCCACTGTTTCACTTCCAGTAATGTCGCTCCAGTCTCCGGATATTTGATGAAGTGCAAGTATGTTCCAGGTGCGAACTGTGGGAGCTTCCCACGATCATTCATATCATGGTCTACATACTTAAGTCGGTCTATTTTCCCTGTCATGGTTTTGACCAACTCCACACCCTGTGGCAGTGAAGGGGTGCGTAAAGTGAACTTAGCGTTCTGCCACAGTGGTTGAACTCCTGGTCGAATAGGCTAAAGATATGGTGGACATTGCAGTGCAATGTTCTCATCCCCTTCAGATGGGATCTTTACTGAAATAGACAGATTCATATTGGGATCCTCCGGTGTTTTCCCTGATTGCTTGTGTCTGTCTTCGTTCCACATAGAGCGTACTTCTAGTTTAAATTTATTCCTGGTAGATCGTGTCTGCATTGGTTGAGGTGGTGCTGGGGGAGTCTCTTCACAGGGTGCAGGCGCAATTGGATGGCTGAAAAGGTTCGGCAGACCCCCCTGTTCAAATTCTCTCACTAATTCCTGAAGCTCGCGATCAGCTGTCATGGGCTCAATTGTAAAACTCAAGAAACTACGTAATGTGAACTTCACGGGTGTGGGTGTCTTCTTATAGAATCCATCAATGAAATATGTCATAACTGTGCATTGAAGACACCAAATATGACAGAGATCTTGTCCAAATGGTGGTAGTTTTTCCAAGATCTCATTAATACAGCCAGTTAATACAGGTAATGTATCGACGCCACCAAATTTGGTGTCCTCCAATGGTTGTATTTTAAGCGCCGACAAATCTTTCCTTCTTCGGCACAAGCAGTAACTCTCGCTGCGCCATAATGGGGACATTCGACACTTCCTGATACCATCTTCGACATGGCTTCGAGCTTCAACCCACGACAGAATGTCTTCCACCACCTCAATGATTCCTTTTATTTCTGAGAACTTCGTCAGAAATAGGTCCTGATACTCATGGAGAAGTTGGGTCACTTTGCTCACCATTTCTTCATCCCAATAATCTCCAATGATAGCATACTTAGGATTTCCTTCTGATCCAATGTTTACTATCCGCGTCTTCAAGGGCCGAGTCACTTCAGGTGCTTCAACTGCTGGTCCATGTACTTCGCAGTGTCCTTCTGACTCAGGAATGTTAATGTTGCGCAGATCATCATCCTTGTCAATTGCGAGGTTATAAAATTCTACTGCATTAGCTTCTTGTTCCTTCCAATCATGTTGGTATTCTTCTATTTCTTGATCATCAAACACTTTAGTATGGATCAACCTAACAGCTGCGTCCAAAGCAGGAAAAACCTCACTAATAGAGAATGTTAGCACAAAACTATCAACAAGACTATCCCAACTTACAGTACCATGGTGAAGCTCGACCTCCGCATACCAGTTCTTTGCTATAGGTTCCAGGGTGTGCACAAACCTATGTACCCATTCTTCATGAGGTACATGCTTCCATGCTTCATAGCATTGCTCCAAATGTCCCTAAGGACTAGTCTTACCATTAAACCTGCTTCGTACCTCCTGAGGTTGATCCCTGAATCTTAGGCAAAGGGACTTCTGGCATGCTTCCCAACTATGAATGTAATTTTTATGACCATTCCACTATCTGGCTGTTGTGGCTCTGAATGCTGAATCTAGATTTTCCATTTTCTGTGAATCTGGTACCTGCTTTGAGAATTGTATAATAAAATATATTGGGTCTGTCAAGCCATCAAAGGTAGGCAAGTCTCTTGTCTGTGAACCAAGCCATCTGAGAGACTTGGTAATTCTTGCACATCGATGTCCATGTAGTTCATAAAGTCTATTCAGCCATATCTCTAGACCGTCATCTGAATCTGTCATGCAGGAACTGTCACACTGCCAATCCATGATACCTTCGGTAGTAGGATCAACATAATATTATTCCTTAGCTGTGATTTTGTAGATATGGTCCAAAACATCCTAATATTCATCTCTGAGTGGTTCTGTGTACCTTTCTCCTTGAGAAGGGTCCAGTGGTACTATGACTCTCAAACCTTTCCCTTCGAAAGTCATTTGTCTCTTCTTAAGGTTAATGACTGCAGCATTGTCTATTGCCCACTCAATTCCTAGCAAAGCTGGGTAGGGGTTGCTATCATCAATTATCTCAACGAATTCAAAGTCTGCTAAAGTACTGACCCCATCAATATCTACTGGGACACTAGGGAATCTTCCTAGGGGCACAATCTTCTGCTGATTGGCTAATCTCAACTGTATAGGAGACCATTCAAGGGTAGGTTTTCCCATTTGTTCCCATGTTTGTTTAGTTAAGACATTTACTTTGGATTCTAGGTCCAGAATGACATCAATCATGTCATATTCTCCTATTTGAGCATGCAATCTCATTTCTCTTCCAGTTCTCCTGACTCTATTAACATTTTTTTCCTTACCAGAGCTTCGCTGAGGTTCACAAGAAGCAATAACTTTCTGCAACTCATTTAAAGCATTCTGATTTCTTAAGAGCTTCATGCAACTCTATAAAAATGAAGACAGTGTACTTACTTTATCCGTCGAAGCTTCTTGATACTGTGACTGCTGCTGATGCTATTGCGCAGGTGCTACTGGTGTACTCGGATCAACAAAGTCTTTTTTGGCTTCCAAAAATGTCTCTTTTTCTCTTCCCACATCAAAGGTTGGAATTTTCTCTGGGGCCTTACGAACCCAAGCCTCATCAAGTTGTTTCTCCTTATTCTGTATTTGTGTCATAGCACCACTCCTTGTAACAACATTAATGGCTAGAACATGTCTTTGCTCTACAGCAATCATATAAATATTCTGAGTAGGAGCGCTATTTATTTCTTGTATTTTGGCTATCAGTTGCGGGCATTGCTCAATCACATGGTCGATTTCTCTACAATATCGACATGTCGTAGTTTGGTTTCGACAGTCTCTAGCTAGATGTCCTTCCTGATTACAGTTATAGCACACCACCTAGCCTCGATCTCTTCCAGGAATACCACCACGACCACGACCTCCAAAGGTACCTCGAACTGAGGTACTATCATGGTACCCATATCCATCATTTCCTTGTCCATCATTTTGTACCCTATAAGCATCATAGGTTCATTCTCTCATGAGGTCAAAAATGTGACATTCATCTTCGTTGTGTCCAACTGACTTACAGAAATTGCAATAGGGGTTCTTAGGTACTTGCACATATCTCTGCACCAGATAGCAGTCTTTAGGTTGATGCTGGCCAGTTGTCCTATAGATCTCACAATATAGAACACTAGGATTGAATGGGTTCGGTGCACCAGAATTCAGGTAATTTCTTACCGCAGGACACTGTTCCTTGTCATGTCCTTCTGTCCGACATCATGTACACCAAACCTCTTCTCGAAAAAATTTTCCTTTTTTCATGTCACGCAGCTCCAAGGCCATTGCTGCTAACTGCGCTTGTAATTGAGCTATACCAGAATTATCTTTGACAGGAGCTGTTTCAAGCTTCATAGCAATTTCCAAAGCCTCTTTCTGATCAGCAACCTTCTGTTGCATGAGTGGAGTCCTAATATGTGGTAACAAAGATGCAATGAACCATTCCATATGCTGCGCTGGTCCAATAGTGAAACTGACTTGATTTAGCAGAACTTTGAACCTTTGATCAAAGTCCCACACTGATTCTCCTCGCCTCTGCTGAATTTCCTTTAGTTCAATGATACACTGTGACTCTGATTTAGACTTCTTAAATTCCTTTATCATTGCTTCTTTTATATCAGCCAAGACATGGTTCCGAGTACTGGAAAAATTCATGAACCAGGTCAAAGCGCAGTCTCTAAAAGAAGTAACCAGCTACGCTCTTCTTGTATCTTGATCCATAATGTTCTTAGCAGTCCACATGGCTTCACATAAGAACCAAAACTGTTCTGGATCCTCTGATCCAGTTCCTTTAAAGACTCGGATCTTAATGTCATCATTCATATGGGCCATCGCAGATAGAGGGGGAGAGGGAGGGGACTGGTAGTAGGCGGGGGGGAACTTACGGGGGTAGACTTACCTACGACAGGAATACTCTAGCTAGGGTTACTTTTAGACTGCGATGGGTTCTTAGGGATAACAGGGCTTCGATGCGGGGTTACCGGAGGGTTTCCAACATAAGGGGTTTCATCGGGCGTCAGGTCTGCTGAACTTATAGGGGTATACTTGGTATTCTGACCTAGGGTATAGGATCCAAAATTCCTCTTGTATCTTTTACCACTTCACAGCAAACCACTTTGATCATCGAAGTCACTTTCACTTCCAAACATAAGTTAGTACAACTAAATCTAACAGTCTAATTCAATGAGCAATATACCTTTTTCAGCCAATAGCATTTTAATTTTCAAATTAAATGAATTTAAGTACTTACCCCTTGGTCCTTTGAAAAAATTCCATTCAGCTTCATTGAAGGAAGTACTTGTGTTGATGGCAAACTCCGTCACAAATGCTTCAAGGGTTTGCGTTGTCTAGAAATCAACAACTTGGGATATCTCGTTGTTCACTCTTTTCAATATATTAATTCTTGTGGGGGTCCAATTAGAAAACTGACCTTCTTGGAATTTCATCTTTCTCTCTGTCAACCTAGATAACCACTGGTGCAACTCTATGTGGATACCACCAAAGAAAATTTCATAAACATAAGAAAAAACGTACCTTTGTAAAAAGTCGTCTAAACTGGGACGTGGATCTTTGTTCTCTTGTTTAGAAAATTTTAGATAAGTCTCTTCAATCCAATCACTGATTTCTTTCACTGAGGGTCTCAAAAACATAGCCCTCTAGGTACGACGTAAACCCATCTTGAGAAGATACCGAGTTCAATCGGCAACAGAACAAATTTGTTGGGCTTAGGGCAGACCCGGGTTCTATACTTTTGTCTTCGCACCAACAAAAGACCCATAGTGTTGGCCCTTTTGGCAACAACCTGCGAACAGGTTGTAGTCTCACCCGAAACAGCTATGCGGTGCTGCAGAATCAAGTTTCTGCAAGTAGAAGAAGGATATTACTGTACCTTTAGCCTTTAACAAATAATAATCATACAATACAGATCTTCGACAGTCCCTTATATAGCTTCACAGTTAGAAAAACAAACAGTGTCTTGCTTAACCATTAACTGGGAATTCATGGCGAAGTTAGTATTTAGCAGTGATCTTACTTATCAGCTATCTACTTATCAATGCATAAAAGAGCATAACGAAAACAACACAAAAGAACCACAACACAAGATATAACGTGGCTCACCCCTAGTTTAGGGGCTACATCCACAGAACTGTGTTTTATTCAACTCTTTACAAAAACCACAGTTCTGATCTGCGCACTCGGCTGCAGATCCCTTCAGTTCCTCAAGCTGCGTACTTAGCTGGAGATCTCTGCGCACACAGTTGCAGATCTTCTTAATCACCCAAAAACCCTCTGTGCACATAGCTGCAGAGTTCATCCACACACACAGCTGGTACTTAACCTTTCTTACAAAACTATCCTTAGCTTCCCATCAAATCATCTTACATCAAAAGCCTAACCTGACTCTTTTACAAAAGTGCTTATTTATACAAGTGCACTTATTACAAAACCATGGGCTTAAACCATGGGCACCCCGAACCCTAAACCCTGGACTTAAACCATGGGTTAATTACAAAAATAGGGCTTTGACTCGACCCCAACACTCCTAAGACTATTTTGAGTCACAACTATGCTTACAAGCTTCCACAAAAACTGCGGAGTTACCAACATTAAGGACCGTTAAGGTGCGTGCCCCAACAATAGGAAATTGCTGCTTTGGTGGAAAAGCAAGGAGTTTTGGATTTGTCACTAGATGAAACCACTGAGAGAGATATAAGAAGTTGACTTGCCCAGAAAAATTAGAAACCAACCCATAAACCCTCATGAAAAATTAAGTGAACACCTTATGGGAAACAATGTGCATGATTCCTCAATGTCAAAACTAAATATCCATTCAGTTGATGCTATGATCCATTTAGGGAAGAGTGAGACAAATACAGTCCACAAGGTTATGGATCAATACTGTCAACCTCAAAAAATATATAAAAAAACAAAAAAATCTATTTTCATTTGCAGTAGCTATCAACCCAACTCTCCACCCACAAAATTCAAAATCTCAAAGAAAGATAGAAAAAGCATCATCATAGGGAGAACAGAATGAGCCCATACAGCTTATCCAGGAGGCCTCTTGAGTGGAACAAACACACCTCAGGGGAATCAAAACAAGAATATATCCCTAGCTAATACAAGAGGACAGGATAAAGAGTCCCATACTCGAAAAGGGAAAAACATGAGTATGCCACAAATACTGAAAAAAATCTTAAAAGAGTTGTATCAAGCCTTCCTCAACAATTTCTCCTTCCCAGAGTTCTGAGAAGGAGAGAATACTAGCCTTCATATCAAGTGCTTCCTTGGATAAGCGGTCTGCACTCATATTGTGCTCCCTGTAGACATGCCTAAAGCCAAGGGATAAGAAATCCTGTTTGATAAACAAGACCCACAAGACCCACACACAATACCCACAAAAAATACCAACAAGACCGAAGTGTACAATCAAGGTGGGGAAACAACCATTTTACCCACAAGACAAAGGGTAAATTTTTTATCTTCTCTCTCAAGGTATAGTCCATATGTGTTATGTACAATAATTCTAAGTTTTATCATCATTGTATAAGGAAGGTCATTTCTTTCAACTTAACACTCCTAGAGGTCCCTATGTTAAAGTTGAAGCATCCAAGGACAATCAATAACAACAGTAGTAATAAATTAATGAACAAGTTAAAATAGCATACGTAAAGGAAAAAACAACGTGGTAACATATATAACATAATTTTGATTTCTTTCAACTTAACACTCCCAAAGGTCCCTGTGTTAAAGTTGAAACATCCAAGAACAATCAATAACAACAGTAGTAATAAATTAACGAACAAGTTAAACTAGCATATGTAAAGGAGAAAAGAACGTGGTAACATATATAGCATAATTTTCATTTCTTTCAACTTAACACTCTCAAAGGTCCCTATGTTAATGTTGAAGCATCCAAGGATAGTAAATAACAGCAATAGTAATCACCATAAACCATCATAAACCATCATCACCTTGAAGCCATTTTTTTGACAATTCTTCAAGATGTAGTCGTTGAAAGTTGCTGAGACAAGATGTGCCTCAAACTTCCTCATGTTGCATCGCTTTGTATAGGAATAAAGCCATGTAGGAAGAAATTGAACAAATTGAAAGAAGTGGTACTTGGGAATTAGTCTCACACCCAAAGGACAAGAATTTCATAGGAACTAAATGGATTTTAAAGCCCGTCCTACAAAAAGGTATGGTAAAATTTTTGTTCTGGATGGTTAAAAAATAATAGTGTACTTTTTACTACCACAAAATATTTTGTTTTAACTAAACTCTAGTTCATTGGGTTTTTATGCATAGGTGCTATCATTTTAATTCGAAAATTTTTGTTTATAACAAGGGTCTTAAATTCCTATGCCAGCTTACGGGATTATTTTCTCCGAGGGAGGGTTTTCATTTTGTCACTGGAACTAAAAAGACTACCCCAAAACTAAAGTATAATAGTTGAGAATTATTCATTCATACTTCAATCCCATCTCTAATAGTGCCAGAGACCCATGTAATTAACTCTGCACAAGATGTACATAAAATATATATTGGAATTTAATAATTAATGGATATTACACAATGGGGTCATATCAATGGAATAGATACAATGTCAATACTTGGCAAGTCAGGTACCTATTATTAGGAGGCAAGGCAATACCAGAGGTTGTGTGGGGCAATAAAAAATATTTATTCAATTGTCAAACAACCACTGCTATGTGAAAATTAATACAAGTTGTGCCCTTCTGAGAGAGGTACCCCAGTGAAATCAACTATCAAAATGAAAGGACTACCCCTAACTACTCACCGTTGTGGTTTTTCTTTATGTTAGCCTTCAAAATTAATTGAATGAAATCACCTATCAAAATTAAAGGTCTCTCATGTACTACTCACTGTCGCACTGTTTATTTTTGTTTTTTAAACAAAAACTAAGAGTATTTGTATTAAACGGCTGAATCAGCAGGCTATTACAGAGGTTAAGCGGTTTTTCAAAAACAATTTTTTTTGGGGTAGAGCCCAGAGAGTGTTTGGCTCTCTTTTTCTCAGTATAACTATTACTTTCTTTTCATCTTTCACAATTCTTATTGCACTGTAGATGCTTACAAATTTTCCTTTGAGAAAGACACAAAAAAACATAACAGTATAGACATTAAGGATGACTACATCTAAACAATTATATCGTTTCCTTCCATATCCTCCATAGATTGGCTGCATGGCATATTTTTCATCCATAGGCTTGGCTTCCTTCAGGGTGATTCTTGGCATTGCCTTCTTTGGTTTGTTTTGACATTCTTGTCTAGGTCCTTCCTTACTTTATCATGTATACACATCTGCTCCCTCATGTTTCCATCCAGATTCCAGATTGGAGGTGCTGTGGAGGACATTTCTTAATTATTCATATTGGAGGTATCCTCTTCCTGTAGAAACAACACTATATTCATTTAATTTCTAACGTAGGTCAGGGTACTAAAAACTGAGCTGAGCTTCTTGCACCCCGAGATCTTTTTAGACTAGCCCATCATCTTAAAATTACAGATCTTCAGGTATTTAGGGATTCTTTAGTCATCAAGTGGATGACCAATGATCAAAAAATCAATGGCATCTCTCACCTGACACTTGTAGAACATGTCAACGCTATATCTATGTAGTTCTCAAAAATATCTTACCTACACATATGTAGGGAAATTGACCACAACTGCAGACAAATGCATATGAGGAAGTTGGTTGACAGAAATTTCAGAATTCAGTCAATTTGTTGAGCATTGTGATGAAGATAAGTTTATCTCTATTTTTGCTGTACTTTAATTTTATAAAAGAAAATAAAACTCTCTCTCTCAAGAACAAGTTTTCCCCAAAGATTGGGATTTTGCCTGGGTTGTTTGACCAATAATTTCAAAGTCTAAATTTTTTTATGTGTGACTATGTTATTATTCCCGCTCGTTAAAGTTGTAAATTTTTTTATGTGTGACTATGTTTTTATTACTACTCATTAAAGTTGTAAAATTTTTTATGTGTTTCAGTCAAAATTGTTTATGAGAAATTGAACTAATTTGCAACTAAAAGTAAATTGGGTTGGCATTAAACAATGATGAAAATGGTGGCTTGAAACCAGGTTGGGGAATGAGATAAAAATTTACTTATATCACCAAGAAAGAAGGATATTATATCAATGTCCACTATTAGCCAAAAACAACAAATGGGACTGTGAAGGTATATCATAATATCCCATCTGTATCTCTCTTTGTGGAGTATCATCAAGATGTAGATCACCTGATCTACTACCCTTAGACTTTAACATATGCTTAGGAGATGACAGTGAGGCGCAAGCAGAAACTGTCCTAACATCCATGGCCACAAAAGGGAAGAAGAAGCTAGAGATATCTTGGGGCATGCATCAAGAGTCGTGCAACTTAAAGAGGGAGCTCTATGCTAGGGCTACCTTCTTCACTCAGGTCTACTGAGATTAATATACTCTTAAGTACACTACCTGGCATCTCGCTGTTGCTCCTTTTTTCTCCAGATGTCACTTCCTATGCAAGATCTAAAGATAAGGATTAAGAAAAATGAAGCAATCTCTATAGAGGGAGCTAAAGCCTCAAGTTCTAAAAGCCTGTGCCAGTGAAGGGTAATACCCTGAATGAAGAAAGCTAGGCAACTCTGGTCCAGATGGTATAAGAAGGTAGAAAGCAAGTTCTATGTGTGTCATAACATAAGTTCAACTGGAAAGAAATTATGACTTCCGCAAAACAATGTAAATAAAAGAGAACCCCACAGTTCTCCATCCAGTAAAATAATAGGGCAAATCATCCATAAGTAAATGAACGCATATAGATTTTCTGCTACTTAAACCATTCTACCTAATGACAAGGATAGAGCATTCTTTGATTTATGTTAGTAATTTCTACTAATTGTAGTTAATACTTTGTTTCATAAAGAACTTGGCATCTATCAGGACCCAACATTACACTAAACATAATGGCCACAGTCATCAGTGAATGCGTCATCTGTAGTAGGCTCTACTATCCTCCACCAAAGTGCTTTTTGGTAAATCTCTCCTCATGCTTGCTTCTAAATTGGGTAAGAAATGAAGAATGTACTTTCTTCTAAGGTGGGTATGAATGATCACTCACATCCTCAGATCGGGATATTGCCAAGTGCCATGGGCTAGTTTGTGGTTGATAGAATAACAGTGGATTGACCTCCAAGAAGAGTTATGTTCTTATCTTTAGCATTAAATGACATGAATAAAAAAATACATGAAGATATAGATTCCTATATGTATGCATATCATGTGCTGTTCAATCATTTCATTTTAAAAGTAGTTATTTATCACAAGAAGACATTGTATTTGAAATATATGTTTAAAATCATTTTTTGGATGCATATATTCAACAATGTTGAGCCATACAACATATATGTTAGAGCCTTGGTTAGAGTTAGTTGTATATGAAACCAATCCATCATCCATTACAATACGTATTCATTGTGACCTAAATGAAAAGTATTATCTTCTTCTATTATCCTCATGGAAAAATCCACTCATCTTCTGTAGTCTATTCTCCTCATAAACTACACCAAGTATCATGCTTAAAATTGAGTTTTAACAGAAGCGTCTGCAAAGAGACCTCACCAACATGACATGCTATCCCAATGGTTGCTTCTAACCTACCATAGAATTGCTTTATTGAGATAATTGAAATGTAAATGCATACTTATGTTAGGGCTTGGAATGTGAATATTATAAATCCATGTAATTATTTTGATAGGGTTATGAATCATGATCCTATTATTATGGTTGAAACTATTTCAGTGAATTGACACTTTGTTATGATGTGGCTTTAACATGGAATGAAAATAAACTTTTATTTGTATAATTTTCGTTCCACTTTCGAACTTGGAAATAATGTTCGGAATGTTTTCAGGATGACAATAAAAAAATGGAAATTATCTGATAAATAACTCCATTCCTTGCATGCATATTGCATTATCTAATAAATACAAGTTGAAATATCTTCCATAATAACAATTTTGTTACAGTTTTAAAAAGAAATGCCTATTCCCTTATTTGCTCTTTCTTTTAATCCATTGACAGCATGTAATGATGTCTTTGAAAAACCTAGCACCAACCTAGTTTTTGTCTAATATGTAACAACTAAGCAATTCTAGAGGGTAAGATACCATTTCATATCCCTAAACCATTTCATGAAATTGGACCTATCAAAGGCATATGGAAGCTTGCACTGGCTTATTTGAGGCTTGTCTTAATTCACATTGGATTCTCCATGCAAATGATGAAATGGATAATGGGGTTCCTATTTTCCATGCTTTTTGCATTTTTTTTATCAATGACTCAGCTTTAGGTTTCTTTAGACCAAGCAGAAATCTAAGGAAATGTTTCCCTTTCACCCCTTTGTTGTTTTAAATGATTACTTAAATATTAAGTAGAACTTCATCAGAATCAAATATATCTCGCTCTTTAGGAGGCATTAAGCTTGGGAGATCCTTTTATTTGACCCACTTATTTCTTGTAGTTTGTAAGCAATGTATTTTCATTCTATGATGGATCCGGAACGGTTCTTAAAAAACTAAAGGAGATTCTGAATATGTACAATACAGCTTTAGGTATGGAGATCAATATGTAGAAATCAACATTATCTTTTAACAGAGTGGAGGAGGAACATGTGAGAGAGACTTTGCAGCTTTTCCCTTTTCATAAAGTGGACTTTCAAGATGGAAACAAGTATCTAGGTCTTTTGTTGAAATCTAATGACCACAGGAATAAGGAACTCAAGGTCACCGCTGGACAAGAAATCATAAGATAGAACTAACCTGTGGTGCGAAAGATGGCTCTCCCTCGAGGGAATTTAAATTTAGCCAATATTGTCTTGGAGGCAAAGCTAGTTTATTGACATGTACTAGAATATATCCATGAGGGAATTTTTGAGACAAATAGGAAGAAATGTTTCAAGTTTTTGTGGATAGGTAAGAGAGAAAAAGAGGTAATCCCTTTAGTCACTAACTAAACCAAAGGAAGTTGATGGATTGGGTTTAAAAAACATGCATTCCTTTGGTAAGGATTAGGCAAACAAGAGTCTATGGATGTTTAGTTCTAAGGAAAGCCTATGGAGTCAAGAGATTCTTCATAAGTATATAGAACCATTGTCAATGGAAGATAGGATTAGGTAGGCTGTTAAGCGTATTCTGTCAAATATATGGAAGGATATAGTAAAACCATTCCCACTAGTGGGTAACTGGATGGCTTGGAATGTTGGTAACGGAGTTAAAGTAAGGATAGGGTCATACCCCTAGGTGGGAAGTGGTGAAAAACATATACTCTCCAAGGAGCTGGTTGTCACATTGCAGAACAAGGGAATCCATTACTTGGCACAAACATCGGATCCAATTTCCACAACTATTTGTAAGCAGGGATGTAAAAGTGAGGTAGAGTTAAGGTTATCAGAGAGGGAGGCATAAAGGTGTAAGGAATATGTAGCTTGGTTTCAGAAGAATAACATCAGGCTTAGAGAGGATGATTCTTTAGTCTGGTCAAAGAATATTACCTTGGGGTTACATACTCCAAGGATAGGATATAAATCTATGTTTGTAGATAATTCATGAGAAGTAGAAACTTGGTGGTGGAAGAAGGTCTAGAAATTCAAAGCTCCTCTAAAGCTAAGGTCTATATGTGGCTCACTACACAAGGCCTTATCTTGGGAAGAGCTCCAAGGGCATAGTAGGTCAGGTCCTAGTTGTTTTTCTTTGTGCAAGCAAGCCCTAGAATCAATAGATCACCTATTGACTAGATGAATAGATGCCTGTGAGTTTTGGTCAGAGATTGAAACTTTACTTAGGAATTTATGCTAAGACTAGTAGTAGTGGAGAAGATGACTGAACTCCAGGTATTTCAGAAATCCTTGGCCATCAATTGGAAGATTAGTAGATTTAGGGTGGATGTGTTCTCTCAAACTATCATGGAGAAGATTAAAATGGTGGAGGCACAGTAATTCCATCAGATTTACAGAGAATTTAACTCAGAGACGGTTGGACTGTCTAAAAAGGGATTATTGATGACATAAAACTCTTGTTTAGTATGGGAAAGCAGGAAAGGTGTAAGCCTCCTGGAGAGTTCATTGCAAGGATAGGGCCTGTGACTTTATATTTATATTTCTGGTTTGAGTATTGATGCTGTTTCACATTATAGATGGGATTCTGCTCTATTTTCAGGTCGAATTTGGTAGAAAGACTGCATTTAAGGACCATAGTGCTATGTGGAAGCCAGTGATATTTTGTTACAATGTTTTTTTTAATGTATTAGTCATAGCACTATGGTCAAATGACCCTATCAAAAATGCTGGCAGGCATTAGTAAAAGAAGTATTAGATAGAAGCTCTTTTTTAGATAGCTTTCTGGTGAGTTAAACTTTTTTATATGTAAGCTGTTCACTTTTTACATCTAATCAGAAGTAACGATTTTTTAGGAGGAAAAAAATCATTTGAGGCCCTATAAATTTTTTATCAAACACAATTACATATTAACCATGTCAGTCCTGAAGTCTGTGTAGCAATACATTGATTATCTATTATAAAATTCGTATTTTCATCAAACCGATCACAAATTAGGGAAATCACCATATATGCACTTGAGGCGCAAAGTATTTGTAAGCCTGCCTTAATTATTTTCTTAATTTTTTGATTATTTAAATTGACCTCTAACTTCCCCTGGAGCTCAATTGAGGTAAAGCCAGTAAAAAATTTTGCTCTTTACAGCCCAGGAGAGTGTCACTTTCGTTAAATAGAGCTCAAAGCTTTCATGGCCTTGCACAAAGACTTCATTTCCCTAACTAAAAAATGTGAATTCTCATTTATTTTGCAGCACGGCCTCACTCTCACGAAGTAGGTGCCGAAATACTTTTTTCATTTGCCAGACGGCTAAAGATGCCTCTCTACCGCTCAGGATAGTCTCGCTTTTGCAAAATAGAGCTTAAGGATTCGTTATCTTGCACAAAGTTCTCATTTCAGAAACTATCACCTCACGGAGCAAGTATCAAATTTATCTATTTATTTTCCAGCAAGCTAAAGATGCAGTAAATTCCAACCTCCCAGGGAAAACCATTCAGTTATAAATCTAGAAACCGGATTCGACATCACAGTAAATAAGTTAATCTCAAATACTGAAACTGAACCTTAGAGAACAACAAATATTTACCTTAAAATGTACCAGCAGCTCACAACGCCCAGCTGAGGGCTCGAAAATCCATCCTTGGCGTCAATACTGAGGTAAACATGCCCGATTGAAGGCCTACCATCCAAGGATCAAATTTGAAGGGTAGGGTCCGATTTCATGAAGGGTTGTGAGAAATTGAACCCTTCAATGTTGACATGTAAAAATAAATCATTCTTTTCATATGAAAATGTAAGTGTACACCAAAATTTTATTATTTACTAAAAACAGTGTATAGAAGAAAATCACAATAAGAAGAAATCCTGAGTGATTCAACATTTACATGGAATTAGTGAGGTAATCATGTACTCTCTCGGTCCTTGGAGCATATAGTTTATTGAACTTAGATAAGGGAAAATTTTGTCGAGCCAGTGAAATAATCAGTTGTTAGGTCGTTGATAAAATAAGGCATTGGAATTTCAAAGGAACCTTGAATGGAGGATTGATTCAGCTTGATGGTGGCTCTATTGGTCAAGTGTGATTGGGCCTACCTAAAAAATAAACCCTAGAATGTAATACCTAATGCTTTCACAGAGAAACTTTTTTATTAACCCTAAATTCAGAAGTTATTTTTAGAATTGAATCATGTCCTCCCCACATGCTCGAATCAAAGTGATTAAACAAAGGCCCCAATTTTAGGTGGATTATGGATAGTCCCTCCAATGTATATCGATTTTATACCCCAATTCGAAGTGGTCAACCAAAATCCCCAATTCTAGGTAGATTATGGATAGTCCCTCCAATCTATATCGAGTTTATCATCCCTATCAAAAAGGTTAAGTATTTATTAGTCCACTATAAGGAAGAAATTTAAATTCTCCAATAGATATCACTACAAGTTGGGTGTCTAGTTTCTACCAAAGTCAATAAGGAAGACGAATAATAAACACATGTTTGGGAGGTTTGCAACAATGAGGATGTTGAAATCATGTTCTTTGTTAGATCATTGCACTCCCAGTCCCTCATTCATGAATGTTCATTGAGGGATTCCCTTGTTTAGATATATTGGTAGACAATTTGTACTTCTTGTTTCAATTATTAGAAGGATGAAATGAAGGGGTCAGATTCTACAACATTTACAGTGTCCTTTGTTAAATATTTTATCCTTTCAACTATTTGTTTCATCAAGGAAATTGGAACAATTCAAACACTTATATTCAAATATTGTTCTTTCTTTCAACCTAATGTTTACAATTCACGGTAGATAAATAACATTGACAGATTTAGAACTCAGATACAAGGCTCTTTCTTCTTACTCCTCCACCCAAACAAAGTTGTGGTCCTAGACAATGAAAAGTATAGATTATTTTGGTTGTGATTTCATTTAAATACTGGGTTTTTTAAGGTTACATCTATTGAGTATTGGAGACTTAGTCTAGCGGAAACACAACCACATAATACATTACAAATTTCAAACAACATTTTGGATGGAGAAATTTTAAGCCCTTATATTTATAGAACTAGAAGGAACTCCAAAAAGAAACAAATTTAACTTTTATCCACATATAAAATGTTGCACAAGTGTAAAATGCTATACATACTTGTAAATTCACGACAGCCAAGCTCTGCATAATCTTCTGGAGGAAATAGAAATTAGGGAGACACTGAAGCATAGAATTGGAGAGTTGAGAGTCTGAGTCCCGAACTCCAACTGTCCTATATTCGTAAACCCAAAATAAAAAATTTTTACAGACTTCACCAATCTCTTTAAGTTCAGGGAAGCTCATTAATCCAACCTACCCAACTTTCTACCTTTGCTTCTCTTGCTCCTACCTGTGAAAAAGGAGGAACCTTCGAGTTGGCCACCACAGAAGACAATGAGGAATTAGAGTGTACAACCATTTCCTTCTATATAAAGATGATTGGAAGCAACTCCATCTCAATTCCACAATATATTGATGCTCCTGAGTTGGTTTATCTTGGCCGAGGTAGGAAAATGCATGTTTGTGTATTTCACATGATTACAAAAAAATCATTTTATAATTGCTTCTACGTCATAACATAGATATATCTGTGCAGGTGAGGGAAAATTGGGTATTGTTTTCCTAAGGTTTCCAGATACTTTCAGAGATCATTCTTCGTTATGAGGGCACTCAGCATGTAGATCAGAGAGCCCGTAGGAGGAAGAAGAAGAAGAAGAAGAAGACTCAAGTAAAAAGGTGAGGTGAGTGAGGAGGGGAGACATAATACACTACTACATTTCGATCCAAAATCCGACGGAAAAATCCGACGACGCGTGGATTTCTTTTTTTAAACTCACCAAAAATCAAAGGATAATTTATTTTTTTCAAAATGTGGCCACAAGCGTCGCTTAAGCGACGGCTAGTCTCATAAGCGTCGCTTAAGAGACGGCTATCCTCATAAGCGTCGCTTAAGCAACGACACCTCATATTGGTCAATTATTTAAATAAATAAAATTAATTGGTTTAGTTTTCACTCTACTAGAAATCTCCATAACTAAATTGTTTTTAGGCATGTTACCCAAGACAACAATGCCAGTAGTGTTATATATGTGGTTCCTTATGAAATTGTTATTGATATTGTGATTGTAAATCACTACAAAGGTTCTGATTGTAAATGATGTGCATTGTTTTAATTATGGTCTTTAATAGGAACTTGGTCATGACACCTACCAGACCAAATACAATCCTATGAGGAATGTTAGGACTAATATGGCACTGAGGGAATGAGGCATTTTGTGAAGCCTAGGAATAGGTAAACAATGGATTATTGGTAATGTTATATTCATAACCCATGGAATTGAAAGGTGGTTGTTACTCCATTAGTTTATCGTTGTTCATTTTCAATTATCTTTAAACCAATAAGGTAGATAAATGAGCTTTATTTAAACCTCCCTTTAGCCACTCTTAGCTTAGCGTAGTGAATCTATCAATTATATTAAACCTAAATAGTGAAGGCCTATAGAATAACTACTATAGACCAAATTAAGAATATTATGATATATTCGTATGTAACATGTATTTGCATATCGTTATTGGTGTAATGGCTTGTGGCTAAAGATGAGAGGCCCTTTGTTAAAGGCTCCCGTTGAAAGATGAAAGACCCGTGGTTCGCTTCGCTCCACAGAATGCCCTCCTCAACTCTAGCGCTCTGCCCTATGTACCCTATTAGTTATTGATCTGGGATTTTATCCATATGTTTTATCTTTTGAGTTTCTCTGCAGCCATAGTCGTCTGTGCCACTTATTCCATTATAATGGAGGTCTTTCATTTCTCAAAATTTTGACCAGCATCCAGGGTATCTTATAGCCTCTGGTTTTTTCTTTTCATCCTGTCGATGACCTGCTGTGCTTTCTCTGTAATCTCTGTGAGGAAAATGGTTTGAGAGCATTCCCCAATCATCAGGGTATATGGATCGCAGGTCATGCCACATAAGTCCTATGAATGGTATCTGAGATTTGTAGTTCGGATCCTACTTGAATCCATTACTCGTAGTAGCTTTTAGCCTAGTATTCCTGGGGATCTGCATAATGGTAAACCGTATCAATTAGGTCCCTCCAAAACATGGCATTGAGGACAAGGAAGTGATGGACTCTCCCAAAGACTAAGACCTGCCCACCTTGGTAGGAATCAAGAATTCCCCACTTTGAAATGCCCACTCCATAATGTACCCCTTTGTAAGTCAAACCCAGAATGCCCACTTGGGAGGGAGGAAACCAGGTTGCTTTTTTGTTACATGATGCCCCCACTTTTCAGTTGCCAAATCGAGCTGTATTTGCGCTACATAGTCCCTTTGTCCTCTGCAACAATATTTTCCTTGGTGTGGGTATGGGTTTGGTTAGAAACAGTTTCCAAGAGCGTGCAGGCAAGAAGAAGAGCAACTACATGTTGTGGAATCGCTGGTGGAGGTGGAGGATTTGGGGTAAGTTTGAAGCCATTGAATATGTGAGTTTTTGCTGAATCATTCTCCCTTTAAGGTATGGTTGGAAAACACTCTGTAGGATTTATAGTTTGCACACCATATGTTTGATGAAATTCCTAAGAGAGCAAACCCTCACTATTGTTTATTGATACTATCGGTACTCTTTGAATCTTTGTTGTTTATATAAAAATAATGTATTGTCTTATTTTTAAGGGGTGGTCCTTTGTTTCTCTGGAGGATGATGTATGTAAATCTGTAGGAGTGGTCACGCACTTAGCCAGATCACATTGTTTCGGCCTCTTTCAAAGCCTCCAAATTGATGTTCTGCCCTAACCAGGGGTAAACAGTTCAGTTTTAGTTTTGACAACCTAACCTGAAGGAGACATCAACTGAAGCCCTCAATATTCACATATATATCTAGCTCGAGGACTTGATTCCATGACCTCTTGCTTGCATCTCATAGCACTCAACTACTCAAGCTATCCCCCGGGCTTAGAAAAGGCTTCCCTTTCACACCATATTTATATATTATAGTTGCATATGCTCTAGATTATCTACTAGAAGTAATAGGGATGTGGGATTCAAGTTCCTGGGTACAAAAAGGTACCCAATAATCATTTTGTTGAAAACCCAATGATTTTAGATTTCCTAGAGCCTAATTTGATGATCGAAAGCATGCAATTCCTAGAAATATTTTGTGTAGCCTTAGGGACAACTGCTAACAATCATAAATTTTAGTTTTGTCTCATTAGATGGACTAAAATTTCTAAAAATAAATAACCAAAATTCATGATTGTGAACTTCTTACAACAAATAATCTCAATGGGAGGAATATTGGAAATCACTATTAAGATGGAAAGGAGAATAGACATACACAAAATCAGAGGTAATCATGCACTACTAAAATTTTGACTTTTACGAGGTGGGGGGTTGTCTTCCACCCGCAAAAGTCACTTTTTGGGGTGGTTTTGGATATAGAGGCAGTCTTGACAAAAACGCCCCCAATAGCACTGATGCTAAAAGTTTGCACCTTTAGGGGAAGTTTTGGAAGATAACTAAACCTCAAGGAAAATACTCAATTCCTTAATTAACGAAGACCACATCAAACATCATATCTAGCCTTCACACAAGAAAATGGGATCCAAAGAGGAAATGAGCAAGTGAAATTTTAAATAGTGAAGAAAGAAATGTTTTTCAAAGATTTGTAAAATGAATGACCTGTAGGTTTAGAATTAGGGATGATATAATTCAATAAGAGGGAATTTCAAATTCATAAAGAAAGAAATACAACCTTTCAAATATGTTTTGTGAAGACCAACAAATAAAAGGAGTGATCATCAAGTTTTATGATTGGCATCTGATAGTAGTATGTGCTATTATTTTCATTTATGTTATGGTTGTCTTTAATCAATAATTAAACATAGTGTGATATTTTTTCCAAAAGCGATGAGATGGCGAGGTTATGATTAGACCACCTTTTGATGTATTTAGTGAGCAACTTGGATCTTTATTTAAGGATTAAAAATAGAGAACCAAATTCTCACATAGGATGAGATTACAATATGGTTTTCAAATTGCGGCTACAATCCAATCTAAACTGACATAAGTGACAAGTGATACTCATATGTATATTTTGCTAACAATGAACTCTTCAATCCTGCATAAGGAGTATGGATAGTTGTATAGAGATAGATGCATAAATTTCATAAGCATTCATAAAACACAGTTAAAACGCCATCCCAAAAAGTGAACTCATAACATCACTTAAGTTTCTATTTAGTCTCAGGTTAACCTACCAATCATAATGCTTATGCAATTGTACAATAAGGATTCAAAGGCTACCCTATTTTGAAGGTGAAGAACCAGATTTCAAGGCTCACTAATCAAGGAAGAGAGCAAGTGTTTCTTTAGGCCTAATTGAAATCAAGTAACTGACATTTATGCCAAGTGTTACATAATGAAAATTTGAACCATATCACATATTAACTCCTCCAAAGGACAATGTCTGCTACCTAAACAGAGGACGAACAAGAACTATTCATTTAGTGCATGAAGTTGATCTAATTTGAAGATGTAGAACAGAGTTATGATTTCCCCAATAAACAGTCCCAAATAAGGATTTAGACTTGTAATACGTATAGCCATTCACACTTCAGATTCATTTGGTTGACAGTCCAATTAGATGGCATATCTGAGTCACTATGGCCATCCTAAATAGAAATGGAAAGACTATGGAAGAATGCTTGATTGTTGATAGATTAAAAAACGGTACAATACAATTTTAAGATACAGTTACCAAAAGGGACAAAATAACATAAATGATGTATCTTTTTAGTGCGAGGGATTTCTTGTAATTATTTTAAGAACTTAAACTTAGATTTGAATGTGCATAGAGAATTTAGAGCCACCATAGACTATACAACATTTCAAAGACTTTTCCCAATATCCAGAGATAAATGGAATAATGAAGGAACCACTTGAAGGAGGGCCTGGCCCACTACTACATTTTGATCCTTGAATTTTACTGAAAAAATTTGTAATGAATCAATAGTGTCTTCAGGTAATATCCTATATCAAACACGTGATAGTGAAAGTGTGGTGTTGTTATTGCCCCCACTATGGTTTGATTTACCAAGTGTCATGTTTACCTCTTGTGGGAGTGTGCTTTCGCAAGGGGACTATTTATTGCTGGTGGTGCCTGTTGCCAGTCCAGGGCAACTCTGGCGGAACATATACCCCCTTGTTGCATCAGCTACCGAAGCTTCCGTTGCTTGTGAGGTGTGTCTACCCATTACGATATCTCAGATTGAATAGATGCTGCTTGGAGGTGTCCATCAGAAGTGTTTCAGAAAAAACCAGGTAGACAACCTCAAAACATTTTCAGGTGTATATATGTTACAAGTATGTCTCTCTACTAGTCCTGCCACCTCTTGGGCATAAGGTTATGCCAACTAATATATCAATGAACTATATATATGAAACAAATCAAAACTCTTCACTCTACTTGTCTTTATTATAGGATAGATTACTCAAAGAATCTGCAATAAGAATATTGAAATTTGACAACAATTATTTATTTATTCTGGATTTGGCAGTTGAGAATAACTACTATTTAATTAACATAAATTACATTTATGACCTAGGGTTGCATCACTATATAAGGAATCCTTTTGAATACTTTTAAATCATCATTATCTCATTCATTATTATTAAATATTATTTCTGTTCTTTGGACATTATAGTTATGGACTCTTGCCCTGTATTTT
>LPNX010029619.1:1194-18325 GCA_001517045.1 Pseudotsuga menziesii
CACACAAATTCTCATGCCCCTCCTCATGCAACTAAATTCACTCCTTTCTTTCTCTCTCATCTCTATGACCCTTACTAACTTCCTCTCTCACTCTCTCACCACCCTACTCCTCCCCATACCTTTAACCCCCCTCCTCATCGTTATCTCTTACCCCCACTTCCCCCTAACCCTTACTAAACCCATATCTCACTCTTTCTCTCCCTTACTCCTCCACTTACACCCTACCCCCACCCATTTATCTCTCCCCCAACACCCTCACCTCTCTCTCTCTCTCTCTCTCTCATTATCCCTAACTCACCCTCCCTCTCTTCCTAACCACCCCCTACTCTCCCTACCTAGAACCACACCCTCCTCCCCTCTCTTTCTATCTCCTACTTCCTCTAACCCTATCCCTCTCTATATCTATCTCTCCTATTCCCCCTACCCATCTCTCTCTATATCTCTCCTACTCCCCCTACCCCTACCCCTCTCACTCTTTACCTATCCTAATCACCCTCCTCCTACCACTTACCCCCCACATATCTCTCTCTACCCCAACCCCATACACCTTCTTCCTACTAACTACCCTAATCCTCCATAAACCCTTGCCCCCCAACCTTGATCTCTATTTATTTCTCTCCCCTAACCCCCCTTTCCCCCCTTACCCCTAAGGTAAATTTGATTTTCACCAAAACACGTGCATGTTTCAGCTTTACAAAATGCGTACGCTTTTTGGTTTTCATGGCACCCAAATAGGAGGGGAAAAAAATTGAATTTTAAAGAAATGCGCTTGTGTTTCTTATAAATAATATTGAGCCTTGTCACCTGTCCAGGTGTCATCACTCTTCCTATGTGTCTGCTTCGGAATTAGCTTTGGGTTAACCAAACTTGTGGTATGGAATATGGTAAACCATAGCTAATTAGGAATCTCACCATTTTTATCAATATGACCGTGTTTTACCCCTCGTTACAGTATGCTACACAATATTTTTTTTTTGAAATTTTAGATACAGATATCATTTTTTTCTGTAAATTCCAAACGTGTAATTTAAAAAAATAAAAGATAAAAAATCTATTTTTCTTATGTCATGACTCAACTCAAAAAACACATTGTTAGTGTTTCATCCATAACTCTTATGTTTCTCAAGCATTTAAAAAAAAAGTATGGTGCACTAAAGGACACTGACCTTTACATGCCATGAAAAAATTGTTTCATGATCATTTCATTAAGACCTTCAAAGGATGCACCCACACTTGGCATACTATTTTTTAGATTCAATCACTTATATAATTAAAAATATATATTGGAAAAACAACAGTTCCCTAGTAATAGTTGTTTTATATATGTCTACCGGATTTTGTAAGTTGATTCTATCATTTAGGCACTCAAATGTTGCACCCACAAAAACATATAGCTTATAATTTGTTCCTAACAAAAAGTGTTTATTAAAAAATATCAAGCATTAGATAGTTAAGAACATTTTCAATATATATATATATATATATATATATATATATATATATATATATATGAAACGTCATTCAATTTCCTACATTTCATCTTTTTTACTCATCGCTAGATTCATTGTGTATGTGTCTCAAAATATCAATGTGAGTTGAGGGATGCCTATTTTTTCAATTTTATATTGCATCCAACATGTCAAAAGAGACCCTCATTAGCTTGGACACACCCTGATCAACATTAGAGATGACTCATGAACGAAAACTAGTTTGCAAATTCAAAGAAAGTCATGGATAGTATTTAGTGTCCTTGAAAGAGGAGGGTTGTATCAGGAAACCCACTTGATGGAGATGACAATTATGAATACACAAGATCAACAAGTGCATAAGGAAGAATGTTTCTTCAGTATAGGATACTCAGATGTAGAGGAAGAAAGATACTCAGATGCAGAGAGTGTAGAGTGTCCAGATGCAAAGGGAGAAAGATACTTAGATGCAGAGGGAGTAGCTTGTTGATGATAAAGAAGACTTTATACAGACTCAAGCAAGCACCCAAACACGTGATATGTCAGGATAGACATGTACTTGATGAATGATATGTATTTCAATCTTTACTACAAGGTTGTATGATTGATGATTTGTTCCATTGCGGGAGTAATGAAGTTCATTGTCAAATACAAGAGGGAGTTGGCCTTAGAGTTCAAGATGAAGGATCTTAGCCTGATGCATTACTTCTTGAGATTAGAACTATTGTAGAGACCAGATGAGATCTTCCTCAGACAAAGGGAGTGCACAGATGGGATCTCGAAAGATTCAGGATGATGGACTACAAGCTTATGGATATACGTATAGAGATAGATCTAGAGAAAGCTAGGAGGTTCTGCTTCATATTCATATTTGGTGGATTTGATGATTTACAGATAGATGATTGGATCATTAATGTACATGGTTAACACCATACTAGATTTTTTCTTTGCAGTGATCACCCTGATCCAATGTATGGTTGATCCAAGGCATGTATATTGGGTCGTAGCAAAGTATGTGTTGAGGTACCTATGTGGTACAATTGGATATGGCTTGAGATATGTAGTAAGAGATGAAGTAAAGCTGCAAACTTAAACAGATTCTAACTAAGAGAAGAAGTAGATATAAAGAGCATATTGAGATAGGTTGGATCAATTATGATATCCCAGATTAGTGGGAAGCATGCTTACGTGGCACTTAGTACAACATAAGTAGAAAAAATTGCAGCCATGGTGCAGAAAGGAGCAGTGAAGCACCGAAACATATCCATGAGCGAGTAGGTAGCCAATATTCTCACCAATCCTCTATCCAAAGAAAATTTTGTCTACATTAGAGATAAGCTTGGTGTGATGGAGAATACGTCTTTGAGTGAAAGGGAGAATTTATGGATATGCAACATCGTGAAGATGAGTAAACAAACATTCATGTGAAATGAATGATCCATATGAGAAAACACATGTTCACGTGAAATTAATGGTTCCAATGAGTAGTATAGACATCCTACTACTAGAGGCACATGTAGTACATGTACTGTACAGATGCAGATGCAGTACTGGAAGACATTCTCACCAAGTTAGCGACTTAGCGCAGAATGTCTCCCTTGCTAAGAGGGAGTGTTGATGTTCTCATGAGTTCCAACATTAGGAAAACATTTTTCAAAAAGTTATCTTAAAGGTTTGTGACCCATGGAGAGAATGGCCCCTTTGTATCCCTAATTAGTCATGTGTTGACTATGGGTATAGAGGGATCAAATGCTTATCCTAGTCTAGTCATGCGTTGACTAGAATGGTTGTAGACTAGAGGTCACATTGTGTACTTATTGTGTGGGAGTGCTCAGTGGTGGGAGTGATCTATTCTTAATAGAGTGAAATGACTTGTCTATGTTAGAAGGAGATCTTATCTCCTTGTATGTTAGACAAAGTCTAATCTAATGTTGAAGTTGACAATTTGTTCTAAGATCGTAGTCAAATCAACATTAGAGCTCTTGGGGAAGAATATGACTGCATGTGATGAGACATCAACAAGGAGAACCTTTCCATGATGAATAAATGTCCATAAAGTCAAGAAAATCCATTAAAGAAGTCCCGGAGATAGTGGAACACAAGAAAGAGCACAACTAACTCAGTAAAAGGGGTAAATTGACCCTAGAAGGCAAAAATGACAAGTTGGCTTGATGATAAATAAAAGATAAGTGAAAGTACAAGCCGACCCAATTGTGGAAATTTATAGTCAACTAAAGAATATAAATAAAATTATTCTCACACTTCATTTAAACATTCACAACACACTTCTCTCTCTCACAAATGTGCATCATCTAGCTTGGTTGTTCAAGATCAAAAGGAGCAATATTTGTGGTTCTCTTTTTCTATTGAAGACTCGCTACCCTTATTATGGTATCTTGTGGAAGGAGAGCACATTCTTGTGCTAGGGATTAATCTTGATGACTGGTATTGTTCTTGTATTTGATTGATTTTATTATGAGAAAAAATGGTTGGGTTTTCTTCCATTTGGGTTTTTCCTAGGATAAATAATTGTGTCTTTTGTGCATGGTTATCTTTCAATGATCCTTGATTTTATTTCTATTGTAAATGAATAATTTAATTGTGGGATGAAGTGAATAATGAGATAAAGTTGAAAGAGATGAAAATTATATAGCTAAGTTATCAATTCTAACATTAGCCTCTACATGAGAGAGAGAGAACATTAAGGAATCATATGCTAAGAGGCCTTGGGCTCTACACAAGACAATGAACTTGATTGAGGAAAGGTGGAATGGGGGAATCCAAAAGCTGAATTACATTTCCTTGAACACAATCCATTAGAAAACATTTAATCCGTGTCACCTAATTTCAGCACAGAGAAAGAATGAGGATTGACAGAAGCAAGCCAAGGTAAAACAAAGAAAAATAGAGGATAAGGTGAAGAACTTGAAGCTCCTTTGTGGTTTTCTCTCATGGATTCAAAAGATACAAAAGAAAGGTGTAATGGATATAAATCATATGATAAAATTCTAGTAATATATAAATAGAATAAAATTGTACTCCATATTAAATGAATATGTAACATTGCCTAAATAGTCAAAAGTTGTGATTGTCCGTAAAGATTCCCCTCATGGTATTTTACTTGGTGTTGATAATTGTAATCATCATAATATCATATCAATCACATATTCAAAAAAAATTATATTTTATAGACATCATCATCTCTATTGTGTATAAGAATTTTTATGCTTATTACATTGGTATTAGAGCCAATACGAGGCCACTTCTGCTCTAACAAATCCAATGCAAAACCACCTCTGAAATTCGTAGGAGTCAGTTTTGTAGGGATGGGCCTAAAGGTTAAGAGCACGTGTTTCCTCGTAGGAGATCACATGTTTAAATATGGAGGGAGTAGGGTATGTACACCTCTGTACACTTTAGTAGTTAAATCATTGTGTAGAGGGGGGTCCCTTATCCCACAAACAAGGGGGTCTCATACACCAAATTGGTGTCTCGTTTGGAAGTGGCCTTAAAAATATAATATTATTATTATGATAACCTTCTGGAGCATATGCCCTCTGTGTACAACAAAGTATGAGTGCATGAAGCTTTTGAAAATAAATGTCCTTTGCCAATACTTCTAGAGGCCATTTATTGCCAAGGAAATTCTTGTGGAGATCATGAGGCTGTCCAAAGAGAGAAAACTTGACTATGTGTTATCCACTAAGTTATACTTAGGGTATTTCCAGTGAGCCACCAAGGATCAGAGCAAGTAAATTGTTCCTACTCAATGCTTCGAATTTCCAAGGATTCATCAGGACCAAATGTTGGTCCCTTTGTAATTTTTACATGTTCGTACCCTGCGGGGATTTTGTAATAAATGAATTAGCATAATGAAAATTATGTACAAGGTTTGGATTTCCTAGGACTTAGATATCAAGACTTTACTCTAGGGTGTTTTTTCCTTGGGAATTACATGTCATTTTTTAATGACTCATAATTTTTGAGTTTTTCACCCACTTCTCCAAAGCTAAAGTAAATGTCTTGGTAAAAAATCCTTAGGAGGTTATTAAAACCTATGTGCCAATGTATATTACCATGCTAATCATTGTTTTTGAGTCATATGAATGGTTTTTTTTAATTTCCGGAAAATTATTTTGTTTTTTTTTCTCCATTTTTTAGGCTTATTTTTTACAAGTTAATTAAAAATTAAAAACTGAATAAAAGTGTGGTCTAGACTCTGATTGGGGCACGGGGGTGCTCATTTTCTAACTTAGAGCATATATTTTACCCCTAGACCCACTTTCCTAAGTTTTTAGGTGATTCATTTTTCACTTATTTAACTTTTGGTCAAAAAACCAAAAAAATGAGGAAATAGAAGAATTCAACAATTTCCAAAAAAGTAAAAAACATGCTGAAAATGAAATTTCTGAGTTGGAAAAGCTATTTGGAAATATTCCTAACCTTCCCGAAACATTTTGGAGCATTTTTCTCATGTGAAAGAGGCAACATGACATTGCCAATTGGAGAGGGTGCATTTCCCAGGAAATTTATGGAAAGAGCAGAAGTAAAGTGGAATGGGTTGGGGTTGGTTTTGGAATGAGTCATGTTTGTTTTAAATTGTTTCCATTTTACAAGCTCATGCCAAATTGACCTCTGTTATTGTAATGATCATTATATATATATATATATATATATATATATATATATTTTTTTTTTGAATAAAAGTCAAGGCTTTGGAGGTCTGAATGGTGTAAGATCTTGTTGATGTGAATGGTGCAATTAATCGAGGTGATATTTGGCTAAGATATTGTTCATTTCTTACAAGTTTTGTAGATTTGATTTCTAGCTTAAAAATCCTTTATGGTTTATTGAGTGAACATTTAAAGTATTAATTTGTTTACTTGTATTTGGTTATCTGAGATTAAGAAGCAACATTTTGTAGTTGGTAATACTTGTGTTCTTCTCATTTCATTTGATTGAATGCACTAGATTGGATCTCACTTGTTCAAAGTTTGTGTGTAGCTTGTAGATGATCTCAAGTGAAGGAGAAGTGGGAGCTCAGTTGCATCCCTTCTTTCCTTCATTGTTTATCTTAAAGATCTAACATTTCTTGCATTTCAGGCACTTCTATGTCTTCACAAATATTCTAGCCAAGCTTGAGGACTATTTCTTCGTCCTTAAAAAATTAAATCTTTTTCTTGTTACCTTTAAAAGCAATCTTAGATTTTTTCTTAGCTTGATTATTTAACAAGATCTAGAAGCATTTCCTTTTAACCATCATAAGCTTAGATCTAGTGAATCTCTTAGTATTTGAAGTGGTTTAAATTCCTTCAATTTTCGCAAATACTAAGGTGTAATATTTTGATTGTATTTCTATTTTAATCCACTAATTTACAAAATATTAGCTTGCTGGTTTTTGTATTTTGTTGACAAGTCAAGAGGAAATGCTGGCAATTTTTTTAGGTTTTTAGCCTCCCAAAGCATCTCCAAATCCCCCCTCTTCAATCCCTTTCTTCCGGCAATTTAGTGTAATCCTTTTGGCAAAAGTATAAGGTCAAAATGCATCCCTTTATTTAATTCTTAGCAGGGTAACAATTTAATAAAAGAGCAAGTGGGATTACGCCTCCCACACCTCTCTTCCCCCATTCCCTGATTTGGGGGAAGACTGTATCTGTCCTTGAAGTGGGTTGAATTTTCTTGTTTGTTTAGATTAGATTTGATTAATTTAGCTTTTAAATCAGTCAATTTTATTTCAAGATTTACAATTTTTATTCAAAGTAATCAAATACTAACCCGACATTTATTTGCCGTAGTAATTAGTCTCACATTTTTTGTTCACATGAGCACACAATCCGTCCTGAAGGGTTATATCACAACTTGACTTTGCTTTCATAAATTGAAATGAACATTTTCCTCTTCTGTGTATGCTCTACCCCTCACATCTTTGTCTGAATGTTGGTGATATCAAAAGAGGAATTGTGCACTTATTAATTTTCTCACATCTAATTAAATAACTCATTTTAATAAAAGTAACTACCCAAAACATTACGAAAATCCGGCGTAAACGATTTTGGAGAAGTAGTGGGCAAATTCTTCAGGGAAAGCGGGAACCACTATAAAGTGACCGTGGGGTCCTGTTAGGCTGCACCCTTGTGATGTAGTGTTGAACACCCTCCCACAACTCCATCTAGCCCACATTTTCCCCTATGGAGCCACTCTTCCCAAATTTCAGACATATTCCCAGTACCATTTGGTATATCAAGAATCCCCTTCCTTTAATTACTCATCATTCTAATAATTAAAATTGACCAAGTACACGAGCAATTTTGTTTTTCAACAACATTCATTGTTTTGTTACTCCATATTGGCACTGGTTCAATTCTTGTACTCTCTATTTTGCTTATAGTCATATTGTGATTATTGATATATCTTGCAATGCTGTTGAATTTAGTTATATAATTTTGCATAGTGTCATGTCAACACTTTATTCATTTCTAAATCCTTAAACAACCCAATCAATTGAAACAATTAAAACACTTAAGAGCTAGAAACTCTTTTGGTAAGGACTACCCCCTTGGCTTCGTTAGGAGTTAAGCTTAAACGGAGGAGTCGGGTTCAGGTGACAGTACCTGAATCGAGACTTTCCCCCAAGGACACACCAAGCAGGTTGAAGATTTTTGTTGTGTTAACCCAGGTGCATAAGAGGAAGCAACATTTTTGGTGCTATTGCCGGGGATAAATCTTTTTATTCTCGGAGTTCGACTTACCCTTAGTTTCTTTTTGTTTTTACCTTTCTTGATTGATCTAAGTCCAAAATTTCTAAAGATTAAACTCGGTCCATTTGGAGACTCCACTATATATAATCCAATCAAGGTATTCCACAAGAAGAAACCCTGTAGGCTTACTTGATTTTATTTCTGAACCCGAAAAGGTTTATCGAAAGAGAGCAAGTAAGCTAGCTTCTCGTAGGATCCTTGAAAATCTAGGATCCGAGTCCCTCTTAGACATCCATTTCCTTTTTGAAGAAAGTAGTAAGATTAATAATATGGCCACATATGATGCTTATTTTAAACCCCTTGACTTCACTCAGATAGTAGGTTATCCGCAAACTCTACCTGACAAGGCTATTGAAAAGCTTCCAAACTTCCAGGGGAACAATGCTGTCAGTGCCAAGAGTGATATAGGAAAGATATCAAAGTGCTTCCTCAGTTGGGTTAGAGAGCCTACTCAAACACATGACGATGCCTATATTTGTTTTCTCTATCCTTAGAAGAAGATGCATGTGAATGGTACCTTGACCTTGATGATAATTCCTATGCAAACTGTGTTGATTTCTTGAAAGGGTTCAAGAAAAGATGGGGAGTTTAGAAAGAGCCTCACCACCAATTAGTTTCTCTTCATACTTTGAAAAGAAACAAAAAAAAAACTATGGAGGATTTTAACAAAAAGTTCAAAGATCTGGTGGCAAGCATTCACTCTGATTTCAAGCCACCAGACAAGTCCATCCTAGTTTACTATATGGAAGCCCTTAATGGAGAAATGAGATATCATTTAAAAAGAAAGAACCCAACACACTAAAAAAGTCCATGGAGTTGGCTATTAAGATTGATTTAAATATGCATTCTTGAGGAAAGTCAAATGTTCCTGGATTCACAAGGGATCTGATCAAGCTGCATGAATCAAAAGATAAAACTCCTAGCCATAATACTCATGAGAAGAAGATCAAGGACTTAACTGAGAAAATGGAGGCCATAGAGGCTAATTATGTGGATCAATTGAAACTAATGCAAAATAGATTTATAAACATGGAAAAGGCCCAACCCAATCATAAGAACTTCCCACCAAAAGGAAGTTGGGTTCAAAAGAAAACTTATCATCAAGATAATAGGCTTCCCAACCAACTTGAGTCAGCTAATATGGTTGAAGAAATCTTGCCTTATTGCAGACCTTATGATGCACTTCATGAAGAGTCAACTTGTTATATAGCACGTCGAATTTTAGAGCAAGGTATGCCTGAAGCAAGTCAAAATAGCAACTTTTCAAGCGAGCCTGAGTTCGTCAACAACGTAGGCCATGTTCACCCCATTCCCAAATATGCTTGGAAAGAAGCAAAAGAATATAGTCAAACGATAGATAATCTAACAAAACATTTTGGGGTCATGCCTTCATCAGATCAAGTTCGAGAAAAATTCAAGGGCTTAACTTATCAAAGAAGAGACAATGCCGAAACCTCAAAAAATGAACAATATGCACCTAAGGTAAATACTTCCCAAGATTTGAATGACCTAGATATGGGTGTATGGTTTCAAAATGCCAAAGTATTGGTATATGTAAGTGAAATAATTAAAAATCCTGAACATAAAGAAAATTTAATGAATGTTATAAATCCTCCCCCTCCTAAAAAAGTAACTTTTAGAAAACCTATAAAAGATATTCCTCCAAGTCAGAAAGATGTCATGAGAGACCTATTGGTCATTCTACATACTATGGATTCAAGGAAAGAGGATCACCCGCCATTTTATGTATCATTGATGATAGGTGATATCCTTCTACTCAATTGTATGCTAGACTCTGGTTCTTCGTCAAGTGTCATTACTAAGAAAATAATGGATCGGTTGAAATTAAGACCAACCAGACCTTACCAAAATATTTGTGCCATGGAATCCAGAGAAATTGATGTAGTAGACCTGATTCAAAATTTTCTAGTAAGGTTGGCTAAGTATCTGGATATCCATATAACCATGGACATACTAGTAATAGACGTACCAGACAAATGGGGAATGATATTATCAAGAAAATGGTTGGCAAATTTAGGAGGTTGGATCCAAATGGATTGGACATATGCCACCGTGCCTGCATCCGAAGATTCATTAGTAAGATTACATAGAGAAAAAGAGTGGAAGCATCATGTAGAATACCCTAAGAAGCCTTCAAATGAGTATGTGTATAATACAGATGAAATCGGGAGTTATACTTGCTACTCCACCTTTTTGTCCCCAATGAAAGAAAAAATTAAAGATGAAAGGGTTGATGAAATATGGAGGATGAATTTTGATGGAGCTCATTCAACAGCAGGAAAAGGGGCTGGAGTTGTCATCACCTCACCTAAGGGTCAGAATTTCAATTTTGCCTTTAGGTTGGAATTTGAAGCAACAAACAACGTGGCTAAGTATGAGGCACTCCTTATTGGTTTAGAAATTGCTAAAGACATGGGAATAAAAATGTTAAGTATAAAAGGTGATTCAGACTTAATAGTCAATCAAGTAAGAAGTAGGTTTGCATGCAAATGTGAAAGATTAAGAAGATATAGAAATGCAATTTGGGACATAATGGAATTCTTTGATTCTTTAAACGTAATTGAAATTCCAAGAGAACAAAATAGCATGGCAGATAAGTTAGCAGTCCCAGCTTCAACCCTTCAGCCATCAGAGGAACTAATGAATGGTGACGGAAAACTAGAGATTTACTTTAGACCATCAATTCTGGACAACATGGAACATTGGCAGGTATTTCGAGATGATGAACAGATCCTTAGATTCATCCATAATGTCCAAGAATTTTCAAATTTCAATATCAGCTTCTAGGAAGAGGGTAAAGAGTATTAGGGTAAAGGTAATCAGTCTAGCAATCCGGTTCCACGTGGTCTGGTGGCACAAGAAAACATTTTTGATAGAAAAGATAGAAAATAGAGTAATGTGGAGAAAATGAAACCATGGGATTATATAGAAGTTAACATAGGAATAGATCAGAACCCCAAGTTAATTAAAATTGGCAAAGGCACTTCTCAAAAGGAAAGAAATGAATTGATAAATCTGGTCAAAGAGTATAGAGATGTATTTGCTTTTACATATGATGACCTTAAAGCATATTAGAAAGACGTATTCCAACATACTATACCACTCAAACTAGAACTTAAAGAAGTCAAACCTTTTAGGCAAAAGTTGAGGCAGATAAATCCCAAGATAGCACCCATAGTTAAAAAGGAGCGTGAAAAAATGTTGGCTGCAGCAATCATTGCACCAACAAGGAATTCTTCATGGTGCTCTAACTTGGTAGTGGTTAGAAAGAAAAATGGTAGCATAAGGATATGCATAGATTTCAGAAACCTCAAAATAGCTTGCTTAAAAGACAACTATCCATTTCCCAATATGGAGACTTTGTTGCAGAAAGTAACAGGTTCTAAAATGATGTCCATGCTAGACGAATTTTCAGGGCATAATCAGGTATTGATCAACAAAGAAGATAGGCATAAGACTACATTCACAACACCTTGGGGCACCTTTGAGTATTTAAGGATGCCTTTTGGGTTGCTAAATGCAGGTGCAACCTTTCAAAGGGCCATGGACTATGCTTTTAAGGAATTAATTGGCAAAATCATAGAAATTTATCAGGATGACCTTACAATTTTTTCAAAGGAAAGATTGAGTCACATAAGTCATCTAAAGCAAGTCTTCGAAAGGTGTCATAGATATGGTATTTCATTGAATCCAACTACGTCTATTCTAGGAATTGATGAAGAAAAATTGTTGGGGCACATAATTTCTAAAGAGGGTGTCAAAGTAGATCCTGAAAGAATTGAAGAAATCAAGAAGATCCCTTTGCCTAAGAATGTCAAGGTCATCCAATATTTCAATGGTCACATTAATTTCATTAGGAGGTTCATTCCAAACTTAGCATAATTAATGAAACCAATGCAAAAATTGTTAAAGAAGGATACTAAGTTTGAATGGACGAATGAAGGGAAAGAAGCATTTAAGTGCCTTAAAGATTCTATTTATAAATCTCCAGTCTCAATTAGCCCAGACTACTCAAAATATTTCCTAATCTTTTCTTTCACCTCAGAAGATATCATTGCAGGAGTTTTACTTCAGAATAACAAAGAGGGGTTTGAACAACCTATAGGCTTCACGAGCCGAGCCTTTCAAGAGTCAGAGTTAAAGTAGACTTCCATGGAAAAGCAGGCTTATGCCTTAGTCAAATACTTAAAAAATTTCAAAACTTATGTTGGATATTCAAAACTAATTGGCTATGTCCCTCATTTTGTTGTTAAAGATATATTAGCTCAAACAGATTGCTTAGGAATAAGGGGTAAGTGGGTATCTAAAATTGAAGAGTATGAATTAGAAATTAGGCCCACCAAATTAATCAAAGGACAATGGCTAGCCAAATGCTAACAAAAAGTAATGAGAAGGCATTGGGAATGGTTGGTCAGAGTAGTGATTAATCATCAAGTAGTTCAGCAGAACTTCAACGGTTAGAGAAACATCAGTGGTATGCAGACATTATCTTTTTTCTAAGAAACCTTACATGCTCAGATCACCTAGTTGGCCATAAAAGAAGATCTTTAAGGTTGAAAACTTCTAAGTATTGCATTATTCAAGAAGGATCAGGTTGGAGAAACCATGATGGTCTAATACTTAGATGCATAGATGAGGTAGAGTCCAAGAGACTCATGACGGAGTTTCATTCAGGATTTTGTGGGGGTCATTTTGCAGCAAAAACAATAGCTCACAAAATTTTAAGAGCAAGTTACTATTGGCCTAATATATTTTTAGATGTGCATAAATTGGTCAGAAATTGCCAACAGTGTCAACTTTTCACAGGAAATCAGAATCTAGCAAGATTTCCTTTACAACCAGTAGTGGTCCAGGCTCCATTTCAGCAATGGGGGCTTGATTTCATCGGTCAGTTTAAGGATAACTCAGGTAATGGTTATTCCTGGATATTAACAGCAATGGACTATTTCACCAAATGGGTAGAAGCCATACCTACCAAGAAGGCAACTTATAAAGTTATTATAGATTTCCTAGAGGATAAAATTATAACTAGATTTGGAATTCCAACCAAAATAACAACCGATAATGCCAAGGCCTTTAGATCATCATAATTCACATCATTTTGTTTCAAGTATGGCATTATCCTATCCCACTCGTCAAATTATTATCCCCAGGGAAATGGTCTTGTTGAATCAAGTAATAAGAACCTGATGACTATCATAAAGAAAATAGTAGGGGATAATAAGAAGTCTTGGGATAGTAAGATTAAATTTGCATTATGGGCAGATCGGATAACCAAGAAAAGTTCAACAGGAAAAAGCCATTTTGAGTTGGTTTATGGTTTAGATGTTACCTTTCCTATCCATCTTAAGCTCCCAGTGTATCATCTCCTTCATGACTTCAATTCAAACCAAGATGCCGTGCAAAACATAATTAATCAGTTAATAGAGTTGGATGAAGTTAGGAGAAGAGCAGTTGAAAATAGTATAAGCAATCAAGACAAAGTAAAAAAGAATTTCGACAAGTCTTCAAAGCCTATATCTTTCCAGAAAGGAGACACGGTACTTTTATGGGACAAAAGAAGAGAAACACCAGGCAAGCATGCCAAGTTTGACAGTTTGTGGCTAGGACCCTTCATTATTTATGACGTAGTTAGGACCAATTCATTTCTCCTCAACGATATGGATGGAGAAAGGCTTACCTTGCCAGTAAATGGGCAACACTTGAAGTTGTTCTTCAACAAGAACATCTGATGCCCATAAGGGCATCTGGTGTATCAAGATATTCCTAAACCTTTCCTTTTGCTTATTTTTTTCATTATTTAATACATAGTGTAGCATATTTTTTGTATATTATTGTTGTATATTAATGTTTTGTGTACAAGTTTTGTATACTAACTTGTATAGTAGTTGTAATTTATTATTTCATTTAACAAGTTTATACATGTGACTTACACATTTTTGGTGTTATGCAAAAACCAGAAGATTCTAGAGATCTTGCATGACTTCCTACTTTACAAAGATCAGATCAGTCACACGTCTCGCAATTGGAGTTAGATGTTATCCAATAAGTTGTACTTAGGGGATTTCTAGTGAGCCACCAAGGATCATAACAAGTAAATTGTTACTATTCAGTGCTTAGAATTTCCAAGGAATCATCAAGACCAAATGTTGGTCCCTTCGTAATTTTTACATGTTCATACCCTGCGAGGTTTTTGTAATAAATGACTTAGCATGATGAAAATTATGTAAAAGGTTTGGCTTGCCTAGGACTTAGTTATCAATACTTTACTCTAGGATGTTTTTTCCTTGAGAATTACATGTCATTTTTTAATGACTTATAATTTTTGAGTTTTTCACCCACTCCTCCAAAACTAGAGTATATGTCTTGGGAGAAAAGCCTTAGGAGGTTATTCAAACCTAGGTGTCAATGTATATTACCATGATAATCATTGTTTTTTAGTCATATGAACATGTATTAAAAAATTAAAGTTTTTTGGTTTTTTAGGCTTATTTTTAAAGTTAATTTAAAAAATTAAAAAATGCATAAAAGTGTGGTCTAGATTCGGATTGGGGCACGTGGGTGCTCATTTTCTAACTCAAAGCATATATTTTACCCCTAGACCCACTTTCCTAAGTTTTTAAGTGATTCATTTTTCACTTAATTAGCTTTTAGTCAAAAAAACAAAAAAAAAGACCAAAAAAATGAGGAAATAAAAGAATTCTGGCAATTTCCAAAAAAGTAAAAAAACATGCTGAAAATGAAATTTCTGAGTTAGCAAATCTGTTTGGAAATATTCCTAACCTTCCCAAAACATGTTGGAGAATTTCTCTCATGTGAAAGAGGCAACATGACATTGCCAATTGGAGAGGGTGCATTTCCCAGGAAATTTATGGAAAGGGCAAAAGTAAAGTGGAATGGGTTGGGTTTGGTTTTGGAATGAGTCATGTTTGTTTTAAATTGTTTCCATTTTACAAGCTCATGCCAAGTTTGTGAATGCACCACCCTCATCTTTATTTTTCTATATAAGCAAGACTCTTGCTCTTCAATTGACATGAAGCAAGTAACCTCTGCTATTGTAATGATCATTATTATTATTTTTTTTCCAATTTTGAATCAAAGTCAATGCTTTGGAGGTCTAAATGGTGTAAGATCTTGTTGATGTGAATGCTGCAATTAATCGAGGTGATATTTGGCTAAGATATTGTTCATTTCTTACAAGTTTTACAGATTTGATTTCTAGCTTAAAAATCCTTTATGGTTTATTGAGTAAACATTTAAAGTATTAATTTGTTTACTTGTATTTGGTTATCTGAGATTAAGAAGCAACATTTTGTAGTTGGTAATACTTGTGTTCTTCTCATTTCATTTGATTGAATGCACTAGATTGGATCTCACTTGTTCAAAGTTTGTGTGTAGCTTGCATATTATCTCAGGTGAAGGAGAAGTGGGAGCTCGGTTGCATCCCTTCTTTCCTTCATTCTTTATCTTAAATATCTAACATTTCTTGTATTTCAAACACTTCTATGTCTTCACAAAGATTATAGCCAAGCTTGAGGACTATTTCTTCATCCTTAAAAAATTAAATCTTTTTCTTGTTACCTTTAAAAACAAGCTTATATTTTTTCTTAGCTTGATTATTTAACTAGATCTAGAAGCATTTCTTTTTAACCATCATAAGCTTAGATCTAGTGAATCTCTTAGTATTTGAAGTGGCTTAAATTCCCTCAAATTTCGCAAATACTAAGGTGTAAAATTTTGATTGTATTTTTATGCTAATCCACTAATTTATAAAATATTAGCTTGCTGGTTTTTGTATTTTGTTGACAGGTCAAGAGGAAATGCTGGAAAAATTTCAAGTTTTTAGCCTCCCAAAATATCTCCAAATCCCCCCTCTTCAATCCCTTTCTTCCGACAATTTAGTGTAAGCCTTTTGGCCAAAGTATAAGGTCAAAAGGCATCCCTTTATTTAATTATCAGCAGTGTAACAATTTAATAAAAGAGCAAGTGGGATTGCGGCTCCCACATCCCTCTTCCCCGATTTGGGGGAAGACTGTATCTGTCCTTGAAGTGGGTTGGATTTTCTTGTTTGTTTAGATTAGATTTGATTACTTTAAATTTTAAACCAGTCAAGTTTAATTCAAGATTTCCAAATTTTATTCAAAGTAATCAAATACTAACCTGACATTTATTTGCCGTAGTAATTAGTCTCACAATTTTTTGTTCACACGAGCACACAATCTGTCCTAAAGGGCTATATCACAACTTTACTTTGCTTTCATAAATTGGAACAAACATTTGCCTCTTCCATGTATGCTCCACCCCTCGCAGCTTTGTCTGACTCTTGGGTATATCAAAAGCGGAATTGTGCACTTATTAATTTTCTCACATCTAATTAAATAACTCATTTTAATAAAAGTAACTACCCAAAACATTACGAAAATCCGGTGTAAACTATTTTGGAGAAGTAGTGGGAAAATTCTTTAGGGAAAGCAGGAACCACTAGAAAGTGACTGTGGGGTCCTGTTAGGCTGCACCCTTGTGGTGTAGTGCTGAACACCCCCCCATGACTCTATCTAGCCCACATTTTCCTGTGTGGAGTCACTCTTCCCAAATTCTGGACATATTCCCAGTACCACTTGGTATATTAGGAATCCCCTTCCTTTAATTACTCATCATTCTAATAATTAAAATTGACCAAGTACACGAGCAAAATATTTTCTTTGTTTTCAACAACATTCATTGTTTTGTGACTCCATATTGGCATTGGTTCAATTCTTGTACTCTCTATTTTGCTTATAGTCATGTTGTGATTATTGATATATCTTGCAATGCTGTTGAATTTAGTTATATAATTTTGCATAGTGTCGTGTCAACAATTTATTCATTTCTAACTCCTTAAACAAC
>LPNX010029619.1:28115-52006 GCA_001517045.1 Pseudotsuga menziesii
CGGAAGCTGTCTGCGGCCTTTGAAGATGGAAAGTAAGTTCCGCTGTGCATTAAGCTTGATTTCTAAGTTCCGCTGTGCATTAAGTTTAATTTCTTGCATAGGAGTAGATCTTGGTTAGGGTTTAAAGTAATTAGGTAAACCCATAAAGTAAAATCTATCAATTGGTATCAGAGCAGCCCTTATGTAAGAATTGCAGTTTGAAATCCAAGTTTCCATAGCGTGTTATAAATGCGTGCAATGGATAACGAGTCCAGCTTTGTTTCCTCCCTTGCGTCTCTATTTCGTCATTGATCTCTGAGGTACTTTTTCGAAATGGGTATTTGTTAGAAGTGGCTTCATTTGCGTTTTCCCATCAGTATATGTAAAAGTGGTCGCTTATGGTTATATTTGTCAAGAGATTCGTCATGGAAAATATATTTGGTACCCCGCGAGTTTGTATTTGGGGCTTTGTACCTCGCGATCTGCAAAACTTCTGTGTTCTAGTTGAAGTCCGATCTGAAGAATCCGAAATGTAAAGGTGACCTGTGTTTCCTTAAGATGCGAAACTGTGCTTTCTCCAGATCTGAGTCTGCCTGCGTTTTTTTCTTCTTCATATCCGAGTTCGGATAGGGTGCCTACGTTTCTTAAAACCCTGCGATTTGCCTTTTGTTTTGTGGTGGATCTATTGGATCTAAATCCCAGTCGTATTATTTCCAAACTGCATTTTACTGCCTGCGATTCCACTTTAAATATAGTTTAGATCTGAAGGTGTATTTCTAAATGCATGTGATTCAGTTCTTGTATAAGCAGCACGCGGCCTCCAGTTTGTAATCAAATCTGTAAGGGGTGAACCGTGGTATAGATTTCCAAACCTGCGATTTAATTTATTGCTTGATTTCTTTAAAATATAGAAAAATGTCTACATTTTTTTTTTTGGATATANAAACAATCACTGAACATTCTCTGCAGATAAAAATATCAATCGATAATGGCCATCACACCAAATCACCCAACAAGCAAAACTGGCAGTTATTCAAAATCCAAATCCGCAGTTATTTAAAAGTCCGCCATTAAAACCAATTGGATAAGTTCCCCCAATTAGAAAACTGCAAACAATCTAATAGCATAGCAAGCCTAGGCTTATTACCTTCAGAGAAGAATGCTTGACGTGAGGAGAACAACTATTCTTGAACGCCTTGTTTAATCCAGGGTGGAGAGGGGTTTGGCCTTATCCCTTTTGACGCCGTCTTCACCAATACCCACAACCTGGAAACCATTCATACTGCCTTTTTCTTCCTTGGCAGCTAGAGGAGCGCCATTATTCTCAGAACCGAACTGAGAAAACAGTCTAAGAGGGCCATTCTAAGGCTCTCTGAGCAGTATCGTGCCCGGAATCTTTCCTCATTTTTGAATTTCTCTGCCCTCGTCCCCATTATTTTTCTTCTTCGGATCAGATGTGTTCCAATTTGAATGAATCAAAAGATTCGACGAAGAATATGGCGAAAGTGTAGGAGATGAAGAGAATTTTAAAAGAGAGATTGTGTTTGTATTTGAATTTGAATTTCGATGTGTTTGAATTTGGGGAGCCTCTATTCTTTGAACTGATTAGATTCTCCCTCTCTTTGTTTTTTATTTTAAATTTATTTAATTGCTTTTGAACTTCTGAATCATTTTCGCAAAGCGTTCTACCTGTCGGTTTTTTTTTTAAAATTTTGAATTAGAATTAGGTTCCTTGATCGTTATTTTATTTTATTTTATTATGTTTTTAAAAGTGAAGTTGATCGTTATTATGTTTTGGCTAAACTCAACATAATTTGCTGTTGAAAATGAGACTTTCAGTGTTAAAATTGCAATTTTTATTGCAGAAATGGATTAAGGACCCTTGAATACCTCTGGGGCACCCGGATTATACAATTCCAATCACTGAAAACTACCATTTGAACAATTTTCGTCAAATTTTGGCTAGAAAACTCACCGGATTTCGGGTGCAAATGGTCGAGAGTTTAGCTTACAACGTTGGTTTATGGTTGCCCAATTGAAATGTTTAGGAGTATGTGGGCCTAATGGTTAAGAGCATGTGTTTCCTCTTAGGAGGTCACAAATTCTAGAGGGGATAGTGTATGTACACCTTTGTAGACTTTAACAGTTAAATCGCTTCGCGGAGGGGGGTCCCTTGTCCCACAAACAAGGGGGTCTCATACACCAATTTGGTGTCTAGCTTGGCGGTGACCTTATAAATAGATTATTATTATTATATTGTTTTGTTTCCATGTTATTATTTTAATATATAATAAATAAAACAAATTAGTATTATATTGTTGAAAAAAATGATTTTTTTATATATTTGCGTCTAGAGCGCTCTACAGTCGAGTATAAAGGAGATCTTGTAACGTTTGTGGATAATATGTTGTAACGTTTGTTACTAACAAAATAATAAAAAATAAGAAATTTAATTATGCGCCAAAATAAATGTCGGCCACAAAAACAACCTAATATGGGGGAGATGTTGTAATGTTCCTACCTAACAAAACAATAAAACAATAAGAAAATTATGTATCCGCCAAACAAAATAAACAACACAATATGGGGGAGATGTTGTAATGTTCCTACCTAACAAAATAATACAAAATAAAAAATTGAATTATCCACAAAAAAAGTGTTGCTCTTACACACGGTTTTAAAACCATGTGCTCCTAAGCAACCCATGGTTTTATTGTACATGGTTTAGGAGGGCCTTGCAAATGGTTTTAAAACCATGTGTAAGACCTCCTAAATAACCCATGGTTTTATTGTGCATGGTTTAAAAGGGCCTTGCAAATGGTTTTAAGGCCATGTGCAAGGCCTCCTAAACAACCCGTTAGCACCTAGCTCGCACCAGTGCTAAGATTTTGAAGCGAACTGGCACAGAGGAACTGCCCCCATCCCGAGTTTAAAGGACGACTAGGTGGACAAGCAAAATCAGAGAAAAGCTCGCCGATGCGTCTAGACCCCACAGATCCTGGAAAGCAACAATGTGAGCGCACGACCAAGTTAGATCGACGGTGAAAGACTTTCGCCAAAAGGAAGAAGTGTGACCTATTTAACTATGACGGACCGTGAAATTCGTACCTCTCTTCAAAACCATCGACAGCCACGATCCTCTGACACTCGCGATCTACGGTGGGAACACAACTCCCGACAACAACATACGCGGTGGTTAGCAAGATAGAGTGTTGCGATGGGATAGTAGGGTCCGTGCATATGGACGACCAAGATCTTACGGCGTGTTTAATCCAAGGTGGCAGCAGGTTTCACGCGAAAAAGGTGCACGACGGTTAGCAAAGGAGGCTGATGCGACTTGCTCAAGGGTCCCTCATCTATCAATGGCTGAGATCTGATGTGGTTCGGATCAATGGTGTGCAGCGTCTTTGTCGACAAAAGGTGCAAGGAGGCTAACCAAGGTAAAGACCGCGAAATTGTGCAAATGGCCACAGCAAGCGACATATGATCTCTACACAAAGGAGATCTACGACCAAAAAACAACATCGCGCTACATAAGGTGTTCGAGGGTAAGGGGTCTGCACGAATGCGATGCTCAGTTGGAGTATTGGCGAGGTTCAGTGAAGTAGGTCATGCCTAAGAAACTGAAACCGTTAGGGAGATCTTGGGCGTCACCATCAGGGCAAGCGAGTGTGCATCTTATACTCTACGTTGCCATTTTGGGTCCGGAGTGGATGCTGTACTAAAAGGATGATCCGGGTAAAGCATTATGGCATGCCTGACACCTCAAAAAACTGTTAGGATTTGAATGATGATTTGGGATTTGAATCCCACTTTTTGTAACAGAATTAGGCTCTTTTTCAGGGTTGGTCCAGGGAGCCATGGCATTATAAATAAGACCTCAATTGATGAGGCGAGGGTTGGAATTTTCATTTGGAAATCATTTTGCTCTCATTTTGTCTCTGTAACTCTCTTGGAAGTATTAATGAGAAATATGCTCCTGTGTTTTTTAGATTCATCGCGGTGGTTGCATTCAGTTTGTGTTTCTCTTTCATTTTTGTGTACTTCTGCTAATGCACTCTAGATTAGTATACAAGGAATTCGCTCTCAATTAAGCACTCATGTATCAAACATTGCATTTGTTATTGTGTTATGGTAAATGCTTTGGAATTCATCTCCTACGCTCCACTGCAAATAATAGCCTTTACTGTTCATTCTACTAAAGGTGGTGCAAGAGATTTGCCCTCAGATAGGTGCCTCTTTTTTTGTTGGGCTTCTTCCCCTTTCTGCTCTCCACTCTTTCAAGATATTTGACTGTTTGTGCTGCTTACTTTGCCTCAAGATACAAAAGAAATTCCCTGTCTCATTTTTGCTATAACACCCTTGATTGATTCGGGATTTGACTGCATTGCCCAATGATTTCCTTGTATGTCTGTTCTGCCATTTCTTAAATCTATCAACACCTCGTTACCTACATAAATCTAGCCTTCTACGAGTTGTCCAAAGATTTATGCATATGTGTTTCTTTCCTCTGTGACAAGAGAGAGCCCTCTCTAGTGGCCGTATTAGATAGAATACGGTCTAAAGTTGGTTGAAATGGTTACCCCTATGACTTCCTGCAGCAACCACTGGAAAATTACAGGGTGCTAACATCTTGGCGCCGTTTTCGGGGAGCCTAATTGCTATTATCTCCTCGAGAAAGATGACATAGCTTCAGTTCTACGACTTGGTTGAGCGGCTGGTCCTAGACATACAATTGGTTGCACATGCTCTGGCGACTCCACAAAAACTATGAAAGCGACTCCACTGGGAAATACTGGTGACCAAAAGAACCCATACGAGAAGAAATCTTGATGCAGAGTCCTTCCAAGAAGTTTTCAATCCTGAAAGTTTGATCCGAAGGGCCAACAGGCTGCAAAGGTTAGTCAAGAATTTGTCTTTTCCAGTTGATAGTGCTATTTATGTTGGCGATATATCTGAACGTTGTAATGAGGAGTGTGGGTTAGCCTTGCCCAGGACTAAATCCAAATCTACCCTCTCTGACCTGGCATCTGACATAGCCTCATTTTACTTTCCCCGCATTGCCTAGTCACCTACGACCTCAAAGCCTCTAGGCAATGGTTTCCCGTACCTACCAGATCTCGAGTGCCTCACATTTTCCACTGGTCAATCCTTGTCGACTCTTGACTGCACAAGGCAATTTCCCTTCACACCTCCATCTGCCACTACTTCCGGACAAAATCAACCTTCATCTCCAAATTTTTCCACTCCCCAACACCTTTCTATACCTCACATCTTATTGATTCCTATCACACTAGTCCCAAACCCTTTAGTAAACCTGGTTATACCCCCAAGAATGGCCAACAGATTCACTCCTATACGACTTCCTGTGGTTCTACACGACCTCCCCTTGGGATACGCCACCAGGCTCAGGCAGTTCTATGGAGAAAGAGGGTACTCAACTAAAGAGCACCTAGGGTGGTTTTTGGACTGGGTCGACCTGAAAGAGGTAGACCACGACGATGTTAAGGTCAAGACATTTTCCTAGACCCTTGTTGGAGAAGCGATGAAATGGTATAAAAACCTCGCATATGACTCTATTTTGAGCTATCAAGCCTTCGAGGATGCTTTCAAAGAAAAATGGGTAGATCAAAAGAACCCCAAGTAGTATCTCTCTCAGTATCATTCCATGAGGAGGAAGGAGAGCGAGTCTGTGCAAGAATTCTCGGACAGGTTCATGAAAGTGTACAATTTCGTCCCTGCTCAATTTAAACCTCCCATAGGTTCCGCTCAGCTCCAATACGCAGAATATTTTGATGGTGAATTCTCCTTATGGCTAAGTGAAAGAAGATCAACCTCCTTGGTGGCTATGATGAAACACACCATAGAAGTGGAGGTGAACCTAGTTGCTGCAATAAAGAAGAAAAGAGATGAAGGGGAATGGAGAAGAGAGGAAGGGGAGCATCCCTCCACCTCGAGCTCGCAAGCGGCCGGAATTGACACAATGTTGAGAACCATGGAAATAATGATGGAAAGGCTCTCAGTGGATGGCAGACCCCCTCCCATGGAAAACCAAGAATGAGAAAATAGGAATATAAATGCCAAAAGGCCTCAAATTTCCCAGAATAGGAAGAGGAATCCTCCTGACCCACCTGTTATACCTCCATTCCAAGAGAATTTCGTGGACCAGGATGGGGAGAATCAAACTGAGGATGAAATCCGTCAACTGGATACTGAACCCCCTATCACCTTCCTCACCAAGGAAGAACATGGCAATGCTTTCCTCGAAAGAGGGGAGACACTTCCTAGTGATACATACGACTTTAGAAGAGGGTACCAATTCGCTAATCTGGAAACGTGGAGGTAAATTAGCCTGAGAACTAGAGATGTACCAGTCGTAAAAAATAGAGAGGTAGGAAACAAAGCCTCCACTAGCAAGCCTAAAATTGAACCACCCCCCAGAGATAACCTCAAGAATGTTCCAGAGCCCAAAGGGAGGGAATGAAGGGAAGAAAATCCTCATAACTTTGACTAGGGACAAGATTCTTTCAACCTGGAGGATGAAATTGTGAAGATTAAAATATCTGTCCCGCTCACTAAATTGGTAAAGAATTCAGAATATCATTCCGAAATTGCCACGGTTTTGCAACCTTCGGGGGGAATCTCCGCCATATCAGATAGCCTAAATTTGCAAGATGATAGGCCCACCATCCTGTTCGGACCCCATGTAGATTAACCCTCCGATGAAGAAGTCCCCCATTTCTATGTTAGCCTGAATATACACAACGCCATCCTACATAATTCCATGCTCGATTCAGGAGCCTCCCACAACCTGATGCCTAGAAGGATCATGGATCAACTAGGATTGGACGTGACTAGACCCTACAAGGATCCTTTCTCTTTTGATTCTAATAAAGTCAAACGTCTGGGTCTCATCAAAGACTTGGTCATCTCTCTTGCTCAAATCCCTGCTAAAACCTTGGTCATTGACGTGGTGGTGGCTGACATTTCCCCAAAGTTCAGAATCTTGTTATCTAGATATTGGGTAGCCAAGCTCAAAGGCGCACTCCAGATGGACATGTCGTATGCCATTATTCCAGTTTCTGGGATACATAGAAGACTTTTCATAGAGAAAAATTTGGCATACATGGTAACCACTGTTGAGAGGCCGCAAAACCACCCCATATACTCGTTGGACATAAAGATGGGTTTCGCAATTTTCTTTACGGATGGAGATGAAGACGGTTCCCATTTCCAGAATGCTGCCTTCGTACCTACTAAAGAGGAGTTAGGCGGGATATGGGACGTGGATTTTGATGGGTCATCTTCCAAAGGAGGAGCAGGCATAGGGATATGGATGAGGCCCCCTGGAATCCACGGTTTGAGGTATTACTACAAGCTTGCTTTTGACTGCACAAATAATGAAGCAGAATATGAAGCGATGATATTGGCAATCCCGGTTTTGAAGAAAATCTAGGTCATGAGGGTGGTGTTACGTGGATATTTCAAGTTGGTAATCATTCAAATGAATAGCAAATATCAGGCCAGACATCCCTGGATGAGGAGTTACCGAAACGCCTGCCAGGACCTCATAGAAGGCTTCGAGGCCCATGCAGCTTCAAACTGATTCCTAGAGTACAAAACTGCATGGTAGATTCCCTGGCTACCTCAGCATCAACTTTCAATGTCCTCGCACATCCTATAGGGAAGTATGAAATTGAAGTGAGGCAGAGACCTTCTATCGCGGATAATGTGATGAGCTAGCAAGTGTTCGAAGATGATAAACAAATTCACCAGTTCCTCACCCTCACTGGGGAGTTTGAGGGAGCAGTTGTTGATGAAGAGAATGAATTTTAGGAAGAAATTTCCTCAACTTAAGAGCCTTTGCAAAACCAAATGACAGATTCAGAGAAAGAAATTTAGGAAGAGGAGTCCAGTGTTGTTAATGACACCAACGAAGATGATGGGGAAAGGGTTCGGGGATTTGAATTGTAGGAGCCCGAGGTTTAGCAGGGGTACGAGAATAACCTGTGCGACAAAGAAATTCTGTAGCTAAAGGGAAATTCCATCCCCAGGCGTCTGGTCCCTTTAGAGAAGCTCTTCGATCCAGATGATGTAGCAAGAGAGCCCCAATTGGTCCCAAACTGTGAAGATGTGGAAGAGGTGAATATTGGGACAAAAGAGCAGCCTAAGATCATCAAAATAGCAAGGACCCTCTCACCTGAAGACAAACAAAGGTATATCTCACTGATGAAAGAATATACAGATGTGTTTGCCTGGAGTTACAAGGACCTCAAGGCTTATGACACCAACATCATCCAACATACCATACCAATCAAGAAATATGAGATTTCGTTCAAACAAAAGCTTAGAAGGATGAATCCCAAGTTGTTTCCCCTGGTGGAAAAGGATATTAAGAAATTGTTCGAAGCCAAAATCATTGTAGCCCTCCGATTCTCGCGTTGGCTAGTGAATTTGGTTCCTGTTAGAAAGAAGAACGGGGAAATAAGAATTGGTATCGACTTCAGAAACTTGAATAGAGTTTCCTTGAAGGATCATTACCCTCTTCCCAAAATGGACCATATCTTGCAGAGAGTAGTGGGTTCTTAGAGGATATCCACGTTGGATGGTTTCTCGGGCTATAACTAGATTGTGTTTCATCCAGATGACCAAGAGAAGACGGCCTTCACCACTCCTTGGGGCACCTTCATGTATGCTAAAATGTTGTTTGGGCTGATGAACGTAGGCGCAACATTCTAGCGGGCCATGGACATAGCATTTTCCAATGAAAAGGATAAATTCATGGTTATCTATCTAGATGACATCACTGTTTTCACCAAGGCTAATGAAGAACATGTCGCCCACCTATTGAGAACATTAAAAAAGTGCAGGAAATTTGGCATCTCCCTGAATCCTAAAAAGTCATTATTTTCTATGAAGGAAGGAAAGTTTCTTGGGCATATAATATCCCAAGAATGCATTAGGAGAGATCCCAAGAGGGTCGAGGCTATTAGCAAAATCAAGCTCCCTCGGAACAAGGCATAGGTGCAATCATTCCTGGGAAAGGTAAATTTCCTCAGAAGATTTATTGCCGCATTTGTTGAAATAGTCAAATATATAACTAACATGCTAGGGAAAGACCAAGAGATCAGGTGAATGCCCAAAGCCAGACAATATTTCGAGGGCATAAAGAGGGCCATAGCCGAGGCACCTGTCCTCGTGAGCCCGAATTCATCCAAATATTTCCTCATCTTCTCGTTTTCCTCTGAGAACATAGTGGCAGGAGTGTTGCTGCAAAAGAACCACGAAGGATATGAGCAGCCCATCGCCTTCTACAAAAAGACTTTGAGGGATGCCCCCTTGAAGTATAACATCCTGGACAAGCAAGCATATGCTTTGGTGCATGCTCTAAAGGATTTTAGAGTGTAGATCCCACATTCCCATATTATAGCCCACGTGCCCACCAGCGCTGTGAAAGACATCCTGACTCAACTAGATCCGGAGGGATGAAGGGGAAAATGGATTGGAATTTTGCTTGAGTACGACCTGGAAATCAAACCCACAAAGTTGGTAAAGGGTAATGGGTTAGCTAAATGTATGGCCTAGTCCAACTATGATGCTCTCAGCCTGCATATAATTGTCGACTTGTCAGCCGAAGAAGAGGAGCCTCAGAGACAGTCGACCCCCCCGATAGGTGAGTACTTTCTATTGTCACCATGGTACGCTGATGTCATTTTCATCCTACAACATTTGCAGGCTCCGCAGGGCATGGATAAAACCAGAGCTAGATTCCTCAAACTGAAAGCGACAAAGTTCTGCATCCTAAATGAGAAGCTGTACTAGAAAGAGCCTGGAGAATTCTGTTGAATTATGTTGATGAGCACGAGGCTAAGAAACTTATTGAGGAGTTCCATGTAGGGGAATGTGGAGGGCATCACTACTAGAAAACCATGGTGAAAAAAATTATCAGGGCAAGATTCTATTGGCCTACGATATTATCTGACACCCATAAGAAAGTAGCAGCCTGCCATAAATGTCAGATTTTTGAAGGCAGGAGAAAGTTGGTATCATTGCCCTTAAAGCCTATCTAGGTCGAAGCCCCTTTCCAGCAATGGGGACTAGATTTCATTGGGGAGATAGATCCTCATTATTTGGGGCAAGGAAAATGGATCTTGACTGCCACTAATTACTTCACAAAATGGATCGAGGCCATCCCCACAAGGCAAGCCACCGAAACAAGTAATCATGCAATTTTTGGAGGAGCATATCCTGTCTAGGTTTGGTGTTCCCAGGAAAATAATTATTGATAATGCTCCAGCTTTTAAGTCAAAGAAAATGATCACCTTCTATTTAAAATACCAAATACAGTTGGGGATTTCAATGACCTACTACCCCCAAGGGAATGGATTGGAGGAATCCTCAAAATAGAGCCTCATGAGGATCATAAAGAAGTTGTTGTGGGAAAATAAGAAGGCTTGTCACACCAAATTGATCCATGACTTGTGGCCTGACAGAATTAGCATAAATAAATCTATAGGCACCTCAACATTCTAGCTAGTCTATGGTCCAAAAGTAATTTTTCCTAACTCCCTGATTTTTCCTGTGATGATATTGTTACAAGAGGAGGACGTTGAAACTCACCCCACCCAGAGGAGGATGTATCAATTAGTAGAGCTATAGCACAAAAGGGAGCAGATATTTGACAGGATCCAGCTTTTCTAGGACAAGATGAAATAAGTTTTTGATAGAAGAACCAAACCCGACGATTTCCAGATAGGTGATGTGGTGTTGCAGTGGGATGCACCTCGTGAGGAGAAAGGCAAACATGGAAAATTTTATCACCTATGGAAAGGCCCGTACAAGATATTTGCCTTCAGGGGAAAGAGTTATTATGTGTTGGAGGATATGTAAGGTGGATTGGTATCCGGAGCTCCAGTTAACGGGAGGCTCCTCAAACATTACTTTTTGTAGGATGACTCAGTCCCATTGCCATTGTATATACTGTTTTCTTTTGTTTTAAAATATGTTGCATGTGTGGATGGCTCTTTGATAGGATTTAAATCCCAAGATGAAGGCAGTAAGATCTTCAAGAGATACCATCATTAAGTTTGTTTTTCAGGTGAATTTTGAAGATACAGGAGAGGTTGGGGTGATCAAATGGATAAGATACATGGTCTACACAGTTCTTTTCTGCCTCACAAGGAGGATATCATCCCTGAGTTGGAGCTGCTGTTAGCACCTGGCTTGCGCCAGTGCTAAGATTTTGAAGTGAAATGGCACAGGGGAACTACCCCCATCCTGAGCTTAAAGGATGTCAAGGTGGATAGGAAAAATCAGAGAAAAGCCCATTGACACATCTAGACCCCACAAATCCTGGAAAGCAACGACACAAGTGCATGACCAATTCAATTTGACGGCATAATAATTTCGCAAAATGGAAGAAGTGCGACCTATTTAACTATGAAGGACTGTGAAATTTGTACCTCTGTTCAAAACCATTGACAATCACGATCCTCTGACACTCACGATCTATGGCGGGAACGCTACACACGGAGACAACATGAACGACAGTTAGCAGGATAGAGTGTTGTGATGGGATAGTAGGGGCCACGCATATGGACAGCCAAGATCTTATGGCGCGTTTGATCCACGATGGCGACATGTTGCGAACGGAAAAGGTGCACGACGGTTAGTAAAGGAGGCTGGTGCGACTGGTTCAAGGGTCCCTCATCTATCAATGACTGAGATCTGATTCGGTTCAGATCAATAGTGTGCAGTGTCTTCATCGACGAAAGGTGCAAGGAGGCTAAGCAAGGTAAAGAGCACAAAATTGTGCAAATGGCCACAACAAGCGACAGATGATCTCTGCGCAAAGGAGATCTACAACCAAAAAGCAACGTCGTGCTACATGAGGTGTTCGAGGCTAAGGGGTCTGCATGAATGCGACGCTTAGTTGGAGTACTGGCGAGGTTCAGTGAAGCAGGTCATCCCTAAGAAATTGAAACTATTAGGGATATCTTGGGCGTTGACATCAAGGCAAGCGAGCGTGCATATTATACTATGCGTTGCCATTTTGGGTCCGAAGTGGATTCTGTACTGAAAGGATGATTCGGGTAAAGAATTATGGCAGGTCCACCACCTCATAAAACTATTAGGATTTGAATGATGATCCAGGATTTGATTCCCAATTTTTGTAACAGAATTAGGCTCTGTTTCGGGGTTGGTCCGAGGAGTCACGACATTATAAATAAGACCTCAATTGATGAGGCAAGGGTTGGAATTTTCATTCAGAAATCCTTATGCTCTCATTTTGTCTTTGTAACTCTCTTGTAAGTATTAATGAGAAATATGCTCCTGCATTTATGAGATTCATCACAGTGGTTTCATTTAGTCTATGTTTCTTGTTTATCGCTTTCATTTTTGTGTACTTCTGCTAATGCACTCTAGATTAGTATACAAGGAATTCGCTCTCAGTTAAGCGCTCCTGTATCAAACACTACATTTTTTATTGTGTTTTGGTAAATGATTTGGAATTCATCTCCTATGCTCCACTGTAGATACTAGCCTTTACTGTTCATTCTACTAAAGGTGGTGCAAGAGATTCACCCTCAGATAGGTGCCTCTTGTTTCGCTGGACTTCTTCCCCTTTCCGTTATCCACTCTTTCAATATATTTGACTGTTTGCACTGCGTACTTTGCTTCAGGATACAAAGGAAATTCCTTGTCTCATTTTTGATAGAATACCCTTGATTGATTCAGGATTTGACTCCATTGCCCAATGATTTCCTTGTATGTCTGTTATTCTAATTCTTAAATCTATCAACACCTTGTTACCTATAGAAATCTAGCCTTCTGCGAGTTGTCCAAATATTTATGCATATGTGTTTCTTTCCTCTGTGACAAGAGAGATCCCTCTCTAACTGTATTGGCTAGAATACGGTCTAAATTTGGTTGAAATGGTTACCCCTGTGACTTCATGCAACAGTCATTGGAAAATTAAGGGTGCTAACACAACCCATGGTTTTAGGAGGGCCCTGCACATGGTTTTAAAACCATGTATGGGGGAGATGTTGTAATTTTTCGTTCCTAACCAAAAAAAAAAAAAAAATTATATGTGGGCCATAATTAATATTAAATATTAATAATAAAAATATTATATGTCGACCTTATGTGTCTTTTGGTTTGAATCAAATAAATGGCTACATATAGGACACCAAAGTTGATAGCTCCTTGAGTGCAATACTTAAGAAGAGGTTTGCACCTCGAGATATTTGAGCCATCAAAGTTAACTTTTATTTATAAGTAAGATTGGTACAAAGATGTTGAGTGTTGAATGGAGAGTTAAAGAAAAAAAATATATTTTTAAAATAGAAAAAGATACCACTTTATATAATATTGATTTTATTACCGCATTAACATTCTTAACCTTTTGATTAATTACAGCTATGATGTTCTAGGATTGATTCTTTTAGGTTATAACCAGAGTTGGTCTCATAATCATTATCATCATCATCAATTCATGACTAAAATTTCACTAGCCTAGAACCAAATCCTAGGCTCTATCAAGCCTTGAGAGGGATTTGATCACTCTTTACCCTTGATATTTGGATCTAGGTTGGTTAAACTCCTAAATATATTGATCTAGGATAGAAAATGGTTTTAACACATGCTTTTAAAATAATACCATGGGTTGTTTAGGAGGGCCTTGCACATGATTTTAAAACTATTATTATTATTTTTATTTTGTTAGGTAGGAACATTACAACATCTCCCCCATATTGTGTTTTTTCTCAGACCAACATTATTTTTTGGTGGATAATGTTTTTTATTATTATTTTGGTGGATAATTGTAATGTCCCAATTCGAAAATTCCCAACAAAGGAAAATTTTGGGGAAAAAATGTCTTGACTCTAGGGGATTTGAATGGCACAAGATAGTCTCGAATTTAGTATGGATTGATATGGGGAGTCTTAGGACCACCCAATGGACTCTCTGATAATTTTATGGCAGGTTATAGACATCTGCAACTTGATTTGGGAACATTGGAAAAAATGGTAAAACTACTAGTAATTTATGGTGCAATTCCCCCTAGGGTGTGAGCAGAAATGGCTCTCCAACTCTTATGCAACCCTCCAAAATTGTCAAACAGATTATGGGGATTGTTATTAGAATTCATTTACTGTCATCTGGTATGGTTAAGAGTTCTTCAATAGAGGTGTAAAGCTTCATATTCGAATGCATAAATTCAGTGATATTTGCTTAAGGGAATTGACATATAAAAGCTCGACTTTGACTCACAAATTGTGTATATAATGGTTAAGAACAAAGCATGATGAATATAGACCATTAAAAAAATTAATATCTCACTAAAATAATATAACATTAGAGTTAATTCATAACATACATAAGATATACAACTCCATTGAAATGGGAAATTAGCACATGGAAACTAGTCACAACAAAGCTTGGAAATGTGGACATTTGCATATGTATTTATGGTGATTTTGACTTACATAGATGATTACAGACATATTACAGAGCCAAAAATCATTCACCCATTCTTGGGCATCAACTAGGCTCAATGGGGTGCAACCACCATTCACACAAGTGCACCATCATAGAGAAATATGGAAATATTGAAGTGGGGATTGAGAGAATGGGAGGAAATATAGGTTGCGAATAGTAGAAAAATCCTATTTTTCAGTAAAAAAACTCAATTAAGCTCCAAATGAGAGTTTAGGGTGGCCTCTCCCACAACCAACTTGGATGAGAATCTCACTCTCTCGAAATTGGCTCACTAGCAGGGTAATTGAGCACTAGTTGTGCAATGGACAAGCTAATGCTTTCCAAAATGCCAAAGGAAAATTCTCAAATGATCAAAATCCATTCTCATTCCTCAAGGCATATTTTTATAACCCTCCTAATTTTCTCCAAATTCCAATTCACTCCCATAGGCTTCCTCCAACTCATCCGTAATGTTTAGTAACATCCATAACACTTGTCCTTCTCCTCAACCCTTCATCTTCCTCCAAATATGAATTGCTTCCACCAAAACCCAAGTGCACCCTCTTGGAGGATATTTTTAGGCATTACATTTCACATTTTCATAGGTCTACAATCAAGTATGCAATCAGGTCTAACTTGTCATAGAATCTCCCATCATTGTTGCCATAAAATGCAGGGAATCTCTCTCTAAGTGGCACCCCGTTTCTTCCTAGACTCTTCCTCTTCTATGGGGAGTTACTCCTCTTCACCCATTAAAATACTTGGGATAATTATATGTTAATTGAAACCTCCTCACCTTCCAATACCATTCCATTACTCATAATTTCTAATTTGGGGTTAAGTCATGACATGTGTAAGGAAGAATCTAGCCACCCAAGGTATCCATGAACCTCCAAATGTCCTTATGAAGAAATTGCACTTTATTATCTCCATATTTATTATTTGTATGACCCAATTTAATGTGTAAATGACAAAATAATGTTCTCTTGGGTCCCATAGCTCCATTATTGCAATATTTAATGCCTCCTCCCCAACCTTGGGAACTAGTAGGTGGGTGAAACATTGTCAACTAGTAGTCTCATTGGGATGGGGACATGACAGTCCTCCCCACCCAATATTGCTTGTGCTCAAGAATTTCCAAGTTTGGATTCTACACAATTTGTTCATATTCCCAAGTGGCTTCCTCACTAGGAGAACCCTTCCATTGTACCAAGTATTCTTTTATTGTTCGACATCTTAACCTTCTCTCCCTTGTTCTCAAGATTTTGTCTGGAATGAGAACAAGTTTTCCTTCATCATCCAAAAGAGGTAAACTATTTGAAAATCAAATATTCTGACCTATAACCTTCTTTAGACATGAAACATGAAATACATTATGATTTTTACTTCCCATGGGAAGCTCCAATTTATAGGCCACTTCTCCAACCTTTCGAATCACTTTGTAGGGACAATAAAACCTTGGTTTGAGTTTTTCTGAACCTTTACCCTTTATGGTGGTTTGTTTGTAGGGGCGCAACCTCAAATACACCAAGTCATTCACTTGGAAATGCCTCTCCACTCTATGTTGGCATGCATATTGTTTTTGTTGATTTTGGGTAACCTAAAAGTTATCTTTCAAAACCTTCAAAATTTATGTACTTCATTAAATCCAATCCTTATCCTTTGGAGCTCTACTATCACCAAAAATGTGGTCAATAAAAGTGGATGCATCATAACCATAAATTGATTTGAAAGGATACATGTCAATGGACATATGAAAAGTAGTATTATAACAAAACTCACCCAAATGTAACCATTTTATCCATATTTTTGCTTCCCACTAACATAGTTCCTTAAGTAGACTTCAAACCATTGATTCACCCTCTCTGTTTGGTCATCAGTTTGTGGATGATATCTTGTGCTATGTGTCAAATTTTTCCCCACTATTTTGAAAATTTATTTCCAAAATGCACTAAAAAATCTACTATCGCTGTCACTAACAATGCTCTTAGGAAGCCCATGCAATATGAAAACTTATTTAAAAAATAGTTCAACCACTTGTGCAGCACTGAAAGTGGTAGTAACAACAAATAAATTATCGAATTTAGTGAGCCTATCCACCTCCACAAATATGCAATCCTTACCAAATACCTTGGGCAAACCAGTGATGAAGTCCATGGAAATGCTCTCCCATTTTTTTTCTAGAATAGGCAAGGGGTGTAAGAGGCTAGTTGGATGAGTGTGCTCCACTTTATTTTTCTAACATGTGGTGAATTCATTAACATACTTCATAACATCATCCCCTTCCCATGAGAATATTTCCCTCAACATTTAGTATGTTTTGGAGAAACCAAGGTGACCTGCTAGAGAAGAATCATGAGCTTTCTTTAAAATTTTCTCCTTCAAACTCAAACTAGGGACCAAATAGATCTATATTTATAGTATATTATTCCTTCCAACACCTTATACCTATTATAATGGTCATTCCCATCAAAAACTTCACAAGAAAACTTATCCTTGGCATAATCTACTTCTAATGTGGCTTTCCAATTTTATGCTACATCCATTAGATAAATAGAAGGTCTTCTAGATAAGGCATCAACTACCCCATTATTTTTTCCCTTCACATATTCAATATAAAATTCAAATGCTTTAAACTTACTCACCCACTTTTGTTTAGACCCCTTTGAGTGAGGAAGTACCTTAAGTTGTTATGGTCAGTTTTGACCACAAATTTGTTTCCCACCAAGTATTGTCTAAGCTTGATCAAATCATGCATGATGGGTAAAATTTATTTATCATAAATGTAGTAAAGCTTCTCATGTGGTTGTATCTTCCTACTCTCAAAATATATTGGGTGTTCTCCTTGTTTTAGGATTTCCCCAATGCCTTCTCCTGATGCATCACATTCCAAGACAAATGGTTTAGAAAAATTAGCCAAAACTAGAATACAACAATTGCTTATTACCTCTTTGATTCTTTGGAAAGTTTTTTCAGCCCCTTCATGAAATTGTAAATCATCTTTCTTTGTAACATTAGTGATAGGTGAAGTGATCTGGGAGAACCCCTTCACAAACTTTCTATTGTAGGTGCAAATTCCAATGAATCCTCTCAATTCAGTAAGATTTTCGAGATGAGGCCATTCTATAATGGATATTATTTTCTTCATATACACCTTTACACCATCTTGACCAATGATGTGTCCAAGATACAATATCTTTGTCAAACCAAACTCACATTTTGACAGCTTAGCAAACAAAGATTGATCATGCAGAATTTTTAATACCTCTTCTAGATTATGCAAATGTTCCTTCCAAGTTTTACTGTAAATAAGAATGTCATAAAATAAAACTAGTACTAACTTAAAAAGTTTCTTGTGGAAGATATTGTTCATGCATGATTAGAATGTGGCAGATGCATTTTTCAAGCCAAAGGGCATGGCAACAAACTCAAAGTGACCATAGTGGCATTTGAAAGCAATCTTTGGTATGTCTTCTTCCCTCATTAAAATTTGATGATAACTAGATCTAAGGCCAAGCTTTGAGAAGAACTTGGCTACATGGAGCTCATCCATGATATAATCAATCCTTGGGATGGGATATATATTATTCACTGGCTTCTTATTTAATGCTCTAAAATCAATGCACATCCTCAAAGTTCCATCCTTTTTCTTTACCATAACAATTGAAGAAGCATATGGGATGGAACTAGGTCTTATTAGACCCAACTCCAAGAGTTGTTTAATGGCCTCCTCAATATAATATTGAATGCTTTTGGGGTGTCTATAGGGCTTCATTTTGATAGGTTGTGTTCATATCTATAACTCAATGATATGATCCACTCCTCTGTCTGGTGGTCTTCATGGGGAAAGGTCTCCAAAAACCTTCTCATACTTACTCAATAGTTTCTCTATCTCATGAGGATGATTGGAAACCTGCAAGTGAGGTTTATTACATGTAATTAAACATTCAATAACCCATTCTATGTCTACATGCCTCAAGATAGACCTCGTGTTGTGAGAAGACACCACTTGATTTGGGTAAGTGTGCATTCTCCTCAACAAGATGGGTTTCCCTTCCAAATTTTTGAACCTCATTTCAGGGACTTGATAGTTCACTGTATGCTCCCATAAAGAATACAACCATTGTACTCCCAAAACACATTTTTATCAACCACATTCACTACATAAAAATTGTCAGTGGTAGTATGATTTCCTATAGTAGCTTGAAGCTTGGAATCCATTTAGTGCAGTCCATAGAATTGTTACCTGGAATGACGACTGTGAAACCATCAAAGGTTTCAGCTTGTAAATTTTTTCTCTCCACTATTGTTTCATCTATGAATTTATGAGTGGCTCCTCCATCCACTATAACCATGACCTTTTGGCCTTGTATGTTACCCTTGAGCCTCAAGGTGTGTAATCTAGGTACACCTGAGAGTACAAAATTTTTCCCTATCTTGGGAGTGGGATGTTCTTCTTCTGCTGTTTCATAACCCTCTTCTTGGGCTTAAATTTTTGCTTCCTCCTCCTCCTCCTCCTCTTTATCATCTTCATAGAAAACTTCAATGTAGTGTGCCTTCCCCTTGGCACATTTATGTCCTGAAACCAAAAGTTGTTGGCATGTGAAGCATGACTTATTTTTTCTAACTTCTTCTTTGCTTGGCCCTCCCTTATTTTCTTTGGAAAATGAGTCCTTTTTCCATGGTTTATTACCTTTCTTGAATTTGGAAGGGAAATTAGGCTTAGGGGGGTATTTGGTTCTTGGAAACACATTCTGCAAATCTCTTGTCAAATTCATGGAATCCTTCAATGTGGCTGGCTTGTGTTCCTTCACGATCCCTCTCAAAGGTTATGTTAATCCTTTAGTAAATAATAAAATCATCCTATCCATAGACACATCAGAAACCATTACTAAACTATTTTCAAATTCTAACATATAGGCTTCAGAGGTTCCATCTTGCTTCAATTGTGCTAGTTCTTTGAAAGGAGGTTTGGGGTATTTCCTCTCAAATATATCCATTAATGCATGGGTGAAACCCTCATAAGATAAAATCTGATCATGTCCCAAATTTCCAAGACCATGGAACCACCAATCCCTAGCTTCCCCTTCAAGATGTAAAATAGCCATTTTCAATGCATCTTCCTCAACCATAGTATATAATTGGAAATACACACACACTTTTTGGAACCAAGTACTCGCAGACATTTGGGAAGAACCATAAAAGGAAGGAATAGTTACTTTTACCATGGTATACTCTAATTCCTGATTAATAGGAGGTGTCCTATGTCCACTTCCTCCATGCTTCACATGAAGAGGGCCTAATGAACTGATCGAAAGGTAGGACTTTCCTACATTCATCACTTATTTCCTTCCAATCATTTGTTGCTTCCCTCACATCATAATTAGTGTAAGGGTCCTCTTTGGACTCTAAAAACTTAAGAATTTCAGGTCTGGTCAAATTCTTGAATTCATGGGGTCAGTTATGAGGTCCAATATTTGAAAAGATAGCTTCTCCATGGGTCTCCTTCTCAACATGGGGTAAACTACTACTACTCCTAGGTGTTGACTTGCCCCCAAGTTAGCTAGACAACAATTCAAATCCTTGCATTAGATGTTTGGTCATAGTGTCAAGAGCTATTGTAATGAATTATTTAAGGTCCCCATTATCTTCTTTTCCCTCCATATCTCCAAATCCTAGTTCTTTCCTAATCTCTTCGTAACTAGGATTACTTTATTCACTCCCTTCTCTTCCACTGTTAATATCTCAAATATCAATTTATAATGGAGGGAGGTCATCATTAGGAAAAATGAATATAAAACACTCACATTTTCTAAGATCATGCTCTGATACCACTATACTATCCCAATTCAAAAATTCCCAACAAAGGAAGAATTTGGGGAAAACTTGCCTTGGCTAGTCTTGACTCTAGGGGATTTGAATGGCACAAGAGGGTATCGAATTTGGTAGGGATTGATATGGAGAGTATTAGGACCACTCAACAGAATATTTGATAAATTTATGACAGGTTATAGACATCTGGAACTCTATTTGGGAACATTGGAAAAAATGGTAAAATTACTACTAGTAATTTATGGTGCAATTTCCCCTATGCTGTGAGAAGAAATGGCTCTCCATGCCTATGAAACCCTCAAAAATTTTCAAACAGAGTATGTGGACTATTATTAGACTTCATTTTCTATCATTAATTATGGTTAATAGGTTTGCAACAAAGGTTTAAATCTTCATATTCGAATGCAAAAATTTAGTGATATTTGCTTAAGGGAAATGACATATAAAAACTCGACTTTGACTCACAAATTGTGTATATAATGGTTCAAAACAAAGAACGATGAATATATACCATTAAAAACATAGTAATATCTCACTAAAAACAGATAACATTATAGCCAAGTCGCAACATACATAATATATACAGCTCTATTGAAATGAGAATTCAACACATGGAAACTAGTCACAACAAAGCTTGGAAATGTGGACATTTGCATATGTATTTCTGCTGATTCCAACTTATATATAGGATGGGAGACATATTAAAGAGCCATAAATCATTTTCCCATGCTTGGGCATCAACTGGACTTAATGGGGCGCAACCACCATTCACACAAGTGTGTCATCATAAAGAAATATGGAAATATTGAAGTGTGGATTGAGAGAATGGGAGAAAAGATGGGTCATGAACAGTAGAAAGCATATTATATGTAGTAAAAACACTCTATTAAGATCCAAATTATAGGTCATGGAATCCTCTCCCACATCCAACTTGGATGAGAATCTCACTCTATCGAAATTGGCTCACTAGCAGGGTAAGTGAGCACTCACTTTGCAATGGACAAGCTAGTGCTTTCCAAAATGCCAAAGGAAAATTATCAAATGATAAAAATCCATTATAATTCCTCATGACATATTTTTATAACCCTCCTAAGGTCCTCCAAGTTTGAATTCACTCCCATAGGCTTCCTCCAACTCATCCTTGATGTTTAGTAACCTCCATGACACTTGTCCTTCTCCTCAACCCTTCATCTTCCTCCAAATCTGAATTGTTGCCACCAAAACCCAAGTGTGTACTCTTGGAGGATATTTTTAGGCCTGACTTTTCATATTTTCATAGGTCTGCAATCAGGTCTGACTTGTCATAGAATATTTCATCATTTCTATCATAAAACACATGGAATCTCTCTCCAAGTGGAACCTAGTTTCTTCCTAGACTCTTCCTCTTTTATGGGGAATTACTCCTCTTCACCAATTTGAATCCTTGGGATATTGCTATGTTAATTGACACCTCTTCACCTTCCAAGAATTTTCCATTACTCATAATTTAAAATTTGGGGTTAATTCATGACATGTGTAAGGAAGAATCTAGCCACCCAAGGTCTCCATGAACCTCCAAATGTCCTTATGAAGCAATGCCACTTTATTTTCTCCATATTTATTATTTGTATGATCAAATTTAATGTGTAAATGAAAAAATAAGGTTCTCTTGGGTCCTATAGATTCATTATTGCAATATTTAATTCCTTCTCCTTGGAGGTCACAAGTTCAAAACCATCGGGGGATAGGGTTGCTCATTGGCCTGTTGTGACAAGGCTCAAAGGGTAGGTGACCCCTGGGACAGAGGCTCACCTCGGTGGGCTTCAAGATGTCTTGACCCCTACTAAGTCATAAGTTATTGGTATATCTGGCTTGTAGTCTGTTGGATAAACTCTTGGGAGGTTGTTGTTCCCATGGTTAAAAAATAATAATTAATGCCTCCCCAACCTATGGAGCTAGTAGGTGGGTGTTATAGCGGATTTCACCACTCTAGGTGAATCACACTTTGTATGGCCTTCCCCTGTCCCGCTGCAGACTCATTAGACTCTATGGACCACTTTTTGTCCTTTGATGTTTCCTTGATCATCCCCACAAACATATGAAAAATGATATACGCGGCTTTTAAACCTATAAGCGTGTACATACGTGGGTTTGACCCATATAACCGCGTACATAGGGATGTGTGCATAATCCAAATCCTTTTGGAGTTTTCCTTGAAATGGATCTGACTCATTTGACTCCTGGCCTTCCATATGCCTTGAGATCGCTCGGATTCGACCTTTCATTATCCCTTTGAAAGCTATATAAGGAACCCCTTGGTACATTGAAGGCATAAGAGAGAATTGAGAGCAAAGAAACTATAGTCCATTGTTGCCGAAACTTATACTTGAGTCTGCATCCCTTTGTCCCTTAGAGCACTTTCGTGTTCTTCCCAAGCTTGCCTTTTGCTTGTGAGCTTGCTATCGAGAGATGGAGGATTGAAGTGGTGGAGGCCCAAGTGGGGGATTCAGTTTCTCTGGTTCGCAGACGTTCCGTTAGAGGTTTTATCTTGTAATCTCTGATTTATATTAATAAGAACTATCTTTTCCTGTCCAATGATGTGTATTTGAATTAATATTTTATCCATGGGATTATGTCAAATGATTTTACATTATTGATTATATATGATAGAATAGATCTAACACCATGATATATAGTATGCTTGTATTGTTTACTTGTTGTTGAGGAAGTAATATATCAATTCAAGCTGAAGATTGGAAAGCTCAACGGGGATCTACTTCAACCGTCCGGAATAAGGTACGAGGTCTAATCCTTTAGTGTTAGACATTTAATTTCTATTGCATATTGGAAAGGATTGATTTCTGGAGTCAAGCTGTCTGTTGTGGTACCCCAAGCCATAGGAATTTCTCTCCGTAATAGAATTGGAAACTCTGCTGGGGAGTTCCTAGTAGTTGTCCTTTGGGGGTTGATTTCTCAGCATTCAATGTATTTGAATTGCTCTTTCTCTCTTGTTTCTGTGTCAGGTCTGGGGGCATGTATGCCTGGTAGAGTGTGATTGGTGTGAAGTTTGTCTCAGCCTACCTGTTTGCCTTGATTTTATGCACCTTTTCTTCCTGTATGTGGGTTTTTGATTTACAATCGTGTATACATGCGGTTTCCTCTGCGATTTCCATGTATACACGCAGGTTTACTGCGAACAGTCGCATATACCCTTGTTTTTTCCTTTTTTGTGGAAGATATTTGGTTGTTGGGTGAATTCTGATATGTGCTGAGTCTCCTTTGGCACTACCTGAGTCTGTTTAGACCTCTGTTTCTGACCAGAAACGTATTTTTTAGCCTAATTTTTTTTTTTAGGAAAGTTCTTGTCATGGCATTTTTGATTTTTTGTTTGAGATTAGTGCATTAGAGTTCTTTTACCTTAGTGCTTTGCTTGAGTGCTGTTTGGGTGTGCTTGCAGAGTCTAGGGGTCGTAGAATCATTCTTTTGCTTTTTGCATGTCTTTTATTTTCAAAAAAACCAAAAACATTTGCTTATCATCATGCATTGCATTTTTCACTTTGCATTGTACTTGCACTAGATCTAGATTTGCTTTGGAGTACTAGTTAGGACTTCATATA
>LPNX010029619.1:74763-138411 GCA_001517045.1 Pseudotsuga menziesii
TATATTTATATTTATTATTTTAGGTAGTCTCATTGGGATGGGGACATGACAATGATTAATTTTTTAATTATTTTTTTAGGTAGGAATGTTACAACATCTTCCTCATACTATTATATTTATACTAGCACACCTGCCTATATTTATACTTAAATTTTTTATATTTATACTATTTATGGGAGATTTGATGCCAGAGATGGTACATACAAAACATTTGAAAAATAGCCATTCTCAAGATCAACCGTACCTTGTCCTTCTGAAATGATGGTGGAGTCATCTCCCATGTGGATGGGGATGGATTTGCCGGTCTCCAAGGATGAAAAGGAGTCTCTTTCAACCATCATGTGGTTCGAAGCTCCAGAATCAATCAAGAATGCTTTGGACTTCAAAGTGATTGCCATGAGGGCATGACCTTTTTCATGCTGTGGTTCCTGATCTTGCTGATCTCTCCTCAGAAAGCTTTTCGGAAGATTGATGTGATTTCTCTCAAGGAGAGAGGTAGCTTCATCAATCTTCTTCTTCATACATGCATGTTCAGGGCGGAAGCCCTTCCGGCAATATGAACACTTGACTTTTTCCTTTCCATGATGCCCTTTTCCTTTGTTCTTCCTTGAGTCGGAAGACTCGTCATACTGCTGATTTTCAACTTTAGGCTTAGGAGCTTCGAATTTGGTTTTTGGGTTCTTCTATTGCTTTCCTTTACCCTTCAGATCTTTGGGCCCCGAGACATGGAGTGCTTGATCATGGGAGGATCTAATGATCCCCATTTGGAAAAGCTTATCATGTTCACTTGTTAGGGACTCAATGAAGGCATTGAGTGTAGGCACCTTCCATCCAGGGGTTGTGAGCTTCCCTGCATGGAATGTAGAGACAAAAAATGAATAATCAGCTCCAAGTTTGGAGAGTATGGCGAGGATGAGCTGATCATCCTCCTTCTCCACTTTGCATTGCTTTAAGAGTAAGACAATGTGCTTGAACTTTGTGAAAAGTCATTCAAGTTCTCAAAATTGGAAGGCTGGAGAGACATCAATTCATTTTCGAGCTGGTAAACTCTCAAATCATCATGCTTTCCATATAGGGTTTCCAATTTGTCCCAACTTTCCTTTGGAGTCTTCAATCCCGAAAAATGGAAAAGAAGATCCCGGGAAATAGAGAGGCACAAGAATCCGAATGCTTCATCATTTTTGTTCAAGAATCTTGATTTGTCTATAGCAGTACCAGGATCATCTTCAGTGTCCATGGTGACTCTATAGAGTCCTCTGGCACGTAGTTGGATCTCCATGTCTCCTTTCCATGAGTGGAAATTGAATGGAGTCAAAAGATCTACTGATGAGTCCATCTGAATTTGCTGGAACGAATGCTTCACCTGTAGAAAACTTGAAAATCACAACAGAAAGGGCAATGTAATGTCGTACATCCTGCACATTTTAGGCTTTCATCAGACCTAGCATAGTTAATCAAGCAAGCTTTATCAACAAGTTCTTTACTTGGGGTATTAAGTGGTAAGCCTTGGGTTCTGGTGCAGTGCTGGATTTTTGAGCTATTGCTCAATTTTCATGCAAGATCTGTCAAAAAGCTTGTTTTTGAGAGATCTGAGCTTCGTCGCGCCGTGAGCTCTGATACCATATTAATCTGCCACAGTAATCTAGGGACTAAACACAAGTCTCATCAAATATTAATAACAATAAGTCATGAAAATGGTGTAATAGGGCTACAAAATGAGTAGCCGCTTTGTATATTCACACAAAGAATGAGTAATATAATATAATGATCATGCTGCAAGCATGAATGACAATGCAATTCGAATTCCCAAGGAGGTCATTCGAATTGAATGAGTAAGTCTAGCTTAACTGGATGTAAGCCACAGTCAACACTCAAGTTAACCACCGATCAAAACCCTAATTGACTCAACTAAGCCCTAACTGAAGTCGGAGTGCAATAAATGACTGATTCTAACTTAAAGTAGGCCAGACATATGTCACAACAAACCAACCATCAAGTGGTAGCGCTTCAATGAATCCAATGAACCTCGATGAGGTTAATTGAAGGATAACTGAGTATCAGAAGTGGTTGGAGGCGCCCCTGTTGACTCTAGTTCATTAAATAATCATTAAATAATCAATTTAATGAAGGAAGGTGCCTTCACTGCTTTGTTTAAATGATTGTAACCATCATTTAGCAATATGGTGCATTAATGACACACAGATCACCCCCGGAGTGCTCCAATTAGCCTCCCCGAATGTAGGAGAAGGCTAAGTTAGCCTCCTTGACTGAAGGTAGGCGTGGATGTGATTTAGTTGATGCCATCTAGTGCTCCTCTAATGTTAATTAAATCAATAATACTTAGGATAGTGGTTTAACTAGGCCAAATTGACCAAAATGAGTGTGTAAGGTGGTAAATGTCTCCAACAAAATGGGCCCAAAAGCTCATTGCTGCAGCTGGGGATGGTGTTGGAAATCTAGAAGACATAAGGAGAACAAGGTCCCACTATCAGAATGAGCATGTTTCTCTCTCTCTCACAGATTCACTCTCTATAGAGTGGCACAACAAGGTTCCAGGAAAATGCTACTTGATGATAGCGAATGATCAACCATCTGGCTCGAAAAGAAGAAAATTGATCATTCCTTTCCTCCTCCAGAAAGAAGAAACACATACAACATCCATCAGATCAGAAGAACATTGAGAGGTTCACATGCACAACTTCAGGATGTTGTTGCACAGAAGAACCATGTTGCTGCAAATTGCAACAGAGTTTTTTGCAAGTTATTTCCCAAAGAGGAAGATTTTTCTCTTAAGAATAGCTTGTATTTCTTGTTCATGCTTAATTTGAGGGGGGATTTTTCCCATGAGGTTTTCCCCTATTTCCTCGGTTTATTAAGCTGTTTAAAAAAAAAAAAATAGATTGTAATGTCTGACTTTTGGCCTTGTTTCCTGCGCCCATAGTTGTCCAAGTTAGGATTAAGGGGTGGGGGTGTTAGGATTTATAATCCTCCCTTGTCCAGATATAGTCTATTAGATCATTTTCCTAATTTAGGAGTCATTTACTTGATATTGGGTCCACTAGTACTATTGGATCCACTTGGGCCAATGATGCCACCAGTACCAACCACTAGAGTGTGGGGAACATATAAAGGTTAAATGACACTTACTGCATGTTCATGCATCAGTTAATGTGCCTTTGAGACTAATCCCTACAATTTAGAAGCCAATCTTAGTGCCACCAACCAACTCCATCAATTGGTTGAGGTAGGTAAGTAGTTATGCTAAGTTAACCTCAAGTTACATTCAGTTAGATGTCTTTCACTTTAGTTAGCACCAGTCTTGCATGGCTGCATGACGGTAGGCGCTTTTTCTCACCTACCTCATCAGTTTAACTGATTGATAGACTGAATTAGAAATGTGGGGTTAGACTAGTGAGCTTCGATAGTGATTTAGACACTTCTAGTTATCTAGTTAGTCATGATTGAGTTGGTAGATTCGAATCTTATCCACATGATTCAAATTCTCCTTATTGTAACATTGTTGTATACTGCTGAAATTAATGAAAATTAATGTTGTAATTTACTTATCAATTCTTATCAGTTTTCTCTGAAATTTGTCTTGTTTAGTGTAGATTGTTCATTCCATTCTATTGCACAATTATACCTTTCAATTGCACTCATTGCCTGTAAATCAATGGTTCAATAAGTCAAACAACAAAATATTAATTAAATCTATTTGGTAGCATATTTCTATATAATTTTCAATTTTACATAAAGATAAACAACTAAAGTCAACAAAGATCCATCTTAAACCTTGATCTATCAAGCACAGAGTGGTTGTTTTTTTGCTCAATTTTTTTAAATATTAGGAAAAAAATTACACAGATGATTTGATATCGGTGCTTGATAAGCGATTGATTTATTTTTGTTTATATTTGATTAAGGCGATCTTAGTACCTTGTGCCTTCCATCAAACTATGTGGACCCAAAGGCTGATGTTATTCTGCCACCTGGTCTTTTTTAAATGCATTTGGATGTAAGGGTTGGGATAGAGTTGTCTTCACATATGCAGAGTTGAAAATTGATCATTATTGGTTTTTGGAGGTCAGAATACAAGTAATTTTAAATGAAAAATTATTTTGTACTATTTTGTACTTGAAAAATTAATAAGTTTTGTCTATTACCATTTACTTGGCAGCATCTAACATTTACTTGGCAACATATAACTTTCATTTGGTAAATTCTTTTTTCAATACCATGCCTGACTCCAGGCTCAGTTTTGATTGAAGAATTGTGAAGGCTTGACCTCTGCATTGAGCCAATGTGGTGTTTCTGCTGTTGTTTCACAAGGAGAAAAACAAAAGGGTTTAAATATTGTGGTTCCAATTGATATAGTAGGGATTTTTGCAAAATCTTGGTATCTGACTGCAACATTTACAAGACAATAGAAAACCCATGGAGAGGATTTACCAAGTAGTGGTTATCTGTAGCCGTTGACAAAGTGATTTTGTGGCAAGAACCAATTTATTTTCGCATAAAATTAATAATATAATTCACATTCAACATTGAGGGGACTGTTAAATCGAGTCTCAGTTTTCATTTTGAAAATTCATCCTTCTTTGTGTTTCCATTTTTCCTCGAAACGAAATTTAGTAATTGTATTTATTGATGCAATGTTTTACGTTTGGGTTGATAAAATAATTGGCTTTTAGTTAAATTAGCGATGAATGAAGTTTCTTAATTTGTTTTTATCCATAATTAAAATAGATTCATGTAATTATTTAATTAATATGTTTTTATTTAATTAATTAAATTATAAATATATTATAAAAATTTTGAATATAACAAAGTTAACTAGTTTGATGAGTTAGTTTAAGTTGTAGAGTGTTTTTTCAGCTTGTTTTTAGGGTCAATTATTGGTTGGTTGTTTTTTTTGCATGTCTTGATGTCCTTGTTACATTGATAGGTTTTTATATCTTAGAATTTGGGGTGGACTAGATTGTATGACGATGAGGCAAGAGTACTCTCGAGAATAATTTTATGGTAGTTGTTCTTCGAAATATAAAATAATTGGTAACTGATACATGGATAGCTATTAGATGATGCATGAATAACAAAAAATTTGTGGCACACAACCCTTTTAACTAGAAGAAGACAAGTGATAACATACACTTGAGGCATAGGCAATGAGCCCATAGAGAATGAGTAAGACTTAACTTGAGGCCTACTCATGTTCATTGGCCACAAGTTAAGTGGTCATGCCAATTAAAAGTATATTAAAATTTTGAAAATAACAAAGTTAACAATTAGTTTGAGGTTTTAGCTTAAGTTGAGTTTTTGAGCTTAGTTTTAGGGTTCATTATTGCTTAGTTGTTTTTGTTGCATGCATTGATGTCTTTGTTGTTAGTGCTATAATCAATCTTGATGAGTTTAGAAATTTTCTTGTAAAGTTTTCTCAAAGTAACAAAGTTAATAATTAAAATAAATTAATAAAACTTTGTAAATGTATCATTTAATTAACTAATTAAATAAAAAATATAGATTTTCTTATTCAAAGAAAGAAACATCAGTTTTGTTTTCAGAATTGAAAGTAATGCATATTAATCATGTACATACAATTACATATTAAAAAATAACAAAGTTAAAGAAATGCAAGCAACACAAATAATTCTAAGAGTAATATAAAAGTCTTGACTAGGTTAGTTTTGGGGGAACATAAGTGTGTTTCTCTCTTTTGAACAAGTCTTGAGGGTGTGATAAATTCGAGAGATTTGGTCTCTTATATTAACAAAAAAAAGGTATCATTGTCAACACCAAGAGGTGGTAATTAACTTCTCAAGCAATTCTAAAGTTGGTAGGTTTGGGGAGGGTGGGGGATGATCTTTGACGTTGGAGGAAAACATGTGCATAAGTGTACTTAGGGATTGGGAGTTGCAACAAATGACTAGGTGGAAGCATTGGCTATTTGGAAAGGACTGAAGCCAGCTAAGCCTATGGAAATTCATCTCTTAAATATAATAAGTGACTCAATGGTTCTAATCAGTTGTCTTGCACGTGGAATGAATCCAAAAGACTTAATTCAATGTTGTTTAGTGGCAAGGATTACAAGTGAAGCAAAAGGTGTCAACGATATAAGAATCTTCCATGTGTTGAGGATTTTAAACAAAGATGGTGATAAAATGGCTAATTTAGCCTGCAAATTTCCTAAGAGTACTATCTAATTACTAATGGTATATTCTCAATCGATTCAATACCTTAACTCCTTGGCCAAACCAAATTTTTTAAGAATGTTGGGTATAGATTTGAGTGAATTTGACATTTGGTTGAGGCATTTATTGTTCTTTTGGGCTTATAATTGAGATTTTATGGAGATAAGTGTATAAACCATGAACACAATCTTTATAGTTTCTCTCGCTCGAGTGAATCCAGTTGCCATGATGACAATTTCAATACGGGGCTGTCTCTATCATAGAGATAATGAAATAAGGGATGATTTTAGATTTTTTTAAAAATCTTGGTGCAGCTTGTGAGTGAGCTCAGTTGTATGGTTTTAGGCAATATCATGATTTCTGGTGCCAGTTCCTCACTTTCTTGCTTGTGCATTTCAAATTGGATTAAGTGGAAGAGTTCATTGCAACTGGGGGCGAGTGAAATCCATGAGGTCGGTGGTATGTATCTGAACTATCAAGTTAAACATTGGTATATTGAATTTGATGTTGTTTTTTCCATAGTAGGGTTAAAAATTGTTGTCAGTTGTCCTATTCTGGAAGGGGGTCATCAAGAGTTTAATGCTCTTCATTTTGTCAGTTATTCTTGGTAACAACCATAGTTGTTGTTGGGCTCATGTTGGCATGCTTTATTTTCAATTTCTTGATCTAATTGGTTGTTTAGTCCTGGTGGAATGTCATGCTAATACTTACCAGGGTGGTGAGGATTATCAGATGATTGGGAAGACTACTAGGTGTTATGCCTGTCACACTTTTGGTATGAACTTGATTCTTCTAAAAGAACACTGACAAAGTTGATAGTGTCAAGAGGGATTTCTCTCGGTCTATTCTCTTTTTCTCCTCTTCGGAGGTAGTCTCTATTCTGTTGGAGTTATTTCTAGACTTTCCTGGGGATTTCACTCTCAATCATATTGTTTTATCCCTTAAAGGTGTAATGGACTAGGAAAATGATAACAAAGATCTCGAAACGAGAGTGATAGTGAACCTACAAGATGAGTAGAAGGATAAGAAGAATAATGAGATATAGAATCTTGCTAGTTGGAAAAAAACTTGGGAAGAGAAATGTGCCAGGGATAAACTCATAGGTAACATTAAATGTGAATATCTGGAAGCTTAACAGAAACATATTAGGCTGAAATTGATAAGGGAAGAAATTGAAATTGAGTTCTAGAAAGAGAAATATGGAGCTTAGGGAAAAAATATAAAAGGTTTGCAGGATGCATTACAATATTTTGCTAATATACAAGATTCCATCTCAACAATATACATGCTTTTGTTAGGTTTGGTCAATCCTGAAAATGCAGATGTTAATGAAAATATAGATGATGGGGATTCTTCTCCTTGTTCCCCTTGTAGGAATGCTTATTTTCAGTATGCTTGGGATCTCCAGGATAATTTTCACTTCAATGATGTACTTATATGAAGTATAAATTGTATTTTTATTTTAAGCCAGTTTATCTAGGTTTATACCAGTCATACATACACGAACAACTAGAATTTGGAAGAATGTAACCTTTTTGTAGTTCTACTTTCAGAATATGGGACTATATGAACTCTATTTCCCAATATGGAATATTTTTGTTACCTTAGGTCTTCTGGTTCGACTGAGACCTTTTTTGATAATACAAAAAAATAGCTATTTATATTAGAAAAAACCATCTCAATTTTGTCTTGGAATTAGAATTAGTAGAGGAAGGAGAACAACCCTCTTACTTACCTATGTCGAAAAAGAGGTAATAAAGTAGATAACATCCATAAATCAAGGATTTGATTGATGGGATTAGTTAGGATTGTTTTACATCATTTCAATATATAGTCAGGGGCCATGCTTTTAATCTATTTTATAAATTGTTGTTATTAGTTCGAATTGTGTTTAAGACAAATTTGTCCTCTTTTTTATGACATTTTTTGAATGAGACAATTTCATTATGTGAGTTTAGAGTTCTAAGGGGTAGGACGCACTCAAGGGTAGATCATGGAAACCCTCTTTCATGTTGTTTTTTATTATTATCAATTTTGTACTTTCATTACACCAACATTCTTATTTTCATGCATTCCTATCATTGCTTCTATTTCGTTCACATTGTAATCATGAATGCTTTGGAATGAGAATCTATAAAGATGGTAAGTTTATCTCGTGATGATTTATTTATTCTAGTATTTGCATAGTGGATATTGATTCAAGGAGACTTCTCACACTATTAGATTCTCATCTACTATTGAAGTGGCCTTGCTTCTATTTGAATTTTAGGATATTGTAAAAAGAGATGGAAGTTAAATTCATTACCTTAGTGCATGGGAGGTGAAACGAGATGAGTTGCCATAGTTGTTCATTTATCTTGCTCCAATATCATTAGAGTTTTAAATTGGAATAGACTTTTGTAGTTTTCATATACATCACACAACAACTCATAAGTTTGCTAGCACCTTGCATTGACGATTTAAATTGAAGTTGTGGATTTTAGTAATTGCTACAATTTTGCGGCCCAATACTTTTTGATATAGTTGTCGAGGAGGTTGTTAAAAACCGCATTAGAATAAATTTTTTTTTTTTTGAAAAAATATAGCTCACATATTATACTCATAAATAGGTTCCATGCATCAACCTACAAATAAGTTTGGATTCTTTCTACCAAAAACTCATATTTCTGGTGTAGATAAAGTAGGAACCAATGATCAAGTACAATAACAAGAGGATTTTGAAAACTTTTTGAAGCAATTTGTTGAAGAAAATTTGTCAGACATCCAATAGATTATTGAAGAATTTGTTGAACATACAGAATAAGGAGAATACTTTGGTGTATATATTTTTACAAATCTTATTCATATTGAAATTAAACCCGAGGTTAGAGATGTTTTTCAATTCCAAACGAGGAAACTCATGAGAAAAACAGAATGAGAAACCTAAATCCTTTTGCTCTTCCCCATTTCCATGGGTTTATTATTGAAGACCCAAATAATTTTCCCTTTGAGTTTGAAGCCCTTTGTAGAACTTATCACTACACAACATATGCTGAAAAGCTTACAATATTTCCTTCCGCATGGAAAGGAAGCAACTTTAAGATGGTTCATGATCTTGGAGGGAAATAGTATTAGTTATCGAGATAAAATGAGGTAGATCTTCATTGAGAAATATATAGATTATTGCAAAGCTTGAGACACTGGGGATCAAATTTTTTGAATGGTATAAGGAAAAAATTCCATAGAGGATTATGAAGAGAGGTTCTAGTTCAACCCTAAGAGAGCTGATAGTTGCACATGTAGATGAAGAATCTATTAAATTAGTACACCTTTAAGGTGTGAAAGAGGATCTAATAGAAATATTGAACCTCTATGCAAATATTCATGTATTTTCAATCGTCATATGAAAAAATAAATCAAGTCTTCAAGAACTACTCCAAAGTTGAAATTAAAAATAATATAGGTTATAAAAATATTGTCTCAAAGGAATAAAAAGCAACAAGTATGACAAAATCTAAAATTTGGACCTTATTACAAGACATGAATATTGATATGCTACATTTGTTGGCTATTCAATTAGATACTATGTAGATCAAAATTAAACAAAAAGAGGTTGAAATATATTTAGCTGTTTTCTACCCTAAATACACAGGGAAGCATGCCAAGAATGGATTTCCATGACACAATAGAAGTTTGTGGAATATGTGAGAAGAAACATCATAAGAAATTTCCCATGTTTATTTGGTTTAAAGGCCATGTACCAAGGAGTAGAGGACAATATGGAGTAACTATGCTTCATCAACCAAAGAAAGGCGAGGACCACCAAGACAATTCCAAAAAGGTATGCCTTATTCACATCCTCAATAATTGAAATCTACTTATATTAATTAGGTGTATTCTACTCTTACAATGTGGTACCCCCTAGTCAACCAAATTGACAATTAAAAAATCAAATGTGACAATAGTGGTAGAATCCTCCTCAACCTCATCCTTTTTCATTTCAACCTACACAAAAATATCAATGCCAATGGATTCATCTCGCATAGTCTTGGAGACCTCAAGGACCACAACAAAAAGCTTTGTTTCCACCTCCTATGCCTCCTACATAAAATACTATCATGTAGTTTCCTAAATAACCACAAATGCTTCTCCAACTAGCATAAACCCCCCAAAAGGGATGGGTCTAATCAATATATAATAATGAGATGATAAACTATCCAACCTACTCATAAATTTATTGGTTAAATGATTTGAGTCTTTTCTCAAGAATTAATGTGGTGACAACTTATTTTTCTCCCCTCATTATTGAACAATAAAAGATAAACACTACATTATCATTAAAGGAAACATATGATGTTAGGGTTAACCTTGACTCACGAATGAGTCAAATCGTTTAGGTCTCATCATATGTTTTTGGGCCCATGGTATTTGGTGGCACATGGTATTTTTCCGAGGTATTTGGTGGCCCATGGTATTGCACGCAAATAATCATTTATAAGGCTTGAGGAGGATCCATTGTAAGGTGTTTTGGAGGTGAGTAGTGGCTAGCTCACTTGTCACGGATCGACCGGTTTAGGTCAAGGGATATAATAGATTTATGGTGATTTTTCTTGGTTTTGGGTTTTGACACGTAAACTATTTTGTGTCTATCTTAAATGCATTGCTATGTAGAATTTTGTTCTCTCATGTATTTTTTTAATGAGTTTGTTTAAATATTAAGAATTGGTATTAGATCCATGGTTTGACATATAGTTTTTCTCATTTTGTTGTACCTGGTTTTTTGAATTAATTGTGGGGTGCATGTTCGGTGGTACCCGACACCCTAGCAGTGTTTTTGGGTTTCTGGTTACAATGTAATTTTCCTTGGGTATTAGAAGCACAAGGGATCCCTATTATGCATAGATAAGGGATGTTGCATCAAGTGTGGAATGAACCACTAGGTAGGTACGAGGGTGGAAGGTGTACCCGTACCCTATCTTGATGTGGATTGAAGAGGTTGATTCTTCCATTTTGGGAGGAATGTGAGATTGTTTAATCTCAATTGTGGGACCGATATTGATGAACCATGTAAGTGAAGAGAATTCCTATAGAATTGGAATTTACAACGATCGAGGACCCATGTAATATGGTAGATGGATTATTTTTTATATGGTTGACAATATGAAGGTTAGATGCAAGTACAAAATGGGCATCACAAAAAATGAGCAAGAAAGCAAGCATGGAAAAGCGAGAGGATAAAGCAACAGATGGTGATGGCATAGTCACCATGAAGGAACATGAAAAAAAAATAATGAATCATTTGCATGTAAAAGGGAATATGGATGTAAGACCTGGCAATGCATGCATACCCCTAGTAACTGACAAATAAAGTTGGGAGATAGAACTAGGTTATAGAGGGTGTATGTGAGATTCATCGGTAAAAGCACTTTGAGGGGAATTGGTAATTAATCCGAGTCAAGTTTAAAGGGGGGATTGTTAGGGATAACCTTGAATTGGGAATGAGTCAAATTGTTTAGGTCTTCGCATGTGTATTTGGGCCCATGGTATATGGTGGCCAATGACATTTTTCCGTGGTAATTCCCCTATAAAATGAAAGCATTGTAATACGGGTGTGTATTGTGTATTGTATTATAGCATTGTAAAACAATATTTGTGATTGTGTGAGAGAGACCGTGAGAGAGTGAAGAGAAAATGCAATGGGTGTGCTACAGGTTGTATCCCTTCATTTTGCTGAACAATATAATATCAAAGGGCTAGCAATTTTTATGTGGACGTATCCCATCTTGGGTGAACCACGTTATATTGATGTCTCTCTTGTAATGTGTTTATGCATTTAATATTTGCATCTTGTTTAATTGCTATTGCTCTGCGATCTAGTTTTTCTAACAATTGGTATTAGAGCATAGTCCAACAAGTGCAACAATGGTGGAGTTGTTGTGATCAGTCTTCATGTGGGAGATTGTTGGTTGTGGAGCTTGATCTTCCCGATTTAGATATGTTATTGTTCAACCATGTTTGTACTACATTTTTATTGTACACTCATCCCAACAAGGAGGTGCAGGGGGAACCATCCCCCTTGACTGGGGGGTTTGGGGGCGAAGCCCCCAAAATAAATCTTTTGGGTTGTTTGTTTTCCAACAGTTTTTGGGCCCATGGTATTGGGTGACCTGTTGTATTTTCCCATGGTAATTCCCCTATACAAGGGAAGCATTGTAATACATATGTGTATTGTGTATTGTATTGTAGCATTGTAAAATGATCTATGTGATTGTGTGAGAGAGTGAAGAGGAAGTGCAGCGGGTTGTATCCCTTCATTTTGCTGGACGGTATAGTAATAAAGGTTTGGAAATTTCTATGTGGACGTAGCCGATATTGGGTGAAACATGTTATATTGATGTCTCTCTTGTAATGTGTTTAATATTTGCATCTTGTTTAACTATTATTGCTCTGCGATCTTGTTTTTATAACAATCTATATCATAGTTATGTTCATGTTTAATAATATAGCGACAATGAGAATGGAAAGGAGAAAAAAAATATAGTTGATTTATATTAGAATTGCTAGCAAGAATTACTCATTTTCAAAAAAGAACATTCATTAGTCAAAATAGTATATTTTTTCCAGCAAAATTCTAAAATCCAACAACAAATTAAACCATGTCCAAGAACAACTACTATTAGAAATTCTTAGAAAACATAGTTCTTCCTTTACTTGGGATTATAATGACATGAAACACATTCATCTTGATATCTATAAAAATTATATATACATCAAGGATGCCTTATTTCCAATTAGACAGCCACCAAAAAAATTTGCAGTTAAAGACAATTAAAATTGAAGTTGATTCAAAATGGATCAATATATATTTTTCCATCTATTTTGGTGTTTTATGGGTTGAAATAATGGAGGAATTGGATTGCAAGGACCATTTTAGGGGCAAGTCTCATGTTGTAGATTTGGGGTCCAAAACCTTATGAGGCTTGTTTGAGGGCTTAAATGATGTTTTTTTGGGTCAAAAATTGATTTGCATTGCATAACGCCCCTCAAAGCTATTCTACACTTCGATACTTTTCCAACAGTGCAATAATTGCCTCAATAAAATTCCATATGAGGAAGGTATGCCTCCCGCAAGTTGACCTATCTAGTAGAACAACATGGTATTTAGTGGGTTCCACGCTAGCTTTCATTTCTCACACATGTGGAGCTAGTCATGTGTGGAATTTCAAGAACATTCTAGAATGTCCAAAACCTAACCCTAATAGGGAATTGAGGCATGCAAAAAATATAACTCTAACCCAATGCAACTATTAGGCTATGTAAATATCGAGTCGTTAGGAAAATAAGGGGTTCCATTCTTACGATGTTAGTGTATTGTTCCATAGTTGAGAAACAACATGGGAGTGGATATTAGAGCATCACAGAGGAGGTAGAATCTACTATAGAGTTTACTTAGGATCCATTAAATAGATGAGGATCATAAAAAATCATTTTCTCAACTGAAATTAGAGGTCCATGCATTAACCTAGTGGGAAATCTACACAGAGGCACTTAGGCTAGAGGTTGATCCACTCAGTAGTAACTAAGTGGGAGGATTTCAAAACCATCTTTTAAGTATCGTTTCTACCTTATTGGGTATGTAGAGGATTGATGGATCCATTGGAACGAGTTTAGGAAAAGTCCAGGGAAAAGTGTGTAAGAGCACACCACTAAATTCAGGAAGATGGCTATCATGTTGGATCCCACCCAAAAATCCAAATGTACTACTTAAGTATATAGGGGGTATACATAGTCATTTATGAAAGAAAGTGATGCTCTTTAATAAATGATAATTGACGAGGTCTGTGTGCAAGCACGATACCTATAAAATATAGACCATAAGAAAGGACATCCAAGCGGCTCCAAATAGAAAGAGAACCAAGACACTTCCAAGGAGGGGAAGAAGAAGTGGAAAGGAAAATATAAGAAGACTACAACCACTATAGATCATTGCAAGGATCCGAAAAACCATTGTAACCATTGTAACATTAATGGTAACATTGAAGAAAAGTGTTGGAATATACATCCATAGATGAAACCTAAGAACCATAAGAAGGATTCAAAGAAGAAGAAGCTTCTAGCCATGGATTCAAGCAAAGAGGTAGAAAGCAAATCTGATGTGGATGAGAAGATTGTATGCACTTTAGTGCATAAGGAGGTAAAACTTAGTATTCATACCAAGGAAGAGAAGTAGATGATGAAACTCATCCACATCAAGATACAAGTAAAAATGGCCAAGGTTGATGGTCTATTTGATTCTGGTTCACATGCAAATATCATAACATAAGATCTTGTAAGTAAGCTTAGATTGGAATTGCATGATCACACTAGCCCCTATCCATTGGGATGGGTAAACAAGGATTAAATAGTGCAAGATTAAAATTTCCTTAAGTGTATATTATATTGATGAAGTGGAGGTAGATGTAGTACCCCTCGATTTTTGTGGTGTAGTGTTTGTAAGTTGCTACATGTATAAGAGGGTTTAATATTCACGAGGAGAGAAATTCAATACTACTTGATCAGGGATGGGAAATATTTCATCATCAATTCATCGAAATCAAAATCAAATATTTCTCTTGTAAGTTCCAACCAAGTGAAGAAGTTGATCGGTTCAAGTAGAAAGTTTGTGTTTCGTTTCTTAAGACATGATTAGAAAGAACATGGATCAATAAAAGTAAAGGAATCTATGGAGGGTTGTACCAAAGAGTAGAAACACAAATTGGAGAACCTTTTGTTGGCATACCAAGAAGTGTTATAAGAGCCTAGAGGAATAGAGTAATGCCTTCTAATAGGGAAGTGGAGTATGAGATACAACTATTTCCATATTCTCTATTTTTGAGCATTGGATTATGTATATATTTTGTTATGGAGATAGAAGAAGTGAAGAAGTAGTTGTAGAAACTACTAGAGTAGGGAGTAATCCAACCAAGAACCCCACCTCGTGGGTCACTTATTGTCGTAGTACCCAAGAAGGAATGGACTTGGAGGATGCATATTGAATACAAAAATCTGAACAATATCACCCTGAAGAATTGATACCCTCTTTGCATGATTGATGATTCACTAGATCAGTCCTAGCATGCCAAGTACTTAATCACATTGGATCTCAAACCAAGATACCACGATGTAGGAGTGAAAGAATAATAGACATGGAATACCTTCTTCAAGGATAGGTAAGGTCTATATGAATGGTTAGTAATTCCTTTTTGGTTTGTGTAATGAACCAACGACAAGGTGTAATGTACCAACTACATTTATGCATTTGATGAATGACATATTGCATCCCTATATAGATTCATTTTTTATAATGTATTTGGATGATATATTGGTTTGTAGTGCTATCTGGGAAGAGGATATATCACATCTAAAGCAAGTGTTGGAGAAATAAAAAAACATCAAGTATTGGAAAACATTAAGAAATGTGAATTTAATCAACAATCTTGTGTGTATTTGGGGTATGGAATTGGTGGAGGAAAGCTTAAGTTTGATCCTACAAAGATGGAGGCCATCACTAAGTAGCATAATCCTACAAATGACACTAAAGTTAGGATATTTTTAGGGGAAACACAATAAATTTGGAAGTTCATATCTTCCTTTTCGGTTGTGACCACATGTCTCCATTCCATGAAAACCAACAACAAGGGGTTGCAATGGTGAAAGAATTTGTTGAATAAGTTGTCATTGATGCCAATAGTGTGTGGTAATTGATGTCAACATGTATTGGTGTCGCTTGAGGATCCCATGAGGGTTAAGTGCTAGTGTCTAAGGAGACCTTTTAACCTTGTCCAACCCCAAGTCCGAATTCCTTTGAGCCCTTGGGACATTGTGAAAAACCCTGTACACCTTGTAGAGTGTTTAAGTACCCCTAAGTTTTCTTATGGTTCCCCAGTAGTTTCTTAGGGTTTCCTAGTACCACAACCATTCCCTATTACACTACAATGTGTTATTGGTGGGTTCAAAAGGTTTCAAGAGTCCAAATGTCCCTTTCATTCGTCATTTGCGTGTTATAGAGGTCATGGTACCCCAGGAGAAGGTTTAGCAACCCCACATGTGATGTCATGATGGATATTGACCCTTGGAGGTAACCTTGAGTGGTTGAAGAATCCTATGAAGCCCCTTTCTTGATGAAGAAGCCATGAAGAATCCCTTGGACCCACATTTGATGGCTTAATGGTCCTTTTCCTCTTAAAGGTGATTATGTGGTCATTAATTACTTGATGAAGACTTGGAAACCTTGATGAAGATATTGATTCCCATGTAGCCCTTGTTGGGGTCATGGAACCCTTGAAGATGGTCACTATGCATGATAAGGTTTGGCACCCACATAAATGGCGGCAGGATGACCCTCATACAGTATATGATAATTGATGGAGCATTTGGAAATGATTTAGGTCTTGGAATCCATACATACGGTGGTTTGTAAGCCCATGATTGTTGGAGCCTTTGGTATGATGGAATATTTGGTCATGATGCCCTCATAACTTGGCAATGGAGTCCTATGTGATGGGATTGAATTCCATGGAAACTATCTTGTTTAAATATTATATGATATATTTGAAAAATTCCTTGAAACCCTTGCATGTGGTGCCTTGGGTCTTAAACCCACACACTTGGTAGCTTGTTGATGGTGATGTATGGTCCTCTTTGTGGTTATATGGATATTGCATTGTAGATGGAGGTAGAGCACATGGAATTTCCTTGATATGTTGAAGAAGATTTTGAAGAATATTTTGAAACTCTTGTAGTTGGTGGTATGGTCTTTGGCACCCTCCTATGTGGGGTCTTTGACGTCCAGAACATATTGAAGAATTAAAGGGTATTAGACAAAGAATTTGAAAATAAACCCATCATAGGGATATATTCCTCATAAATCCATTTCTGTTGATATGTGGAGGATATCCTAACTCCTTACTGTTGAAGAGATATGAATTTTTGAAGTTGGTGCACCCTACTGTTTTGGGTCAGCCAACCAAACAAAAGAGAATTTAATTATTTATAATTTTGAATTGTAGGTCGACCCAGTTTGAGGTACGAAATTTAATCCACAACCTATATAAATAGAATATCAAACATTTCATTTGTTCATCATCGATTCTCTTAGTATTTTCGCAACTCTTGGAGAAAAGTGTTCACTAAAATTGGCATAACTTTCTCATACGGAATCAAAATTAAAAAATTCTTGGCTCATTGGAAATATTGTTATGAGAGATATGTGGTGACATGATCTATATCTTATTTTTTTTATACTGTATCTTCATCTTGTGATCTTCAAAAAGGTATGGTTCATGCTTTTGGATTTCTCTTGTGATGACACATGTCTCTCATGGATAGAGTTCATCTTTGATCTTAGTATGTGAGCCTCTATATTGGTACATATATTTGGAGTCATTATGGAGGCTACAATGATGATGTTGCATACCTTTATGCTATGATATTATACACTTTATGATGATAATGCATGTGATAATGATGCACGCTCTATGATGTTGATGCGCTCCTATACAATATGATGTACATGCATACCATAGTGTGTTGATACTCTCCTATACACTATGTTGTATAATTGATGATGATGATGCATAAATAGTGCACACTGAGATTATGGTGAGGATGCATACCCTATGATAATGATGCATAACCTATGACAATGATGCATACCTATAATGATGATGTATTCCTTGATTGTGTATGACAATGATGTTTGGAAGTGATTAGAACGAAGAGATTATCAGCTTTAGGTTTAGTGATTGGTTTGAATCAGGTAGATTGAGTTTAGTGTGTAGACTCATATTGACCTAGGCTTATGGTATGAGCAACATATTGATTGGGAAAGTTATTGGTTCAGGTATGGTGTAGTGGTTAGTTGTGGTGCAGTGGTTTATCAATGTGATACAATTGTGGTGCAGTGATCAATGACAGTGATTGTGCATGATAGTACATGTGTTGATTAGAAGGTCCATAGGATCTGTGCGGTTGTGGTTCAATAGTTATGTTTCTACCATCTTATCTAGGTGGCAGGACAAGGAAAGGAAAGGGGGTTGTAGCCTCCCTCCAGTTGTAGCCAGATAAATTGAGAGTTAATGTATCTTCCTTCAAGTTGTAGCCTGTAAATCGGGGGGTTGCAACTTCCTTCCGGTTGTATCCGGAGAAATAGGGAGTTTTAGCTTCCTTCAGGTTGTAGCCTTCTTCTAGTTGTAGTTGGAAAATTGAAGTGTTTGTAATAAGGGGGTTGTTGCCTCCTTCCAGTTTGTTAGCACCCTGTAATTTTCCTATGATTGCGGTAGGAAGTCACAGGGGTAACCATTTAAAACAAATATTTAGGCTGCATTCTAGCCAATGCAGTGAGAGAGGGCTCTCTCTTGTCACAAGAACATTCACATATACATTTAGGTTGATAAGCATGTCAGAAGGCTAGATTATGATGGGAATGGGGTGTTTGTAGATTTTAAAAAAGGCGAAACAAACAAAAAAGAAAAACCATTGGGAAATGGAGTCGAAACCTAAGATATTCAAGGACTTATAGAGAATAATAACCAGAAATAACCTTCATAATATGAGGCAAAATAGGCATCAATATTCAACAAAATATCTTTGAGGGGATGGTAGAGGAGAATGAGAAGAATCTCGATGTAATAGGAGGCACCTATCTGTGGATGAATCTCCTGAAAACACCTTTAGCAGAATAAAAAACAAAGGCTAGTGACTGTGGTGGAGCATAGAAGATGAATTCCAAAAAAATTACCAGAAACACATAAACAAATAAATAATCTGGTGCAAAGAGCGCTTAACAGAGAGAGAATTCCTCACACACAACTAGAGATCCATTAGCAGAAGACACACGGACATGAGGACGAAGTTTACAAATGAAAAATAGACTGAATAGTGGACATCATGATGAATCTCATACTTTAAATCTATGCTTTAATTAATGCTCTGAAGAAAATGACAGAGATACAAAATCCAAGCTCTAAGGATTCTGAATGAAAGTTCCAACGACCATTCTTTCTCCTCTGGAGAGGTTATATTTATAACGCTATGGCTCCGAATACCAACCTAGAAACAGAGCCTAATTAGGTTACAAAAAATAGGGAATCAATCTCGGATCAACATGGTACATTTGACAACTATGGAGTGGCGCATTCACCATGATTTTTATACAAAACAGGAAATAAGGAATATTAAGCATGCTAGATAAAACAGGTAATGTGATGGATAGGTATTAGGCTCACTTAATGTGACAGTAATGGCTCGGATCACCCTCAATGGTTTCCTATTGACTCAACTTGACATGTTTTTCCTCCTCTTGGGGCATGCAACGTGTATCTAGTCCTCCCGAACCTGTCGATGATATTCCACTGCTACTTTCCTCCTTCGTGACTTTATGTTCATTCTATGTTTGAGAATATGTTATGTCTGTGTTCGCAGCTGGCGGGAAGGTTTATGTTCCTTCTGTGTTTGGATTTCTATCTGGCAGCCTATATATCTCCTGGTAACACTGTTAAGTTTACTGAACTTGAGAAGACAACTCTGTTTATCAATAGTACTAAATCCTTGATGGGCTTGTCATTCTTTTCTGCTTATGGATTCTTGTACCACTTAGTTACCTAGATTAGATCCTTCTTCCAAGGCATGCCAATGCAACACATCTTTGGACTCATCATCCCCTTCATTAGAATTAGAAATTTGCACTAAGGATAGTGATGACATAGACCTTTGATCTCCTCTCCACTAGTCTGAGCATTCGTTCAGACCGACCGGTCCTAGCAATGGATACTATGTACTGCAGTAATTAAGTCCACTACCTTATCAAGAGGCTTCGATAGGATATCCTTTGGGACACAAACTCTTGAAAATGATTCCACAGTGGTGCTGCACTCTTTTAAGACAGTATTGCTCTTACCGGCATCAGATTGTATTCCTAATGTAATGAACATCTTTACCTCGATGGCTGGAGCTCCTTTTGCATGGAGGCCTAAAAATGGTTCAATTTACAAGCAACACCAAACGATCAATAAAACACATCAAACAAGAGAATTCCCAAGAAGAAAATTCATTACATATTCCATATTAGGACCCCCCCAAGACCTTCAGTAGAACAATAGTTAGTTGCCTCCATTCTTCACCAGCATTCACTCACTCTGTATCTTAGAATGGCTCTGACTATGGAATTATAATGAGCTGGGCGATTTCTGAATCATCACTAGTGGTTGATTTCAACCATGAGTCCATCAAGTCCTCACACACGCCATCATCGAGCGGCATGATGACAAAACGAACGGTCATGTGGATCTTGATCCGATTCCTTATGTGGAGATTCCAACTACGTCGCCCCTTTCTGTTGTGACATCATGATATCAATGGCGGAAGTGACCCTCAGCCTCTAGCTATCTCATGGTGTGTGGACTTGAGATTTTTTGCTTCGTTGATCCCTCCTTATGATGGTATCGATATTCCCTTGTTTTTAGTGCCCTTGCTTCCTTACCATACTGCCTGTAAGGGCCATACTCATCCCCTTTTTCCTAATCATTATGGCACTCATAATCATCATGCGCATCAGGCAACAAATCTTTGGATTCCAGGATGCAATCTACGCCGTCCAAGGATGCGACCTTCCCTAACCATTTTATCACCCCAAGATGTAATCTACATCGTCGATGCTACCTTCCTCAATATCCATTTCACAACCCCTTTATTTCTTATCTCCCCTAACATATTTGGACTGCGAAACAGACCACGACCATAGATATCCTTCTACGAACGATCTCAATCTTTCAATTGTGTGGGTTATTTCCAATTTCGCGATCCCTCATCTTTTTAACAATCATGCATGTCTCCCTCGCGAAATTTCCTAGGCCGTTGATAATATCTCCTCTATATATTTGCCGTTCGAGGGTGTAGGCCCTACAATATTTCACATCACCTCTTCATTTTATCTGTCATGCACCTTTCTGCCACGAAATCAACTAGGGCTGTTGATCGGATTGTCGCCAGATATCCATCGTTTAAAATCATGGGGCTACCAATACTTTGAATCTCCACATAGTTCTATATATCTTGCATGTTTGGGCAGCAAAATGATTCTCTTTTGTAGATCTGACCTGCCGAAAATCGTGGTCGTTGGAATCCGTGGGCCCTAATAGATTTCATGGCCTTGGGATTGGTTATCCTCTATGCAAGTTGGCTTCATGATATCTCCATCTGTCGTCAATCCTGGATAACTTTTAATCTTTATTGTTGAAACCTGGATGACTTCTCCGATTTCGCATACCTCATAGTTCATTTTTCGATGCATCTCTCCGCAACGAAATCTCCCCTCATCGATCGATATGCCTTACCTGGTTGATCTTGATCGACACTTAACGTATTTTAATCAATTCCAAGCTCCTTTTAAACCCACACATCTTCTTTTGCTAAAATCCTTATGAGCCGTTGATATTCTTTTCCCTGGATTTGCACCGTTCAATCTTGCCATTGGATAACTGCGAGCGTATTTTCACATCTGGGCCCGATATGCAAGGTTATAACTGCAGGATTCTGGACGCTTGTTTATTACACATCACAGGATAATCCATTTTTTCCTTCAGGATTAGGATAAGTTTCCCAAGCAACCTCCAAATCACCAGACATGCAAATTTTTTTCCTATACCCTCTGCCGTAGAGGAATAAATGCAAACGTAAATGAAGAAATATCCAAAATTTAGCACAAGTTATAAAAAAGGCTCCAAATTGGGGATTCTATCCTCCCTATAAGGTATCAAAGAACTACATAGACCATGTGCCTGATTAATTGGGTTGATCCCCATCATTTCCTGAAAACCCCACAGCGAGCTTTGAACACAAAAACTGAACATATATTGAAAAAATAAACTGAAATAACTGCTTAAAGGGAATGCTCGCCGTGTCGATCTTATTCATTTCTACCTACCCTACCTACTGAGCATCAATGCCCAATCATGTCACTTCTGACTTCCAGTGAAGCTAGTCAAGCAAATGATTCCATATGCGAATCTTCTTCTCATGCTTGATAAAAAGAAACAATGAAGTGTTGAATGGCAAGAGGTTATGATTGAGAATCTGATCTTTCCTTCAAATCCATAAACAACCCTAATTACTGCATAAATTCTCCAGATATCTAGCCACTGGGTCATGACAACCTCTAGAAAATTCATCTATGCATCTGTCATGACAAGGCTGCTCTATATATTCAGCCACTGGATCATAAAATCCAGGGCAGTCTCCAAGAATTTATGTCATGTGCTTGCCCCAATACTGTTGTCCCAACTATATCTTCCCTTGAATATTGTCCAACTATTCTTCAAAATAACCATGCAAGGGATGCTCATGACAACTTGTGAATGAGACATTAGTTACTTTACTCCGAATTCCAGAACCCAAAACCTGCTTTCCCTCAAGCATTTCATAGGGATTATCTTCAATAAAATCAAGTGAACTAAGCTCTTCTTGATATAAGGGTTATGAATTGGAGGAAAAAGAAAAGACATCCCATCTAGGACCCTCATCTTATGAGAAGCTATCCTCATATTTGTCATACAGTGGAGGACTGAAATCTTCTTCAAAACCCCCACCGACAGGATTTGCAACAGGCAGGCCGCTTTCTTCATCAAGCCAATTATAATACTTCTCTTGTATGGATCTAGGATGATAATATTTTGGCTCATAAAGGAAAATATTGGAATGTACAACATATTCTACTGGTTCACCCTTCTCATTATTCATTCCCGAAAACGCCATGACATCATTCCTAACCTCCATTTTTCGTGTTTGATTAGAAACCCTTAATCTTTGTTTTAGAAAATCAAAATATGCAAATCATAATGGAAAATAGTTACCTTCCTCCTACCAATTGTATTCTTCATGAAAAGCAGGATTTGAAGGAAAATGAGACTTTAGTTGTTCATCCTCTTCAGCTTTCACCAATAGAGAAATATTTGTATGTTCTTGCAACTCTTCAGGTGCAATTCGAGCTTGATCAATGCACAAGGGTCCTTTAAAGTCTTGATTTCTTATGGGAGGTGGGATGTTGTCTACAATGAATCTCTCCATCAACCTCTCCATGGCCTCCATCCTCATGTCCAACCCGGTCTCTGGTGTGTTAGGGGGAGAAGGTTGGGTGAGATGTTCATTCTTTCTTCTTTCTCCTTCTTCTCTCCCTTTCTCTCTAGCAGCAGTCAGGTTTATCTCTACCTCTATAGAACCTTTCATCATGTCTGCTACGTAGACTAATCTTCTTTCGCTCAACCATAAGGTAAATTCGCTATCAAAATCTTTAGCATACTGGAGTTGGGCGGTACCAGGAGGAGGCTTGAACTAGGTAGGGATGGTGTTATATATTTTCATAAATATGTCAAAGAACTCCTGGACAGATTCACTCTCCTCCCTCCTTATGGAATGGAATCGGGACAAACACTTCCTGGGGTCTTTATTTTGTTCCCACTGGTTCTAGAAAGCATCTTCAAAATCCTGATAGCCCGAAATGGAGTCGTCTAGAAAGATAATGAACCATATTCTTGCCTCTCCAACAAGGCTTTGGGAAAACAATCTGGTTTTAACGTCTTCACAGTCTACCTCTTCTAGGTTAGTCTAGTCTGCAAACCACCCCAAGTGCTCCTCAACTGAGTACCCCTTTTCCCCATTAAATTGATTGAGTCTTTGGGTGTACCCTTGGGGCAGATCATGAATAACTGTAGGGAGAAGTATAAAGGAAAAACTTTTATATTTCCCCTAGATTTTGGTAGGGTTTTTAAGAGGGGTTGAAGGCGGTGTGACAAACAAAAACTATCTGCTGTGAGGGACTGCATAGTCATGGAGGACTGTAAAACTGAGTGATGAAGGTTGCTCAATCTATGAAGTAGTGGGAGATAAGGATATGGAAGCGGAGTTAGGTGAGGTTGCTTTTAGAGGGAAGTGGAGGATTTCCTTGGCCAAAGTCATGTGTACAAAGTGAAGGGATATTTTTTAGTTCTTAAACAAGGATACACAGGGGTGAAATCATGGTCTTTCCTTGAGTGTAGTAAACAATGGAAAATTGCTCTGACCATCCTAGGGAAAGAGAGGAAAAAATTCAATAGAAAGGACATGATATATTGAAGCAGATTCACAGTGGAGTACCTCATTTTTCACCATGCCCTTCCAGGTCTGCTATATTGAGCTCGTATTCCTTAGTGGAGTGGAGTCGCCATAGAAACTTCAGGAATATTTGCAGATTTTGGGTGGTAGGTATTTCCCAGTGGAGTCACCTTTCAAAGGTTTTGAGTGGATTCGTCAGAGCATATACAACCTGTATGTGTCTAGGACTAACTGCTCAACCAGGTCATAGAACTGTAGTGATGTCATTTTTGTCGAGGATATAGTAGCAACTAGGTCCCTGACAATGACGCCAAGATGTTAGCACCTTGTAATTTTCCTATGGTTGCGGTAGGAAGTCACATGGGTAACCATTTCAAACCAATATTTAGGCTGCATTCTAGCCAATGAAGCTAGAGAGGGCTCTCTTGTCACAAGAACATTCACATATACATTTAGCTTGATAAACATGTCAGAAGGCTAGATTCTGATGGGAACGGGGTGTTTGCATATTTTAAAGAAGGTGAAATAAACTAACAAGAAAAACCATTAGGCAATGGAGTCGAAACCTGATATATTCAAGGAATTACAATGAATAATAACCAGAAATAACCTTCATAATCTGAGGAAAAATAGGCATCAATATTCAACAAAATATATTTGAGGGGATGGTAGAGGAGAATGAGAAGAAGCCCGCTGTAACAGGAGGCACCTATCTGTGGATGAATCTCTTGAAAACACCTTTAGCAGAATAAAAAATAGAGGCTAGTAACTATGGTGGAGCATAGAAGATGAATTCCAAAACATTTACTAGAAACACATAAACAAATACATAATCTTCTGCAAAGAGCGCTTAACAGAGAGATAATTCCTCACATGCAACTAGAGATGCATTCACATAAGATACACATACATGAAAATGAAGTTTACAAAGGAAAAACAGATTGAACAATGGATACCATGATGAATCTTATACTTTCAATAGATGCTTTCATTAATGCTCAAAAGAAAATGATAGAGATACAAAATCCAAGTGCTAAGGATTCTGAATGAAAGTTCCAACAGCCCTAATTTCTCCTCCGGAGAGGTTATATTTATAATGTTATGGATCCCAAGACCAACCTTGAAACAAAGCCTAATTAGGTTACAAAAATAGGGAATCAATCCTAAATCAACATAGTACATTTGACAACTATGGAGTGGTGCATTCTCCATGATTTTTATACAAAATGGGATATAAGGAATATTAAGCTTGCTAGATAAAACAGGTAATGTGATGGCTAGGGATCAGGATTGCTTGACGTGACAATGATGGCTTGGAGAATCCTCAATGGTTTCCCATCGAATCAGCTTGACCTGTTTCTCCTCTTGCTGGGGCATGCATCGTGTATCTAGTCCTCCTAAACCTCTCGATGATATTCCACTGCTCCTTTCCTCCTTCCTGAATTTATGTTCATTCTGTGTTTGAGAATATGTTCTGTCTATGTTTGTAGCTGGCAGGAAGGTTTATGTTCCTTCTGTGTTTGGATTTCTATTCGGTAGCCTATGTATCTCCTGGTAACATTGTTAGGTTTGCAGACCTCGAGATAATAGCTCCGTTTATCAACAGTACTAAATCCTTGATGGGATTTTCATTCTTGTTTGCTTCTGGATGCTTGTACTGATTAGTTACCTAGACTATATCATTCTTCTAGGGAATTCCAGTGCAACACATATTTGGAATCGTCATCACCTTCATTAGAATTAGAAATTTGTAGTAAGGATGGTGATGATGTAGATCTTCGATCTCCTCTCCCCCAGTCCGAGCATTCATTCAAACCGACCTCTCCTAGCAATGGATACTATGTACTGTGGTAATTGAGTCCATGACCTTATCTAGAGGCTTCTACAGAATATCCTTTGGGCCGAGAACTCTTGACACTGCTTCCACAGTGGTGTTGTGCTCTTTTAGGACAATATTTCCATTACCAACATCAAAATGTCTTCCTAATGTAATTAACATCTTTACCTCGATGGATGGAGATGATTTTTCATTGAGGCCCAGAAATGGTTGAATTTCTAACCAGCGCCCAACGGTCAATAAAAAACATCGAACAACAAAATTCCCAAGTAGAATAGTCATTACAGATTCCATATCAGGACCTCCCAGGACCTTCAAGAGAACAATAGTTAGTCGTCCCCGTTCTTCACCAGCATTCACTCACTCTGTATCTCAGAATGGCTCTGACTATGTCATTATAACGAGTTGGGAAGTTGTTGAATCATCAATAGTGGTTGAGTTCAACCATGACTCTGTCGAATCCTCACGCATGCCATCGTTGAGTGGCATGATGACAACACGAAGGGTCATGTGGCTCTTTATCCGATTCCTTATGTGGAGATGCCAACTATGCTGCCCCTTTATTTTTTGACATCATGATATCCATGGCAAAAGTGACCCTCAACCTCCAGTTATCTCATGGTGTGTGGAATTGACATTTGTCACTTCATCAATCCCTCCTTATGATGGTATCGATATGCCCTTGTTTTTAGTGCCCTTGCTTCCTTACCATACTGCATGTAAATCCCATACTCACCCCATTTTTCCTAATCATTATGGAACTCATCATCATCATGTGCATGAGGTATCAAATATTTGGATTCCATGATACGATCTACGCCGTCCAAGGCCGCGACCTTCCATGAACATTTGATCACCCCAAGATATAATCTATGCTGTCGATGCTACTTGCCTCAATATACATTTTGGATCTCCTTTCTTTCTTATCTCCCTTAGCATATTTGGACTACAAAATAGACCATAGTCGTAGATCTCCTTCTGCGAGCGATATCATCCGTTCAACTGTGTGGCCTCTTCCCAATTTCGCGAACCCTCATCTTGTTAACCGTCGTGCATGTCTCCCTCGTGAAATTGTCCTGGGCCGTTGATCAGATCTCTGCCATCCGAGGGTGCAGGCCCTACATGATTTTGCATCACCTTGTCCTTTTATCTATTGTGCACCTTTCTGCCATGAAATCAGCCAGGACCATTGATTGGATTCCCGCCAGATTTCCATTGTTCAAAATCACGCGGCCTATCAATACTTCACAGCCCAACACGGTCCTATCTCTCATGCATGTTTGGGCTACGAAATGATTCCCCTTCGTAGATACGACTTGCTAAAAAATCGTGGTCGTTGGAATACGCGGGCCCTACTAGATTTCACAGCATTGGGATAGGTTATCCTCCGTGCAAGTTGGCTTCGTGAAATCTCCATCTGCCATCGATCTTGGATAACGTTCATTCTTGATCGTTGAAACCTGGATGACTTCTCTGATTTCTTATACCCTCATAGTTCATTTTTCGACATATCCTTCCCCAACTAAATCTCCCCTCGTCCGTCGATCAACCTCACCTGCTCATCCGATGGTCGATCCTGCTTGACACTTAACCGCTTTCCGCCCATGCCAAGCTCCTTTTAAACCCACACATCTTCTTTTGGAAAAATCCTTATGAGTCATTGATCTTCTTTTCCGTGGGTGTGCGCCATTCAATCTTGCCATTGGATAACTGCGAGTAGATTTTCACATCTAGTCCCGATATGCAGAGTTATAACTCTTGGATTCTAGACACTTTCTTATGCCACACCATGTGATAATCCATTTTCTCCTTCATGCTTAGGATAAGTTTCCCAAGCAACCTCCAAATCACCAGACATGGAAATTTTTTGCCTATACCCCCCTATTGCAGAGGAACAAATACAGACGCCCGTGAAGAAATCTCCAAAATTTAGCACGAGTGCTAACACAGTTATTTCTGGAAAACTATTTTAAAAAGGATTCCATGGTTTTCGCCCGAGGACTTGGGTTTCCACGTAAAATATGGTGTTATGTGTTTCATGATATGCTTCTTATGTGATGATGATTATAATGATGATAATAATGCTGCTGATGATATAATGATAATGTGATAATGCATATTATTGAATAATGTTGATTTTTAAGAGAAAAAAAGTAATAGAAGCTGCACACACTGATTCACTCCCCCTCAGTGTACCTGGTGTGTCCAACATTTGGTATCAAAGTGGGTACTTCACAGAAAGCCTTATCATCTTGAAGGAGATATTTGACACACCATAGGGTTCTTAATGAATGGAGTACCATTGACCTGTGAGTCAAATTATTACTTGATCTGGAAAATGAGAATGAAGGCTTATCTTGAGGCAATTGGTGTATGGAAGTCAGTTGTTGCTGGATATACACCTCCAAAGAAAGTGAAAGCAACAGCTTGAAAGGAATCAAATACAAATAATTTTGTGGCTATGGAAGCCATCCTTGAAGGCCCAACAAATATCCAAAAGAAGAAGATAGGGAAGTGCGTCTCAACTAAGGAGTTATGGCTCAGATTAGAACAAGACTACTCCAATAAAGAAGACGTAGTAGAGGTTATGGTAGTAATGCTTGAATATCTAACATATCCCCAAAAGGAGAAAAGAGGAAAGTGCAACTTAGTTGAAGAATTGTCATTCAAAATAAATTAGCTAAATTTAGACGAAGAACAAGAAGTAGAATACAACCCCATCAAAAGGTCAGTATAAGATCTAGGTAGGTATGAAGTTAATTCCCCTTAACACTCTATTGTTAATGCTTTTAAAGAGATATGTTTATCAGGTATAGAAAATAAGAACTATTCTGAATTCATTGAATGAAATACTTCAGATTATGATGAAAATCCTTGATCTCCGATAAGTGATAGAAATTTAGCAGATATTATGATATACAATGAAATTACTAATGTTTCTCAAGAAGTGAAAAATATTTGTGAACAGAACCAGATGATTAAAAGAGAAATTGGACAAAGCTAAGAAAAGGAATCAAGAAGAATCTGAGAAGGCAATAGAGACCATAATTAATCTGAAACTCCAAGTCGAAGAAGCTACCAGAATAAAAAAAGCCATATCCAAATCTTTGAAAGATAAACTTGAGATGTCAACCACATAAATTGAAAAGCAATCAGAAGAAATGGCCAAGCTTAGAATACTTCTAGAAGATAAGGAAAATAATTAATCTGTAAGCTACAAGAAAAAGACAGTGAGATAAGTTCCTACAAGACTAAAGAAATATTGGAAGAGAAGTAAAGAAGAAAACAAGAACTTGAAATCAAATCCTTGAAGGCAGAGTTACAAAAGGTTATGTATGAAAAACTTTGATTTTGAAAAGGACCTCTCAAAACTCAGAAAGGAGAATCATGAACTAAAAGATCAAGTGCAACAATCCCATGAGGATGATCATAATTCAAAAGGACAGATGGAATGCAATATCCTTGATATTAACAAACAAGTAGACCACGTCAAGAAAATAGAAGAATATTTAATGATACAAATCCAAGAAAAGATAGAAATATGTCAAAAGCAAGACTTGAAGATCCTCTCTCTGAAGGAAGACCTGGACAAAACAACTACTCAATTAAAGAAAAATTCGAAGACCGAGAATAACAGTGAAGAAAGTAAAAACTTTGTGGAAGAGGAAGAAAGACTTACAGTTATACACATATTATTAGAATATTCCATGATCAACAAGAATCAAGAGAAGTTATAGCTCAAATATATCCTATGATGTTCAATGGCTACTGCTACAAGGGAAATAACTATGGTCACAAAGCCATCAATTGTAGAGATCATAAAAATATCACGCCAAGAAGAATTCAATATTGGTTTTTTCGTTCAGTGTTACAATTGCTATCGTTATGATCATTTCACCAAACATTGCAGAATGCAGGGACAAGTTAAAGTTTGGAGAATAAAGCAAGTTCAATTGAATGATATGAACAACCACCAGAATAATAAAGTATAGATAAAGAAGTTAGTATATTGCACCATTGATCAAAACGGAAATGATAAAAATATTGGGAAAAATCAAATACTGTTTTGAAGACTATCGACCCCTGATATGAAGAATGTGTAAAAGGATATATGTAACTGATTATCATAGTTGAGTATCGTATAGTAGTTGGTTCCAACAGTATTTGTGTGATAGAATACTAGTCTATCAAGGTAGCATCAGTGATAAGAGAAGCAATATTGCTAAAAATGTTCTTGATGCCATTAATGCAAACAAGAAGAAAAATTGGAAAGGAAGAGAATTTGATGATAGGGGGAGCATGCCTTGAGGGGGAGAAATCCTTGAGGGATAGTAGAATGATCAAAGGATGTTCCATTTTCCATTGTTTCCAAAGGGGGAGAGAAGTTTTGAATAAGGGTAACGTGTCCTGAAGAAGAGTTATGGTTTTTACATGACTTTATTATATTAATGACTCTCCCAATCGGAGGAACATCGGGGTACAATAAAATACAATATAAGATAAATAAGTGAATACATTCCAAAGTTACAAATACATAAAAAATCCCTCTTAACTAGGAAGGTATTCTCTTGACACGGTTCATCAACACACTTCTTCATCAATGGATCATCATCAAAGCTGGATCATCATCATCATCACTTCTCCCACTATCGCGAGCAAATGGTGCTATCTCTCAATTATACTCATCATAGGAAGTTATATAGAGCCTACCCTTTTTCATGCTGGTTGTAGACCTAGCCTCCATGTAGGTATTCATCTTCTTCAATGCTTATATTCGACCATGGGAGGCCCAGCTTGCCACTATGTCGAAAAGGCCTGGCACCTGCATATGACCATGGGAGGCCCAGCCTACTACCATGTTAGAAAGGCTCAATAATTACATTTGACCATGGGAGGCCCAGCCTGCCACCATTGCGGAAAGGCTTAGCACTTACATCTGACCATGGGAGGCCTAGCTTGCCACCATGTCGAAAAGGATCAGCACTTACATCCGACCATGGGAGGCCCATCTTGCCACCATGTCAGAAAGGATTAGCACTTACATCCGACCATGGGAGGCCCAGCCTACCACCATGTCAGAAAGGTGCAACACTTACATTTGACCATGGGAGGCCCAACTCTCCAGCATGTCAGAAATGCTCAGTACTTACATCCGACCATGGGAGGCCCAAGTTGCCACCATGCCGAAAATGCTCAACACTTACATCTGACCATGGGAGGCCCAGCTTTCCACCATGTCGAAAAGGGTCAGCACTTACATCCAACCATGGGAGGCCCAGCCTGCCACCATGTCAGAAAGGATCAGCACTTACATCCGACCATGGGAGGCCTAGCCTACCACCATGTCGAAAAGGCTCAGCACTTACATACGACCATGGGGGGGCCAACCTGCCACCATGTCGAAAAGGCTCACCACTTACATCTGACCATGGGAGGAACACATCTCGCAACCATGTCAGAAAGGATCTTGAACTTACATATGACCATGGGAGTAACTAATCCTGCAACCATGTCAGAAAGGCTCTCAGTCTCATCACTTCTCCTTAGAAGGATACTCGATCTGGAGAACACCAAGCCTCTCCCTGAAGTACTCAAACTTCACTCTTGCCATTTATAGCATAGAATAACATCATGGCTGATTACGTCCAAGGATAGCCTGTGAGCTTCACCAGGACTGATTACATCCAAGGAAAACCTACAGGACCATCTACGTCTGAGAAACCTACGAGCTTCACTAGTATTTTATGCTTAGATAACCTGTCTCACCTATTATGCTAGAAATTCCTCTTTCAAGAGATCTCGATCTGGATCACAAATTGGATCTTCACTGCTCCTCTCTCCCAAGTAGCCAAGAAAGATACAATATATTTTTCCTTGACTGTACTCAATGCCATGCAGGACTCCTTCCTACTAAACCAAGAGATCACACCTGATCCCAAACTGAAGCAGCACCCCGAAGTGCTCTTTCTATCAATGGAACTACCCAATATGAATCCACATAACCCTCTAGGTTAATCTTCTGATTCGCTTCATACTTGAGCCCATAGTCAACTGTACCCTTTAGGTACCTCACTGCATGCTTTGCAACCATCAGATGAACTGTCTTGGATTCATCAGGAACTGGATCAATGTGTTCATAGCAAAGCAAATATACGGTCTCATATTCTTTAGGAACATCAAGGACCCAATCATCTGACGATACATCATGGCATCAACTGATTCTGATGAAGAATTACTCAATACCCCTTTAGGTTCCATTCCATAGGTGTGGTCATGGCCTTACAGTCCATAATCCCTAATCTCTTCAGGATATCTACTGCATACTTCCCTTGTCCCAGGGAGATTCCATCTGCATTCTGACACACCTCCATGCCTAGAAAGTAGTGCATCATACCCATGTCTTTCATCTCAAACTCGGTAGCAAGTCACCTTCTTGCATATTTAATGAGTTCCTTTTTACCTGTCAGGAACAGTTCATCGACATATAATCGGAGTATCACTGGTCTTCCTACTTCAACCTTGGAGCAAAGGTTGGAGTTTGCTTCACTCTCAGTAAATCCTAGAGCCATAAGTAATTTGTCCATCCTATCGTACCATGTCGAACCTCAAGATCTTCTGTAGTCACTCCCTCTGAAGTGGAGCATCATTCTCCCTCTACCTTTCGTACTCTATGTATTGAAACATTCTGTACTTGAGTGACAAGTAGCTTCCTCTGCTACTAATATTCTATGTATCCATCTAGGGTCACTGGATACCAAGATCCTCTATCTTGAACCTTTTCAAAAGTTATTCTCGCACCCATCTGTGAGCTTGTCATCCTCTATAGGATTTCATTTTTCAACCTTGTAGCAAAGGTTAAGATCTTCATCACTCCACTGTGATCTTCAAGCTCCTCATGTATGTCTTATCCCATGGGTTCCTTTTGAGCTTGTACAAGGCCTTCTTTAATTTGCACACATGATTCTATCTATCATGTGTCTCAACTCCTAGTGGCTGCAAATGTCTCTTTGTAGTCTATGCCTTATTTCTGTGAGAAGCCTCATGCTACAAATCTTTCCTTATATCCCACAATGTTCCCATATACTGCATGCTGGATCTTGTAGATACTACGTACTTCCCTTTAGGTCTCCATACCGTATCCTATACATCATTCTTCTTTAACTGGCACACTCCATGCCTTTCTTTTGGATATTTCTTCATCGCTAGAAGGTTCTGCATCAATGATGTCGCTAAACAATGTCTCATAATTGCATTGTGTATGAGACCTCTTCTTTCTTTGAAAGTATCGTCATATTATTCTTCATCTTGGATTATTAGAGTGAATCTTAAACTGTCGTCACTTGTTCTTTGGAACAAGTCTCATCCTTCTTTTCTTGTAGGCGATTGTATGCTATCTTTCCTACAAGTCAAATGCACCATTTGTATGGTTAGAAACATTTCATAAGGCATATTCATAATGGCAAATTCTTTATGCATAAATATATAATCATGCAACTATTTTAGCCAATACAACATTCATTCAATATCTTACAAAAACTTTCTAGATGCCTTCCATCTCTACCATGACATCATTGAGATTGTGCACTAATCTAATATGTCAGCAAAGAGGTTTCATTCTAGATAAGTAGTAATGGAGAGTTGTATAACACCATGGGATACTTACCCATCACATGCATATTAGTAATATACTTTCATTAATTCAAACATTCTATCATGCATATCACATCAACTGAATATAAACAAATGCATAACCAAATAATATCATGAAATGACAATTGAATACTTATATTTATTCATTTCATGGGTAGACTCCTTCTTAAGCCTTCTGATTCATCATCTTCTTCATTCATGAAATCATCATTTGTTATCCAAATGATAAGATGGATAAGAGGTTCTTCAAGAATTGAGTCCTTCATATTTCTCATCGCTTGAGGGATATTCTTTGAATTGTGAGAGCTAGATCTTCAACTAGTTTCTCCCATCTTCTTTTCTCTTATTATGAGTTGATTTTTTTTTTGTGTGCACTCTTTCCAGAGTCTGCTGAAGGTAATCACTTCCTTCTGGCACACATTCATCGAATGAATGAATCCCATGATCCTGGGAAGCCACTCAATATGGTTATAACGATATCTTATTCTTCTTTGATTGCTTCGTCATAGCATCGGATGCTTCCTTTTGGTGTCTTCAAGGATGACACATGAGGGATGAGATGATCTTTAATAGAATTTGAAAAATATTAGATCTTACTGATATGTCATTTTGAAATGAGAACCTCAAATGTAAATAGAAAAATATTAGATCTTACTGATTTGAGGTGTCCGTCCTGGTTCCGGATCTAGCCGATATAGGGTTTGTTAGAGAAACCCTAATTTTCAAAACTTGGAATCTTTCAGATCTGATTGGATAGAAATATTTGCCTCCTCAAGGCGAGATGAGAAGCATACTCATTTTCTCAAAACTATGAGCATAACTGCAAAATATCTGATGCCCTAGTTTTATTCACTTTCTTCTGCATAATTTCTTGATATTGTTTCTGTGATATATCTGAAATTAATGCTCCTATGTGTCTTAAAATTTTCACTACGGTAACCTCGTATTTCCCCTTTCCAACACCATAGGTTTGGGCAGAATTGGTTTCACCGATTGGGACTTATGAGAGTTTTCCCAAGGTCACATATTTCAGGATTGTTTAGTATAGCGAACTTGTACAGACGCCCACATGTCACTGTTTCATCTTTGGGTTCTAAAATGTTTACCACAGAAAGTAAAGTCTGTGCCCTATCTGGAACATCTTGCGAAATTTCATTTGGACCTTCGTATCCTGATATATAACAATTTTCCCTAGGTGTCATGTTTAGGGATGAATCCAGGGAGAGGATGGAACTCTCATTTGGAGGAATCATATCTTCAGCCTGTAAATGTTTTAGCTCCTGATCCTTCTCCAGTATTGAGATATAGAGAATGCACCGAAATGACTAGTTTTAGTATTTTAGGGTTTTCTGGTCTGAGGTCAAATTAGGGTTTGAATTTCCTGGAGTTTTACTCAAATAAAAATTTCAATCTTGGTCTCTAAATTTCGATTTTGAGGAGGAGAGCAATATTATGCTAGGCTCACTCAAAAATTCCTCTTATGTGAAAATCCCTAATTTCCCACAGCAATGATAGGTCAAAAACTAAAAATGCCCGAAATCAAATCCTGCTTGGACAGAAATATGCTCCCTTAAATGGAGAGTTATCCTAGCCTCCTTTTGTTGATGATCTGTGGAGAGAGACCCAAAACGTAAGAAGCCCTAGCTTCTGCAGCTGCACATTGTCTTCTTCTCAGGTTAGCTCTGATACCATGTTATATTTTTATCATTTAATCAATATGATCTAGGATCTTATCTGAGAGAGTAACATGCACAACAATAATCACAAGAGATAAGAGACACAAAGAGTTTTCCTCGGGGAAACCATAAAGGAGAAAACCCCACAACTTCCTTAGAGATAGAATGAGTAGCAATAGAAAAAGTAAAACCCAAAAACAAAAAATATGATCTCTGACAGTTGATCTCTCTCTCACTTGTGCAAGCTCCTCCTCTCCCACTCATGCGCTACAACTGAGTGAGTGTGTGTTTCAAATAGAGAGTCTTGCTCTCTATTTATACTAGTTTTCCACTTGAATTTTACTCTTATAGGGCCAACCTCACTAGGAGAGTCTAATGACCATAATACCCCTCAATTGTGGGGACTATTGCCCCAAGTTACAACAGAGGGTTAACCTCAACTCAATTGTGGGGACTATTTCCCCGAGTTACAACTTCGGGTTAACCTAAATTACTTTACATGACTTTATTATATTAATGAATCTCTCGATCGGAGGAACAATGAGGTACAATGAAATACAATATAAGATATACAAGTGAATACATTCTGATGTTACAAATACATCAACACCCACATGTGATGTCATGATGGATCTTGAACCTTGGAGGTATCTTGGTGTGGTTGAGGTGGTTAAAGAAGCATATGAAGCCTCTTGATTGATGAAGAATCCCTTGGACCCACATTTGATGGCTTAATGGTCCTTGTCCCATTAAAGGTGATGATGTGGTCATTAATGACTTTATGAAGACTTGGAACCCTTGATGAATATATTGATGCCCATGTAGCCCTTGTTGGGGTCATGGAACCATTGGAGATTTTCATTATGCATGAGAAGGTTTGGAACCCACATAAATAGTGGCATGATGACCGATGGACTCTATATGATCATTGATGTTTCATTTGGAAATAATTTGGGTCTTGGAATCCATACATATGGTCGTTTGTAAGGCCATGCTTGTTGGAGCCTTTGATATGATGGAATATTTGGTCATGATTCCCTCATCACTTGGTGATAGAGTCCTATGTGATGGGATTAAAGTCCAAGGAAAGTATATTGTTTAAATATTATATGATATCTTTGAAAAAGTCCTTGAAACCCTTACATGTGGTTCCTTGGGTCTTGAACCTACACACTTGGTAGCTTGTTGATGGTGATGTATGGTCCTATTTGTGGTTATATGGATATTGGGATGTAGATGGAGGTAGAGGCCATGGAATTTCCTTGATATGTTGAAGAATACTTTGAAGAAGAATTTGAATAAGACTTTGAAACTCTTGTGGTTGGTGGTATGGTCTTTGGCACCCTTATGTGTGGGGTATTTGAAGTCTTGAACATATTGAAGAATTTAAGGGTATTAGAACAAGAATTTGAAAATATACCCATCATAGGGAGATATTAATCGTGAATCCATTTCCTTTGATATGTAGAGCATCTTCTAACTCCTTACGATTGAAGAGATATGCAATTTTGAAGTTGGTGCGTCCCACCTTTTTGGGTCAGCCGACCAAACTAAAGAGAATTTAATTATTTGTAATTTTGAATTGCACGCCGACTTGGTTTGAGGTATTAACTTTCCTCCACAACTTATATAAATATAATATCAAACATTTTATTTGTTCATCATCAATTCTCTTTGTATTTTCACAAATCTTGGAGAAAAGCATGAAACTTTGTGGAGGAGAAATTTCTGGGCATCTTCACTAAAATTGGCATAACTATCTCATACAGAATCATAATTACAAAATTCTTGACTCATTGGAAATATTGTTATGAGGGATATGTGGTGAAATTATATATAGCTTATTTTTTTATACTATTTATTCATCTTGTGATCTTTGCAAAGGTATGGTTCATGCTTTTGGGTTTCCCTTGCGATGACACATGTCTCTCATGGATAGAGTTCATCTTTGATCTTAGTATGTGACCCTCTATATTGATATATATATTTGGAGTCATTATGGAGGCTAAGATGATGATAATGCATGTGATAATTATGTACACTCTATGATGTTGATGCACTCTTATACAATATGATTTACATGCATACCATAGTGTGATGATGTTCTCCTATGCACTATGATGTATACCTGATGATGATGATGCATAAACGGTGCACAATGAGATGATGATGCTGTATATTTCATGATGAGGATGCATACACTATGATGACGATGCATACCTATGATGATGATGCATGCATTGATTGTGTATGACAACGATGTTTGGAAGTGACTAGAAAGCAAATATTATCAACAGTAGTTTTAGTGATTGGTTTGAATCAGGTAGACTAATTTTAGTGTGCAGACTCATATTGACTGAGTCAGATGGTATGAGAAACAAATTGATTGGTTCAGCTTAATTGGACATGTTATTAGTTCAGGTATGGTGTAGTGGTTAGTTATGGTGCAGTGATCAGTGACCGTGGTTGATTAATGTGATACAATTGTGGTGCAGTGATCAGTGATAGTGATTGTGTAGTATAGTACAAGTGTTGATTAGCAGGTTGGTAGGATCAGTGCAGTTGTTGTTCAATACTCTAGTTTCTACCTTCTTATCTAGGTGGAAGGACATGGAAAGGAAAGGGGGTTGTAGCATCTTTCCAGTTGTAGCTAAAGAACTAGGGAGTTGTAGCTTCCTTTATATTGTAGCCTCTAAATTAGGGGGTTATAGACTCCTTCTGGTTGTAGCCAGAGAACTAGGGAGTTGTATCTTCCTTAAGGTTGTAACCTGTAAATCAGGGGGTTGTAGCCTCCTTCCAGTTGTAGCTAGAAAATTGAATTCTTTGTAATAAGGGGGTTGTTTCCTCCTTCCAGATATTTCTAGAAAACTATTTTAAAAAGGCTTCCATGGTTTTTCCCCCAGGACTTGGGTTTCCACGTAAAATATGGTGTTTTGTGTTTCATGATATGCTTCTTATGTGATGATGATATAATGATAATGTGACAATGCATATTATTGAATAAGTTGTTGATTGTTAAAAGATAAAAAGTAATAGAATATGCACATAGTGATTCACCCCCCATCTCAGTGTACCTAGTGTGTCCAATAGGATCAATAGAGAGCGTTTCAGCAACTCAAGTGAAATATCAGTCAAGAACCGGTTCTCAGATTTCCTAACTTGTGGAAGGATTTTGATGCAAGGAGGGAAGATGATATGTTCCATGGATATGTCATGAACTATCTTGCATATGATAAGGAGATCTATGCCTTGGTTCAAGATGCTAATAAGTGAAATAATTATTTGATGGGAAAGGAGACCATCATTCACACTAATCGCCAAATACTACACTATTTGTAGGAAAAGATTAATCTACAAAAAACATGAAACTACAAGTAGATGGAAGTTTTACAACAATTCCATCTAGTCATCAAATATAAGAAGGGTAGTACAAACCAATTGGTACAAATTCTCTCAAGGCCACCTACAATCAATATCACAAATTTGGGTGCTCTTATGAGTGTGGATCCTTTCATCCATCATTCATACAAGGAGTAATACATGGTATATGAGGACTTAGAGGAGGTATTTAAACTGCTTCAAGGTCAATTACATGTAAAAGAAGGTGACAACAATGATGACTATCATCTCCAAGATGGGTTACTCTACAAGTTGGTCGTGAGTTGGACAAGCTCTATGTTCCTAAAGGTGAAAGATTTCAACGCATGAAAGAGGATCACACCTACAAATTTCTAGGGTATTTTGGTATTGGGAAAACACTTGCAAAATTACAAAGGTATGTTTATTGGCCTAGAATGCAAGAATATGTAACGATTTATTATAGGATGCATACTTTCCTATACAAGCAAGCTCAATAATAAGAAGTAATGTCTATATGATCCCTTGTTTATTCCCACAAGACCACGTGAGAGCATATTCACCAATTTTGTGGGTGGTATGCCAATCAATAGGAAGGGGCATGCCTATTTATTTCTGGTAATTGATAGATTCAACAATATGTGCATTCATATCCCTTGTAATAAGACCATAAAAGGATAAGAAGCAAAAAACATGTTCTTTGAATAGGTATGGGTGCACTTTGGTAAACTAAGGATCATAATCTTATACAAGGATACCATATTTCTTAGTGCCTTTTGGACTACACATTGGGAGAATATGGGCATTAAACTGAATATATCTACAACATTCCATCATAATGACAGATGGGAAGACAAAAATAAATAGTAGGAATTTGGTGTAGCTTTTGAGGGGTTACAATAAAAATCATATGAGTACTTGGGATGCAAATATGATCTACATCCAACACTCTCATAGCATATCAATCCACACTTCCATTGGAAATTCCACTTTTAAAACTTGTTTTGGGTATCTTCCACCTTCACCTCTAGATGTTGTTTATGGACAACAATGAGGCTTGAGGGAAGATGCCATAAGTGAGGAATTAATAATAAAAATATGCATTGATAATATTAGGTAAATCCATTGCAAGTACATGAGACATTGAAGAAGTCACATGAAAATTACAAGGCAAGACATGATCGATTCATGGTTGAGAAAACATTCAGGGTGGGAGACATAGTTTGGTTTCACTTGAATAAGAAAAGAATACAAGATCTTGGTAAGAAGATCAAGGCATTATGGTAGGAAGATCAATAAATCACATTATGAATAAGGTAGAAGATAATGCCTACAAAATTAGTCTACCCCCATATATGTCTATTTTCTTTGTAATAAATGTGGAAAATATGAAACTCTATGAACCTTCCATGTTGGATTAGGAAGGATGAGTAGGTCTTAGCTTTTGTAGAGGAATTGGCACTAGAGGCTTAGGTAGATTTAGTGAAAGACAACGTTTTGTAGAAGAATTTCAGTACAAGTAGGCGAGGATAGTATAAATTCTGGCAGGTGGAGATGAAAGGACAATTTCCAGGAAAGGCTAAATGGTATTCCAAGGAGAAGGTAGAGGAAAACATTTATCACCTTATTTAGTAAAAGATCTTGGAAACCAAAATCTTCCCAAAATGAGGAGGTGTTATCAAAAATGGATTAACATATAATTTCTCATATATTTTGGTGCTTTCTTGGTGGAAAAAATGGATGGATTGGCTTACAAAGCCTATTTTAGGGGCAGGTCTCACTTTGCAAATTTAGGGTTTATAACCTTTTGAGGCCTGTTTGAGGGATTAAATGATGTTTTTTGGGGTCAAAAGGTCATTTCTTGTTCCATTCCCCTTTATGCTATTCTATACTCCAATACCTTTACAACGATGCAAGAATATCCTCAATCAGAGTATGTATGAGGAAGATATGCCTCCTATAAGTTAACTCATCTAGTTGACCACCATGCTATCAAGTGGATTCCCCATTGACTCTCATTTCTCACACATGTGGATCTAGTCACATGTGGAATTTCAAGAACATTCTATAAGGTCCAAAACCTAAGCAGGTAATCAAGAATTTAAGCATGTAAAAACCCTAAAACTAACCCTAAGTGGTTATCCGACTATGTTAAATATTGAGCTATTTGGAAAATAAGGGGTTCCATTCTTATCATGTTATTGTATTGTTCCATAGTTAATAAACAACATAGGAGTAGATATTAGAGCATTCATAGAGGAAGTAGGAGATCTTGTAGTATCCATTCTAACCGTAGAGTCATAGGTAACTCCATAAAGAGTACCACTTCCTTTGTATTCAAATTCCATATAAATGAGAAAGACATAATCCTCTTTTTTGGCTTGATTTTTCCTCATAGTGGGTTTTCCTAGGGAAAATGTTATGTTTTTTTATGTGGATTGTGTATTTCTTTGGTCTAGTTAATTTTCTTTTAGTTCTAGTTTATTTATCATTAAGTGTAAATAAGCTAATAAAAAGAACTAAGATGTAAGCTCCTTTGTGGTGAACTGTTCTAGTGAAATACCCACGACAACTTATGAATCAAAACTACTACAATTTTAAATGTAAATTTCATTTACCTTATATTAGATAATGAATGGTTGTCTCCATTGGTAATTTTTCTTAAGAAAGGATGCAAGTCGAGGATTTATGTGGACTACATAAAACTTATAAGGCTACTATAAATTATCCTTTTCCCTTAGCCTACATTGACTAAGTGCTAGATGGATTATTTGGCAAGAAATACTTCTCCTTTGTAGTTCGATTTAGTGCATACAATCAAATTCATATCATCCCAAAGGACCAAGATAAAACTATTTTCACCTACCCTTGGAGAACATTCGGATAAGGTAAAATTGTAGTATGTAGTGCACTTGCTACCTTTTAGAGATTTGTTTGAAGTGTTTTCTCATACCTAGTTCACGATGTGGAAATATACATGAAAAAATTAATTGCTTATGGAAACCCATTTTAAGAAGAATTAACAAATATAAAAATGGTCCTCAAATATTGAAAATAAATGAACCTATCTCTAAGTAATGGAAAATTCTTTATACTCATGAACGAGGAGATAATTCTAGGATATCATAGTTCTCCTGGTGGTATTGAAGTAGACCCAACCAATGTAGCCCTCGTTCATCAAATGAAAACACCTCAAAACCAAAAGGATGTTAGGAATTTCCTTGGCCATGTAGGTTACTATATAATATTTATCAACGATTTTTTGTAAAGTTGCAACTCTGTTTACTGTCTTATAAAAAATGTGGGATTTTATTGGTCATCAAAATGTCAAAGAGCATTTGAAAATATAAAAGAGAAATTAACATCATTCCTTGTTCTATAATTCCCCAAGTTGGATATGCCATTTAACATTCATATTGATACCTATGATTTAGCATGTCCATTTCTTTGTATTTTCCTTACACTAGTGAGAAGAGAAGAAAATAGTGTAGCATGAGTCTCAGCTTTAAGCTAGGTTTTCTTCATATTAGGTTTTTGCACGACATATCTTGTCTTTATTTTGGACTGTCTCTTTTTTTATTTCTTCTTTTTTCTAGTATTAATTCATTTCAATATAATAGAGGGATTATTAGACATCAATTTTGTCTTTATTTTGGATGGTCTCTTATTTGCTTGCTTCTTTTTTCTAGTATTAATTCATTTCAATTTAACAGAGGGACCATTAGCAATCATTCTCATTTTCCAGCTTTAATGACATATTCTTTCAATGCCTTCAATTTTTACACTTATTCATACTTTAAATTTATGATAATTTAAAAAAAAAAAATTGCAACATGTCCCACCTCTTCAAATACTTCCTCATTTGAGATCATATACATGAGTTTTTATTACAAATCTTTTTTTTGGTTTCTCTTCATTTCTTCTCCATTATCTTATGTTTTTTGGTATGTTTGATTGAAACATTCATTGTACCTTATGTTTTTTTTGTGGTACGTTTGCTTGAAACATTCATTGTGACAATAAATACTCTACTTCCTTTTCTTAGAATAATGAATGGACATCTTCAAATACCTCCTCATTTGCGATCATAAGAGTTTTTGTTAGAAATATTTTTTTTGGGTTTGTCTTCATTTCTTCTCCTTTGTCTTATGTTTTTTGGTATGTTTGACTGAAACATTCATTGTATCTTATGTTTTTTGTGTGGTATATTTGTTTGAAACATTCATTGTTTGTGGCAATAAATACTCCGCTTCCTTTTCTTAGAAGAATGAATGCACAACTTATTTCATTATGACTACCACCTCTTTATTTGAGAGAGATTCATTTCCACTGCCTCTCCATTCTCAATGCCAAGTCTTGGTGGTAATTGTATATTTCGAAAACATCCTCAGTGTGGTAGGTATCGAACTCAAACCCACTCCCTTCTCCTCCCCAGGAGATAGATCTGAGGGATAGTTTCCAATTTACGAGGTAGAAACAACAAAGCAGACTCATGGGTCTCTGAGTTTGAATGAGTTGTTGAAAAAGATGGAATTGTTCATTCCCTTTGATCCACATATCTTCAGGGAAAAATTATAAATGCTTGGGATTAGAACTCGTAAGGTGATCGGAACGGGTAAGGCGAGTTCTTAATGAAAAATGAATATTATATTATTAGCATAGTTACTAGTAAAGTGGTCTGTAAATGTCCATAGGCACAACATATCACTTAGTTTTATGAATATATCTTACCTTTAAACAAAGGCTAAAATATATAATTTTATATCCATTATTGATACGAGATTGTTAGAGTGAATATAAGAACGAAACAAATACTATTTAATAAATAAACAAACAAAAAAACTGATATGAAAAAACAAAAACAAATGGTTACCCATTTCTTTAACCATCCATCAAATGAAGCTTATTTAAATATTAATCAAGATGCATTTGGGCATAATAAATTAAAACTTATCACATGAAATGAGTCCCTATTGTACACTTGTTACACTTAGGTTAATCTTGTTGATTTGCTCAAGCAAGTCCAAAATCTAAGATTAGATCTAAATCCATATAGACATAATTAGTAATCATGAAATTTTACTCTACTATAGTCAAATAACCCCCAAATAACATTAACAATGTGCATGTTTTTGTGTTGGTAGCCTAAGCTATTTCACATCATTATAAACATATAGAAATGAAATTGTTTTTTCTTCGTGAGATCATGAATCTTGTATTGGAATCATACTCAAATTGCGTTATATATAAAGTGTTGCATTTTCATGGTTGTACATTGTTAAACTGCAATCATTAAAGTATATACTTTCTGACCTTCATTGCATTTTCATTTATGTAGTTTATCAAACTGCTAGTACTGAAATAATGTATGGACTACACATGTTTAAGATAGAATAAATGATAACACTAGCACACTCACATAGTTTGTGGTTGGAGCAGGTCAATAGGTATCAAATGGTTGAAAGATAGTTATGGAATGAAAGACAATTTGGAAATATTTTTTTATTCGTCATATTTTTCTAGTTAAAAGGGTTAAACTATGAGTTATCCATGCTTAGCTACATGTTATTATCGACATTCTTCATGCTATCCATTTATCAACTATTTGTTATTTTTTATATTCTTTTTTCTTTTTATCTCACATTCTTCTAGTTATCTACCTTGAACTGTTGGTTATCCATTCATCAACTATGAGTAATCCATGCATTGCTACCAGTTATCCACTCATCAGCTAGCTACTAGTTAATTTTTATATTCTTTTTTCTTATAATTGTCTATTTCAAATTTTGAACGACTACTATAGAATCAATCTCGAAAGTACACTTGTCTCATCCTCGTCTGTAGATGAAAAAGCATAGGCCATAGTCCACCCCAAATCTCAAATAAAAATGTCTATCGACGTAATTACACTTTAAACAAAAAAAAATATTGATAAAATTTAACGTTAACATCACCTGTTTATAGTCAAATATGTGAAGCTAAATGTTCCACATTCGAGACATTTGTAGAGGTTGATTCATGACAACTCTCTTGGAAAATGGAAACAACCATACTAACCTTCAAAATAAATTTTAAAATAAGAGAAGTTACAGATTGCTACTTAGCTCTCTCTTGATTCATAATTACGTGAGTAACATTAAATATGAAATATAAAGTAAAACACTAATACAATATTCTATAGATAATAAGAAATATATTGTGGCATTCTATAGATCCTATTGGTAGCATAACCATTTTTTTTGGAAGTTACAAGATCTAGGAATTGGTATAAGAAATAAGTCTTAAAATCCTATTCATGGTGGATGATATATATAGTAATAACAATCCATTGGATAAGGTAGAGGAGATACTTTCAAAGTTGGAATTACAAGTTGTAGACATCTCTCGCAATATGGGCATTCGCATGGTGTGGATCTAGAGAATAAGTTTGGACCTTTCAAGAAGTGTGTGGATCTAAATTAGAAGATACATTATATGGGAAATTTAAGGATAATGAAAACATGGAAAATGAGTAAAAAAACTATCTAGAGAAAGAGAAACAAAGTTACAATACCATAACTTCACAATCTTTGTTCAAAATAGAAGTTAAAGTGGAAATCAAACCCTACTAAGGTGAAATCGATGTTATTAATTTGAATCAAAGGTTGTAATAATTGTAAGAATATTTGGACTCTTAGAGTCCATAACATAGGAGAAGAGAAATAAATTTCATTTTCCAAACGAAAGTGAGAGGACCATGCCCTAACTTGGTGAGAAATTCACATAGAGACACTTAGGGTGGATGGTGGTACACTAGTAACTAGGTAGGGGGTGTTTAAAATCCTCTTCAATTCCCAATTCTTTCCTATTGTGTGCAAACAAGACTAGTGGGTCAATTGGCATTCCTTTTGATAAACCCAAGGCTATATTGTACAGGAGTACACCCATGAATTTAGAAAAATGGTTATTATGTTGGATATATCTCCCAAGAATCCAAGTGTACTTATTAATTATCTAGGTGGTCTACATAATCATTTATGGAAGAAAGTGATGCTACTCAAACCTTAGACAGTTGATGAGGCTTGCATGCAAGAAAAAATATCTAAAGAATATTAAAAAGACTAAGGGACATCCAAGCAATTCTAAGTAGAAATAACACCAAAATACTTCCAAGGAGGGAAAGAAGAAGTGGAAAGGAAAGGATAAGAAGAAAACAACCACTCCACATCATTGGAAGGATCCAAATGACCATTGTAACCATTTTAATATTAATAGTCATACCAAAGATAAGTGTTGGAAGCTACATCTTGATTTCAATTCAAAGAACCAAAAGAGGGATGCCAAGAATAAGAACACGCTAGCCATGGGTTTACACAACTAGGAGAGAAACTCATATATATATGAAGGAGATGATTAAACTCTTCCATATTATCAAGATTCAAGTTAAGAAGAAAAAATGGAAAATATTCTTGGTTCTGGTTCACAATCCAACCTCATAAAAGAATATATATAGTCAACAAGATTGGGTTGTAATTTTATGACCATCCTCAACCATATCCATAAACAAGGATGTATAGCTTAGGGTCAATAAGCGGTGTGAGATCAAATTTTATATAAGTGAAAACATAATTAATGAAGTGGGTGTATATTTAGTACAACTTGATGTGTGCAGTGTAGTTTTTGGAAGCCCCTACATGATGCAATATTTATGAGGAGAGAAAAATTGTACCGCTTAATCAAGGATGGGTAGCCGTTCATCGTCATTGTACACAATGGTAAATCTAATATCTCTCTAGTAAGTGCTAACCAAGCCAAGAAATTGACAAGTTCCAGTAGGAAGTTGTATTTCTTTTCTTAAAGGATAATGAACTAAGATATGAATTTGTAAAACTAAATGCATCCTTGGATGGATGTACTAAAGATCATAAATAAAGTTTGGAAGATATTTTATATCCACATAGAGAATTTCTCCAGGAGACTAAAGGTGTACCACCTGAGAGAGAAGTGCTGCATGAGATACAATTGCTGCTTGAATCCCCATTCCCAAATATTGGGTTTTACAAAGAGTCTATCTTGGAAACATATGAAGTGAAGAAACAATTGCAACAATTATTGGAGTAGGAAGTAATTTGACGAATCACCTCACCTTGTAAGTCACTTAACATCATAGTAACCAAGAAGGATGGGAATTGGATAATGTCATTAGACTACAAATATTTGAATAATACCACTCTCAATAATTGATACCCTTTTCCTATGATTGATGACTTGCTATATTGGTTGCAACATGCCAAGAACTTGACCAAGTTGAATCTTAACTTGGGATATCATTAGGTATGATTTAATGAATAATACTGCTTTCAATACAAACCAAAGTATATATAAATGGATAGTAATTTATTTTGGTTTATGTAATGCACCGACTACATTTATGCATTTGATGAATGATGTATTACACCCATTTCTTGATTCACTTGTAATAGTTTACTTAGATGACATATTGGTTTATGACTATAGCTAGGAAGAGAATATCTTACATCTAATATAGGTGTTAAAGACCCTTAAAAAACATAAATTGTTAGAAAACCTCAATAAATGTGAATTTTCTAAGCATTCATTAGTATATTTGGTGTATATGATTGGTGGAGGGAACTTAAGATAGGTCTTGTGAAGATAGAGGCCATCATCAAGTGGAAAAATCCTACTGTTATCACCAAAGTTAGGAGATTTTTTCAGGGTAGCACACTAGCTATGGAATTTAATCACATCCAAGTTGTGGTTGTATCGATCCATGCCATATTGATCAATAAAAAGAATTTCCAGTGGGGAAATAATCAACATAAATATTTTGATGAGATTAAAGAAAATCTAAGTCAAGCATTAACTAATTTTCAGAATCCTTTCAAAGTGGCATTGGCATAAAATTGAAACTAGGCTTCTTGTGCACGGGCCAACAAAATGGTGGCGTTGTAGTCTAGTGCATTGGAATTTTCAATCCCCTTAAGGGGGAAGGTCTCACCCAAAGCACAACCAAGACCGACAAAATATAGGGATTGGTAAATTGTATGATTGCAATTGGGGATTTACAATAACAAGCATCAAAACATCATTTATCCAAATCTACAACAACAACACTTAGTCATATAAAGTATTCATTCAGATACAACATGATAGTAAACATAAATAAACATTACAGAGACAATCCAAATTAGAGGAAATTTGGGGTCTAAAATGGGCCTTATAAAAAACTGTGCCATGGATGAGTTGGATTGAGTTGAATTTTTAAACCAATAGAATTTCAATATCTTTGGTCAACCATTATGGTTGAGTTGGACACATAATGCTTATGTGTCATATTTTTATTTGACAATAGCTAACTCCATATCAACCTCACCTTGGTTAAGTTCTTGAAAAGATCACCTCGAAATAAGATAAATAAACTTTAACTAATAAATATAGAATATTTTATTTGATCACTACTTCCAACTCCTCTAAAACATAACCTTCACATTAATTAAAATTGTAGTGGAAGCATTTTGAAATACTAAAAACATTTATTAATCAATTTTTTAAAAAGAAAACTAAATAATATTTAATTTTAAATAAACTTATCTTGATATACTAAATAAAAGATATTTAGTATTTTTAGTATTATTAAATAATGTTTAAAAAATAAATATATTTAATTATTACATCCAAAAATAAATAGAACATTTAAATATTAACAAAATAAAAAATAAAAATTATTTTCAATGTTACTAAAACTATAATAAAATTTGATTTTACTTTTTTCTCTTTTACTACCTACGCATTAAACCACAATTTTTTTATATATTAATATAACAAATAATATGAATATACATAGTTTATTGTTTTTTATTTTATGTGATGTAATATTTTTTATATGAAATAATATAAAATTTATATTAAAAAATAATAGTGATTTTTTATTTTTTCAATACTATTATAATTATATTTTTCATTATAAATGAATATATTTGAGTTTTACATTTATTAAATATATAAAAAGTAGTGGTCTATTCATTTAAAAAAATAATAATATAAAATTCAAAAGTTTTCTATCATTTATTATGTGTGCACGAGAATCTAAATATTTCATTAATATTTTTAACCAATATCTCTTAACTCTACATTAACTCAATATAGTTTTCAACTACCATTAATGAGACGATTTAGGTTGACTTTCATTAGATTTTCATTAGATTTAATTTGACATGGCATATTTGTAGTGTGATGTGGCTTTTTATTATTATTTTCCTTAGGAGGCCCATTTTAGACCCCAAATTTCCTCTAATCACAGCACAAAAATTTAAGTGGACCAATAATCCTTTTTAATATAGAAAGTACATATTCATTAAACCAACTTAAACCATGGCTCTAAGGCCTTATGATCACCGTGGATTTACCCATCACGGGATATACTCTCATACAAATGAAACCCAAAACCCAAATACATAATTCTTGTTTCATATTTTCCTATCTTTGTTTTCATTCAGTTTTGATCTTGTAAAGCTTGGATGTTCTTAGTTATCCACTCATACACTCGGTTAATTTTGTCTTCCACTTATCCTCTGTTTCCTTTTATACTCACAGAGTGGGTCCAAAACTGGTACAGAAGTTGTTGTTGTTGTTACCTCTTTTTGGCAACTTCTGCCTCCTTTCCGCACTTCCTTCCTTGGTATTCTCTTATTCCGCCTTTTTCGGTCCTATTCAAAAGAAAAGGAGCCAACATGCCCCAAACAAAAAGGTTAACTCGCCCTTGAATCAACTCTACTGCATTATTGATCCTTGTGCATCTTCTATTGCTGGTCCTTCAAATCAAACGAGCCAATTTCGGGACTTCTGCAAAAGTCTGCTGCTGAAGTTGTGCGAACTCATCTAACTTTGTTTTCCATTTGCAAACCAATATGTTGATGCTATGTATCAACTATGAGATTTGTCTGTATTTGGAATCCTAGTGGGTTTTTGTTGCTATAACAACTGTATATTTGTTTCTACAAGGTGATCCAACTGTTGTAACTCAGTATATCCAACCTCGGTTGTATACTTCAACTCTTGCACAATTTGTTTGGAGGCACAGGATTTTTCATGGCTAATATCCATCTTATTGTCAATCTCTTGGGATTCCTTATAATTACGTTCTCTTTCCATGAGATCAACTGTAATCTAATAGTCATGGTTCAATTGTTTATCTTTTTCCCACAAGTTTTCTATGAGTCATTGTTTCTTCTTAAGGATCCCAAGACAATCATTTAGTGCTAAACTACTATAGTTGTTGTGTCCTTTTCTAGAGCTGGTTCCCGAAAAGTATTACAATACTACTTACCTATGAATCTTGGGAAATTATCTATCTCTGTTGTTCATCTCCTTGACAATGGATTTGGTTGAGTTGTTTTTGTAACTCATATTGTTTTGTGTGAAGTTGCTTCTAGGAAACACGTAAGTGCTATAGATTGTCTTATAGTACGTTAGATGAGATATATTTTGGAGTGTCAGGTACATACTCTTGGACTTCACACGACATTGTACGTAAGTGATCGCACAATGTAGAAATAGTGTCCTCCACAACTGATTCCTTTTTCTGTTTTTATTCCTTGGTGGCCATTGCTAAATTTACAGCATCGCGAGTCATTCTGCAAGCTAATATTGTGTTCCAGGATTGGACCTCATGTGTTGAGGTAGTTCCTTAGGGAGCCTCATTTGGAATCAAGAAACTTGGTGCAAATTCTTGATTTGGACTCAAGAAACTTGGTGCAAATTCTTGATTTGGACTAAAGGATGACTAAGAAGCCTATGTGTAAAGGCTAAGCCTCATGTTTTGAGGAATGTACTTTGATATGTCAAAGTGATGATGTTGTTTAGTCTTGTTGGACACGACTAAGGACTTGTGTCTCAAGTTAGATCCTCATGTGTTGAGGTGGACCTCATGTGTAGAGGTAATTCTTTGCATGTCGAAGCATGAATAGTGTGTGATGTTTTACTAACCATGGTCACTCGAGATGGATAAGCTATCAAGTATCATCTAAAGGATGTCCACCTCTAGAGTGAATTACTTTAGCATATGACCATTTGGAATGATAGTAAAATAATATGATCACATCACTAGACAAATGTACTTAGTATAATTGATATGATAGATAAATTAAAGTTGGCACATGTGGACCATGCAGATACGATAAGAGATAAAGTTAAGTTGCATTGAGAATAGATATATTCGAATTGCTCATTATGAAGACTTTGGTTAATTAAGGAGAACTCAATTTGATTAACTCCAAGTGATATTAACAAAGAATAGTTAAGTTATTTAAGGAGAAATCAAATTGATTACTTTAGTGATGCAATCAATTTAGTTAAGAGAATTGACTAAGTGTTAATAAAGAAGAGTATAGTTAACTAAAAGTGTTTTGCATGAGAGAATTTTAGTTAAACTAAAAGATGACACTTAAGTTGCGACACTTATGTTGAACTAAAAGATGACACTTGATTTAGCATCATAACTAAGTGGTCTAGCATCCAGTTGGAGGAAAAGGTCATCCATAATTTAGAAGAGAAAAGATGCATGCCAATAATGTAAAGGAATTGTGTAGTTGTTGTGCACGATTGATGAGTTCGAGGCGCATAGTAATTACTCCATGCAGACATTCACTATATTCTTCATGAGACCACCTTCTTCCATGAAAGCATTTGCTAATTATTGGATGAGGCCAAACTTTGAGTATTAAAGTGTGTGCATGGCATACAGTTGATCATCCAACCCTTCTCTCTTCTCTATTGCTTAGTGATCGCACCTGGGGTGTTTAAAATCCTCTCTTATCTTTCACCAGCGGTGCTGAATATAATCTACAACTGTAAAATACATTCTCTGCTATCTATCATTGTGCTAAGGATATTTGCTGGGGTTTTTCTCCCTCATTTGTTTTATGGTTTTCCCTAGGTACATACTGTGTTATGTGTGAATGCTTATGTGTATTATTGTTCAATTGATTTCAAGTTCTCAGTAATTCCATAATTTCAAGATTAAAGATAAAACCTCAACAAAATCCAATAGCCATAGCATCAACCAAGTATGCATGTTTCATCATATGATTGCTTGATTGCATTGTTCTTTATCTTAGAAAATGCTAGATGTTGTTCTGCCTATGATGTTGCAATGCAGATTTGCTTAAACAAATGTTGGGCAAATGTTATCAACCAAAATGGCACTTCTCCATCCGAGTAATGACATCCACTATGTCTGGACACAAAAGGACAAACGGGATTGAAGTGGCTAGAACACTATAGATGTGCATGACCATTGATACATAAACACTTGACCAGCTTAATATATTTTCATTTGGAGAATAGGGATGCAGACGTGAGTATTTGCATTGCAACTCACATGTCACATGCGAGTATTTGCATTGCAACCAACGTGTACCTTGAACACACGAGTTTCCTTAAATCAAGGAGCGTGTCACATGCACCTTTCCTATATACATACTCACGTGTACCTTAATTCAATGTTCAAAAATATAAATTACGATTAATCGAGATCAGTTGAGCCTTAATCAATAACTATCTCAACTGTCTCAACCATCCTAAACTTCAAAACCACTCTATTTTCCCATATATAAATAGAGGCCTTGGGATGGGGCTAATCAATCAATTCTAAAGAGAGCAAAGTTATGCTGGTGGTATGCCTTTATACATCTTGGAGCAACAAAACTCAATGTCCTCGTTTTGCAGAGGAGTCCTTGTTTCAGAAGCTGGATTGTAATCTCACCATTCTCTGTTTGTCAATAAAGAAAGTTCTTCTTCCAATCCTTGTATTGTTGCATTCTTGTATCTGATGGATCATGAAATGGTATGTTTTATTTCTATTTTTGAACTATATATAGAAAATTTCAAAATTTTCAACCTATCGTCTATAGTTTAATTTTTTTTTTTTTATGAATGAACTAATACCACTCTTTTTGTCCCAATGCAACAGGTTCAAAATCATTAAAAGGTCGATATCTAATCATATAGGTTAGGATTTGGGTCTTTCACATGCACTTTTGCATCTATACCTTATCTGTTTTTAACCCTAGGATTATCTTTTTGACCACGGACTATGGTGTTTAACCATTTTTACCTCATCTACATCGTTGTTCTTCTGTGGATAGGGCCTCCTTTCCATGAGTACCCTAGTTTAGAACACTTTTGTCGTCTTTTGGTACTCATGCTGCATTTGTCATAAGTTTATGGGAGCCTTCTTATCCATTTTTCATGACAAATTGAGCATCATTATAGGCCTCTTTTTACAAGCTATCCCTTTTTATAAGGCTCCCCGATTTTATGGAGTTTCTTTAGGCCCAGGTTTGACTCCTCAAAATATACTTGACTGCCGAGTAAACTTGTCCGTTCAGGCTCGTTAAGAATATGTGAATGGGCATCCACATTGGTGGTAGGTTATCGCTTTCTCGGACCATGTGGAATAATACGAGAAATGAACACTCTCTTTTATTCGGAATTGAGAAGTGTATTCTCAGGCATAGGTTTATCATTTTTCTGGACCTCGAGGGACTAAACTTACGGAAAAGGAACGCCAGGTATGAGCTTAGTTTTCTCTTTTTTTGTGCTCTGGACCTAAACATGAAAATGATTCTGAGTGTACTTTATGTCTTTGTCATGCTCGTTAAACCCTAAAGAATAAAGCATCGAGTTTAATGTTGTAAGCCCCATTTCTCGTAATCAAATGGATCTTTTCGAGTGATCTTTCCTTCCTTCACACTCGTAAAACTCAATCTATATGCCTCTTTTGAAGGAGCGTTGGGTAGTTGGTAATTTAACCTTTTTTGGACCTTTGTGACTAAGTACGAAAAGGGTGCGCCTTACTTCTTCGGAAGCTAAGAGAGTTCTTTTGTGGATTGTTTTATACTTTTTCGGCCTCAGGAGACTAAATTGTATGAAAAAGCACCCACCTGGAGTCTTATTCGTATTTTTCAGACTCTCAAAATATGAAAACACCAATGAGAATGTACTAGTTCGGGCTCGTAAAATCCATGAATAAGTAACCTTATCAAGAATTATTCTCTCCCCTCTTCAAGCTTGTCAAAAATGAAGAGTGACTTGAGTTGACTTTCCTGGACTCGTTAAAATTTAATAGGAAATATAAGGAATAAGTACTCTCTTTGGGTTATAAACAGTGGCAGTATGTCGTCCTTGAACATAGCACTCTCTGAACTTTTCGATACTCATGTTTCAGTTTACACTTTCAGCTCAGTTATTACTTCAAGCTTCTTACTCCTCCACTTGTCCTTTATACATGGGGAATCTGATCATGTCTCCTACGTGACAGATAAGTCTATTTGTCCTATATACAAGTTAAAAGCTTCCTTGGGTCACCTCTATGTCATTCTCATTGTTCAAGGATCTATCCCTTCATCTGATTTTTATCCTGATTCCATCATTATCCTATCTGATATAACTTGTGTCTACCTTTCCCATATCCAGTTCCTAGTCGCTCTTGTGATCTGTTGGAGGATCCTGAAGGCGAAGACCTAGAGTTTTGATGATGTTACCTTAGGATTCATTACCATTATTGATGAATTCCTTCGCTTCAATTGTCAGTTTCACTCATTGTTTGAGATTCTGTTGAGTTTCTTCCATGTTCGACTTCAACACATCTATTCACATGGTAGAAATTATACTGGTTCCCTTGGATGTTAATGAAGACCTTAGGTTCACATCTATAACCTAAGTTGTGAAAGATTATGTTATGTTCAGCTACACCGTTTCCATATTTTGAAGACTCATCATTGTATATTGTGGCTTCGATCCACCTTGTAATATACGTGGTCTTGTACCCGTATCATATGATGTAATCAAATATTGTAAAGGAGCTAGTGTTCTAGTAAATTGAACATTGCATCCTCACATATGATTTTGTATATCACATTGATATGTATTTGTTTCAGGTACTTCCTCTGTAGCCTTGGACATTTGAGTTCTCCAAGATTAAAAGATTGTAATGTATTCCGACCATCGTTTCCCTTTGACCTCACAAATTAGGGGGCATCTGTTATCATCCAAAATGGCACTTCTCCATCCGAGTACTGATATCCACTATGTCAGGACACAAAAGGACAAACAAGATTGAAGTGGCCAGAAAACTATAGATGTGCATGACCATTGATACATAAACACTTGACCAGCTTAATATATTTTCATTTGGAGATTAGGGATGCACACACAAGTATTTGCATTGCAACTCGCATGTCACACGTGAGTATTTGCATTGCAACCCGCGTGTACCTTGAACACGCGATTTTCCTTAAAGAAAGGAGCATGTCACACACACCTTTCCTATATACATACTCGCGTGTACCTTAATTCAATGTTAAAAAATATAAATCACAATTAGTTGAGATCAGTTGAGCCTTAATTAATAACTATCTCAACTGTCTCAACCATCCTAACCTTCGAAACCACTCTACTTTCCCATGTATAAATAGAGGCCTTGGGATGGGGCTAATCAATCAATTCTAAAGAGATCAAAGTTACGCTGGTGGTATGCCTTTATACATCTTGGAGCAACATAACTTAGTGTCCTCACTTTGCAGAGGAGTCCTTGTTTTAGAAGCTGGGTTGTAATCTCACCATTCTTTGTTTTTCAATAAAGAAAGTTCTTCTTCCAATCCTTGTATTGTTGCATTCTTGTATATGATGGATCATGAATTGTTAATTATTTTATTATGAACATGTATTTTACTAACCACTAATATATATATAAGATATTTCTTGAAGAATTTGTTCTTTGCAGGTGGAGGAGAGAAGCTCTGAAAGCTTTGGAAGAGATCGAAAGAGGAGAACACCAATCTTGGATCAACCGTCATAAACCAGGTTTGCCAAGTTCCTTCCTTATTCTTATTTCAATTTCTACATAAGCTGATTATCTGCAAGTGTCTTAGTAAGTTGGTAACCCCAGAGGCCTTAGGTCACAAGGGTGCATTGTCCTAAAAAACAACGGTCAAAGCAACATAATATGGTATGGATGTGTTGGAGGGAAATGACTGAAGGGGCATCTCATTGTCTACAAACTATGTTGTATGATCCTGGAAGTTGTTATATGCTTCTATAGGTCCTGCTCTGGTGGTGACGATCCTAGGCAGGGATAATTTTAGGGGCAAATTTTAGCCCAGTGGGCTATTTTTCCATGTTTTTCTCCCAAAAAAGATTTGCCATTTTGCATTTTTTGAAGCCTTGTTTCGCCCAATTTTGATGGGGTCAAAAATTTTCACCCTAAAAATTGCCAAATTATTATATAAATGATACAAAATCCTTGGAAAATAAAATATTTTTGAAAATTATCGCCAATCATTTTGTAGTTGGTGTTTTAAGAATTGGTAATATTTGCCAACATTTATACACTTTTAAATAAGTATGGTTCCTTAAAATCATCCCTGATCCTAGGATGCACTTCATCGGAGATGAAAGGGGTGATATCATGGTGTTCCTGGTAAACTTGGAGGATAACTTGATAGTTACTCGGGTCTTATGCCGAATGTTCAAGCTATTCTTTGAATGAGATAGGTTCAGGATCTTGCTGTGGTGAAGGAACTTCAAACAATTCTGCTTGATGTCTTGTATGTTCCATTTGCTATTGCTACTGTGGACTAGCCATGTCTTCATTGTACTGAGCAATTGGAATTCTGGCTTAAGCTAAGGGTTACTGTTGACATCCATTGTCTGATCATTCTATCACAATAGGGTGTCGACAATTGTTACCTTTGTATTTGATGCTTCCAATTATTTAATATTTTCCCGAGAGGTATGTTCGAGTGGTGCATGTTCCTATTGAAAAGGGAGGGCCTCGTATTTGGCTAATGTGGTGTAGGGGATAATCAAGGTAAATCACTAAGGACTAGACTGGATTGGCATGAAGGGTAGATGCATGGACCATTGACAGAGGAAGGATGGGTATCAATGCAGTATTGGAAGAGGTATAACCATTAGTGGAAGGAGGAGAGAATACATTAGCATACATTAGCTGGAATTTTTTCCAATGAATCAACAACCTTAGTCTCGAGTCTGCAAACCTTTACTCATTTATGGAAATATGCAAGTTTCCAGCAGTCTCCATTTCCTATATGGTAAACAAGCTATATTCTGGTTTTTTTGGGCTTGTTTTATGTGGAGTACGTATAAGTTGTGCATGTGTGTGGCTCGGGTGAATAAAATCAGACTCCTATTTGAAAATAGTGCCATAGCCAAGAGCATGTGAAGTCTTTAATGTTTCTTGCTATTTTTATTATATAAAGAGCTTTATTTCCTGTCCCATGGATGTTTTTATTCTTGTTTGTCATATCTTAATAATTTAATGCATTAAATTTGCAGTTAATACTTTAATATTTGCAACTATTCTATTTGTGTTATGGTTTCTTTTGTGATTGCAAGTTCTCAAGAAAATATTTTGGATCGAATATTGGAAGAAAGGATATTCTACAATCATGGGATTACAAGTAGGCACTTGATCTCTTTGCTTCAATTCATAGCTAGCTATACATATGTTTTGATTTCTTTCTTAGGATATTGTGTAATTTTATTTATGGGGCATTGCTTTGTGTTAGTTTCAACCCTATCCATTAGGGGATTTTACCTGAAATAGGTTCCATGATGTTTGAGCCACAAATTCACAATTAAGCCCCATTTCCTTATATACATAACCAAACTAGTGTCACCACTGTGCTATATGGTGGTGATACCCTATATCTTGTCAAGTGACTTTTTGAATGCATACATTACCCTATAGAGTCGAGTTTAGCTGAGAATTTGAAAGTTTAAATGGGGGTTGGGTGGTTGGTGAATTCGATAAAGCCCAATAATATTGAACTAATTTGGAAATACCCAGAAGTTATGGAAATATTTACTATGGATGGATGCTATTTTTCTTTGAATACTTACATGGCATCGATTCAGAGGCTGCACTTGATTTTTCCCAAACATTTGATGGTTAAACAACTATGGTCCATGACCTCACATTTACAGCGGACGAGGAAACCATAAGCCATGCTACAGGGTTGTCACTACATGGAGAAAGTTGGTTGAAAAACTTAAGTATACGAAGTAATCACTGGAAACAACTTGTTGATACACCATTAAATATGATTGAGGTAGGAAAACGTGGGTTTCAAAGAAATTTATTCTCGTAGCCTTGGAAATAATTTTTTTACATAGTTTAGAAATTTATCACATCTGATGGATGGTTTAGCATTGTTTAGCATTATCACATTCAACTTCTTTACATTTGAAAAATGAAGAAATTATCAATCTTCATTTATTTCTACTTAAATATTTGATGAATATGTCTAAATCCAGTTTCAACAAGGCCCAAAGACTATATCATAAATGCTCCATTACAATGATAACTAGCATAGATCCATTTTAAACTTGGATCTATCAAGCATCGAGAGGGATCCAATTTCTTGAGGTGTACATTTTCTTACCATTTGGATCCCTATCGGTGCTTGATAGATCTAGGTTTAAAATGGATTTATGCTAGTAATTTTTTTTAATATTTTATTTAAGTCTATATGTAATGTATATTTTTCATTTTTCATTTTTTAATATTTTTTATTTATGTCGGCTAGACTAGCGTTACTAATATGACATGATCTCCCCCATACCGGGTTGGAGAGCACCTCGCTTCTCTCAGTGTAATTAATTAGGCCAAGATAGATAAACTGAGTACATGTTGGACAATTTTCAAAATAGGCATCACAAGGAATCCTTGTGCATGGTTTTAACAACACAACAAGAGGTCTTCAAGGGCCTAACTAGGTGAAAATTAAAGACAAAGGTTGTCTATCTGTCTAGATATCAATTAACAAAGTGAAGATGGAATTGCAACCACTAATATTACTAATACAAGATTAGAGTTAGGTGAATCATTGTAATACTCCATGTGTTATTCCCCAGACATATGCACTTTGTAATTGTTTATTATTGTGGCACTAGGTGTCGGGACAAGTGTCTTTAAGGACTGAGAAACATTATTATTACTGTAATTAATAAAAACAACTAGCACATCGGGGACCACTAAAAGAGTATGGGAGGCCGCGATCCATAGTGTGAGGGGGAATGGGGACATTCCTATCACTTTAGAACTTGTTGGACTAAGTTTGTTTATCCTAGTCCATAATTATGCTTTGGTGACTTTATTAGTTGATGGTCACCCAAACATTGTACAACATATCAAATTTTTGGTTGTTTTAGCCTATTTTGGTATTATTGAGCCTAATTCATGTTTTAGTGGGCCTCCTTGGTGCTTAGGTGAATTCCACTTGTTGAATGTTCCCCTTTGGTGGTTTTGTAACTCCCTTTTTGGAGGCTACACTTGGTTTCGGAACCCCCACTTGCACAAGTGCGCCCTCACGAGCTGTAATACCCCCTCAATTAATAATTTTTTATTCTGTTGGAAAATACCTTGATTATTATTTTATTATTCTTTGACAAGAAAGTCAAGAATAAAACATTTTGTAATAAAACATTCCCTATTTTAATAAAATATGTTGAAGGGGAATAAAAGTGGATATAACTGTTGAAGAGTGTTTGCTGACCCACAAGAGGAAAATGACAAGTGGCAAAGACCACTGAGTGAGAACTCAATATGCATGAGGCATCATCCCTAAAAATCAGGTCTGCACTCCTAGTTGAGTGCTAAAGAGAAGGAGGCTCATAAATGACCAAGTCCTAGGCAAAATACTATTTAATAGTATGTCCTTGAGTAGTAGGAGGCTAGCATTGGACGGGGATTAACATTTGTAAAATGCAAGAGATGGTGCATTGAAATATTTTTCTCTTGTGGTTCAATGAACAGGCTCGAGGGTTCTGGAGCAAGTAATTTGGCTGCTCTGGGAGTTGGTTGGGAGGAAAAAATTCTCCACTTTTGTTTTCCCATTTTTGGTGCCAAGTTCCTACTCTGTTTTCTTATGACTAATTCTAGTTACAGTAGGATGTGTATGTGAAATGTTTAATTTCGGTTACATCTCCAGGAAGTAGGGTTATATGTTTCTGTAGAACAAATATCCATGTTTCTCTGAAGTATATTAGATATGTACCAAGTTATTACTGTAGTAATTAATAATTCGTTCTAAGCATAAATTTTGTAGAGCTAGTTGTTGTAGATTTGGATATAGTTTCGAAACCAATACTTGAAGAATTTAGAATTCATGGTTCTATGTATAATGAATTGAATCCTCTGTATCTTTTTAAAATGTACAGTGTATTCCTACAAGTAACTAGGCTTTGTATGTTCTTTTCGTTTTTGCTCAACCTAACTATGCTTATTGGAATGTTGACGGGATCTGTAATGTATTTATAGTATAGATATGTATCTGTCGATGTCGCAAATGAAAATTCTTGTTTTCTTTTGTTACACAGAGGAAAGCTTAAAAAAAGTTCTGTTGTCTAAATCCTAATGAACTTAGCGCAGCTAGGGCTTGGCTGTTAAAATTATGAACAAAGAAGACAGAATCAAAGAAGGGATAAGCATCAAGTAAATCTTTAGATCAGTTTAACTTACAGTAATTCACAACCCGAAATCTGCATCAAATTAAGATCGATGGTCAAGGTTGATTTCGCAAATATCAACGGTGCGGAAAGCATATACAGAATGCGGAACGCGAAGAGTAAAGAATTAATTTAACGTAACTTGAAGTTTCTGAAGTTTGATTTCCACATCAAATCAAGATCTACGGTCAAGGTTGATTCCACAAGGATCAACGGTGTGGAAATCATATACGGAATGCGAAATGCGGAAAGTCAAGAATTAAGTTAACGAAACTTGAAGTTTTCGAAGTTCGATTTCTGTATCAAATAAATATCGATGGTCAAGGTTGAGTCCGTAAGGATCAACGGTGTGGAAAGCATATACAGAATTCTAAACACATAAAGTCAAGAATTAAGTTAATGGAACTTGAAGTTTCTGAAGTCCTATTTCCACATAAAATCACGATCGACAGTCAAGGTTGATTTTGCAAGGATCAACGGTGCAGAAATCATATACAGAATGCGAAACACAAAAATTCAAGAATTAAATTAATGCAACTTGAAGTTTTCAAAGTATTATTCTTGCATCACACCAAGATCGATGGTCAAGGTTGATTCCATAAGGATCAACGGTGCAGAAATCGTATGCGAAATGCGGAACACGGAAAGTCAAGGATTAATTTAAAGGAACTTAGAGTTTCCGAAATCCAATTTTTGCATCAAGTCAAGATCGATGGTCAGGGTTTATTTTGCAAGGAATCAACAGTGTAGAAGTTAAAAGAATTATTTAATGGAATTTTGGAATTTTTGCAGGCCGCATTGTGGAAGGCGAAATGTAGAATGGTTCTTGCAAAAGAACAGTAACTTAGCTTTTGAGTTTTTGTTTGGAAATCTATTTTTCTTTGGGAAAGGGTTTTCTAAGGTTAAGGAGATGATGATACAGGGTTATTCTTTAAACTCTTTATTTGTTTGTAATGCCTCATAACAGTTAGGTATTTTACTAATATGTCTGAAGATATATGGTTATAGAATTTTTTTACGTTTGAAATTTGAGGTATTTTACATATGGTATCAGAGCATGGTTTCAGCACTAGGCCTGAAAAGGCTCAACACACTATTGCTTTAGAAAACAACAAACTAACTCATGTTTATTTTGTCTTGAAAATTATATTATACACAACAAAGAGAAGTACAAATATATTTTACAAGAAATATGGTAGATGCGGCATGTCTGCAGAAGAGGAACGTCGCTCGAAACAACCTGTAAATAATGAAGAGGGTAATCTAAGGGATGGAGAGTTTCAAGTAGATCTAAATGAAAGTCAAGACAATAAATCTGAATTAAAAAGGATTGTGGATGAAGTAAGATCTGAATTAAAAAACGTGAGGGAAGATAATGAGCGAATTCTGAAGGCTCAAGAAGAACTGAACACTATCTTGTTAGCAAAAATCCATAATGAAGAAAAATATAACAATAAGGATTTCAAACAGGAACTGCCTAAAACTTCTTCGTACAATAAATGTAAGGGTAGGAAGATGGAGTTTTCGAGCCATAACCCTGACACTTCAAGTGAAGAGTTAGTTAAACACCACAGAAAAACTCAAGAGTCAAGCGAAAGCAGTGATGAAAATAAAAAGAAGAAAAAGTACACACCCTAAGAGGAAATATTTAGGGAGTTCAAGAAATTTTAACCACCCATGTTTAATGGGGAATTTGATAAGGGAGAGGAGGCAGAGTCATGGTTGTCCGTAATGAAAAAGTACTTCCAAATATATAATTACTTGGATGAGTTGAAAGAAAAAATGGCCATTTATAATATGACCGGAAGGCAGATATATGGTTGCAAGACATAAAGAAAGTTAAGGGTATAAAAGAAAGGTATGTAACCTGGAAAAATTTTAAGAAAAATTTTAAAAGAAAATATTTATCTGAACAATATTATGAAGAAAAAGCCAAGGAGTTTTATGAACTAAGGTTATGGGCCACGACAATGAAAGAACTCTGTAGTAAGTTCTTAAGACTACTTCGCTATGTCCCCTACATAATTGATGAGAAGCCAAAGATACAATGGTTCCTTAGATTCCTGTCCCTCATGTTTAAAGAATGGATTGAATATGATAATCCAAAGACACTAGAGGAAGCGATGAGGAAGGACAACTTCTGTTATGGCCAAAACAAGAATAAAAGAGAAAGTATACCAGCTTGGAAAAATCAAAGGCCAAATAATTTTGATGTTAAAAGAAAACAAAATAAGTTCCATAAAAACATGGGAAATAATCATAGAGGGTATTGGGGTAACAATTACAAAGGTTTTAAACCTCAAGATTCTACGGTACCTTCAACTGTTCCTAATAAAATCCCAACACAAAAAGAACTCTTAAAATGTTGGGAGTGTGGAGAGAAACACTACTTTAAAGACTGTCCAACAAGGAAACAAAAGTTTAATGTTCATTCTATCCAAGAAGAAGTTACAGTTGGGGATATGGACAGGAGCATGCCCAGAATTTGCGCTGCACTGGAAAATCGACAAGAAGACCACTAGAATTCCATGGTCGAAATTGAAGGTATGATAAACAATCAACCTATCTCTATCTTAATTGATCTAGGCGCAAGCCTGAGTTATATTTCACCTAGAGTAGTTGATTTATCTAATTTGGTACTTGAAAAGTTTGATAATTCGTGGCTAGTATAGTTAGCCACAGGTACAAAAAGAAAGGTTACTACACTACTACATTTCGATCCAAAATCCGACGGAAAAATCCGACGGCGCATGGATTTCTCTTTTTAAACTTACCAAAAATCACAAGGATACATTTTTTTGTTGTTGTAAATGTGGCCACAAGCGTCGCTTAAGCGACGGCGCGTTAGTTCAACCATTTGAATGGTGTTCATCCCACTACTGACTCATTCGATGTTTTCTTCATTGATGCAAGCAACTAACCTCTTAAAGCTAATAGCCCTAGAAATCTGGCCATCTCCAGGTCTTTCGACCCTCAAAATAAATCTATAGTTGCTTGTAACTTTAGAAGGAATTTTGTATTTGAAAACCATGGGTAGGGATGTGTTCTTCTGGCATAGTTTTTGCCAGGAAGGTTTCTTACAGTTAAAGGCGGCCTCAGATTGGTGGGATGAAGTTGATGAATCCCTGAAGTGGCAGGACGGTATTTATTATGCGCTCTGTGCTGCTTATTCCCTTGTTGCGGCCGTGGCTTTGGTTAGTGATTTGGTTAATGAAAATTGTACGTTGGTACTCCACTGCATTGGTGTTATTGGGTTTTTTTTTCTTTTCTCTTTTTATATAGAAGATTTTATTTATTCTATGGGCAC
>LPNX010029619.1:138551-149861 GCA_001517045.1 Pseudotsuga menziesii
CCACTGTAGGTTCAAAAATTTGGGTCTGAGGCAAGCGGAGAAGAGCTTTTTAGATTTATTACAGATATAATAGAGGTAGAAGTAAAACAATGGCATGGAAATGGGCAGGTGGATGCTAGGGTTACTTTTCTCTTTGACAAAGCAAAGGATCGCTCTAAGGATGCTGCCATGGTTGTAAATGTGGAAAAGGTAAGAACTTTCTTTTCATTCTCCTTTATCTCGTTATCATTTGTGTTTCTTATTCCTTCTTGTCTCCCTGTGTGTTTGAACTATGGAAATATACATGACAAAAGTGAAGTAAGGTTTTTTGTGTTATTAGTTTACAACATAATAGCTTTCCATTATTGATCTGATTTCAGTTATTGCCTACTATTTTTTCTCTCTTGCCTTGAATTAGAAAATAAAGTTGTGGGGACTAAAATAATATTTTTAGGTCATCTACATTTTGTGACTCCTAGGCAGAACTGGCATTATCATTTCTAGACAAAGGTTGCTGGGTTTTCTCCCATTTGGGTTTCCTGAGTGAAAAATACTCGTGTTATTGTTCTGTGCTTTGTCTATCTTCTAGTGATCCTATTGATAAATGCAATTAAGATATACTGCTATAATCTTAAGAAAATCTAACATTTTGGGCCTAGTTAAGGGCATGCTAGGTGTGGCCTTGTTATTCTAATGGTTCCACAAATCCTTCTACAAGAAGATTCCTCCAACGAGGAAACCTAGTGGAAGTACCAACTTGACCACTAGGAGATAGGAATGCCCAAATTGGTTGTGATGCCAAATCCTAGGCCTCCTGAGTTCTCCCAGATTGCCTAGACAAGAATTTATCCCAATATGCCAAACAACCAACATGCCCTCAAGTGTGGGAGAACCTAAATTCACAAAATCATAAGCCTTCCCATTTATGTTAGACAACTGGAAAGGGTCTTTAACGCCCAGGATTTGTTGATCTTATTGAGTCTGGTGCCAAACTAAAAACTTGCTAAGCTGCCTCCCCCTTGATTGCACTCGCTACCCATTTACCATCAAGTGCTGCCCCTTGTACTCTTTGTCAGGAAGCCCCAACGCCCTTTGATCTCTCAGCAACTTGCAAATATACCAAGTCACCATTGGAAGCCCTTTTGCCTCACCCTGCTTGCCCCAAAGAAAGCTTTTGAGGATGCATTTAAACCATTTGTAAGCTGCTTGAGAATGGGGCAAGAAAGTGGAAAAGTAAATGTGTTCAGTTGCTTGTTTCCTGTCAATAGTCATAACTTTTCTTGCAAGAGGAAGATCATTGTAGCATTAAACTTGGAGTTTCTTCTCAAACTTGGCCATGATCCACCACCATTGAGTAACAAGAGAAAGCTGCATATCAAATGGGATTCCCAAGTACTCGTTATCACTTGAAATATTCCATGAGAATTTAGTCGCAAGGGAATCAAATGAACGCTTAGGGATCCTGAAACATCTGAATTAAAAAATTTCCAAGTGTACCTTGCAAAAGGTTTCAAATCTGCGATATAAATCTGCTAAAAATATTTGAAATTTTGTAGATTTATCATTTATGTTGCTAAACACTTAAGAGGAACAAGTAATGATCAGATTTACATGCAATAATATTCAGTCAGTATTTGGCCCTTGTAAATCTGCAATAAATCACTTCAGATCTGCGAGAAAATGTTGCAGATTTGAAGTAAAAGTAAACCATTCAAAATTAATGATTAAAATTGTCTTTATGTATTTTGCGGACCAGTACTTCAATCCAATGGGCATGGAATCAAATAAGTAAAAGAGAAGATTGCTTCGGTAGGCGATATGCCCGAGGAAAATTTATTCAGAAAATTCCACATCAAAACATCAAACTCTTCCACAATAAAGAATTGGTTGCTAAAGAGTTCCACCTTAATCCCAAATCTGTAAATACAATGTAATATCCCAAACTGATATTTATTCTATTGTTTAGGTTTATTGAGATATTGTGGGCGTTTTGTTTCCAAGGTACGTGTGACAATTTATTTACTCACAAGTATCATGCCAAAATAAACAGTATAAACCCAATGATCAAGAGTACTAACTTTGACAGAAAATATATGTAATATGTATTCAAGACTAGCAACATAATTACTTCAAATAAAATAGGTGATAACTAGATACCAATGATGAAGTATATCTGACCTTAGACAGTGCTAATAGAGTGCTTTTGATGGCTGTAGTAGCTTTTAAACACAATCAGATCTGAATATAGAAGTTTGTAGAAGTATGCTATCACATGAAAACACTACCACGCGCTTGAATATAATCTTCAGTAAATTGATTACGTCTAAATCTGATAGGTCCAACTCTCAAGGATGAAGGTATGGCTCCCTTGAAGCTTTGATGTCTAGCATGCATAAACTTGTAAGCCAGCACAGAGATGGAATACACCGTAGTAGTTCACACCTTTTCAAGTTTTTGAATGTTGAATTAGATCTCTTTAACAATGGATAACTGATTGGAATGACTGCTGTTGTCCTCTTGCGATGGTATAAGCCTGGCAGAGATGGAATACAATGTAGTAGTTCACACCTTTTTAAGTTTTTGAATGTTGAATTAGATCTCTTTAACAATGGATAACTGATTGGAATGACTGCTGCTGTCCTCTTGTAATGGTATAAGCCTGGCAGAAATGTCCACGATTTGATGAACCAATGATGTAGTATCAAGAATGCCAGTTGGAAGATGTCTGTAGCAGCTCTATGTATAAACAGGATGGTGTAGTTTATGGGCAGAATCCTGCATGTGATGAAACCCAAATATAGAGAGGTCACGCCCAGCCTACTAGAATTTGGAGGCTGATATAGATGAGAGGTCGCTGACTTTGTATGATTAAATCCTGGCCCAAGGATCCACCCTCCACAAATGCCCATGCAACAACCTAAGGGTGATTACTACTCCTTACACAGAATAAATACACCAGTCCATACACAGTGATGCCCACGACTTCCAGGAATGATCGGTCAGTAGATATATGGGTAGTCGCTAGTTTAGTTTCACTGAATGAGACTGTCCACACCTTCTATATTGCCCACGCAACCCTAATTACTGATGATCTGCTCTCCCAATGTTTGAATGGGCATATCATCAAGGATAAGGATGTTCATGCCCTCAATAGTAGCTGATAGAGATTCACTGCTTTGGATACTTGATGAATGTGCCCTGGTTGGTAAAGAGAAACGCTGCCAAAAAGCACTCTTTCCCAAATTTCCAAGTAGGGACATTACATTCACTTTGATAATCAAAATGTTTTGAAGTTGGCAAAGGATCATGTTTTCCATGAGCGAACAAAGGACGTGGCAGTGCATTACCATTACATTTGACAATTGTAGGAGAATGAAGAAATAGAGTTGTAATACATTGCAACTCAAGAGCACACAACAAAGTATTTGCCAAGCAGCATCTTAGTCTAGATAGTTTGTATATTTTAGAGATAAGTTTGGTATCCATAGTATGACCACTAAGAGAGGGTGATAGTGTTGAATATTTAATGGTCATGCTTATTACATTAAGAGTTCAAGTTAGAAATCTTATTTTGTAATAAAGTCAAATTTGTGATGACTTTCAATCAGATTAGTCATCGTTTAAATTTATGAATTTTTAACCACCTTTCATGTAACCACCTGAAGACTTGAGAAAATGAATCAGCCTTGGATTTCAGTGTAGTTTTGATGGACTGCTCCCATTCTCATTGTAGTCTTTCCCTGCTGGGGCCTATCAGTTTAGGTGGTTACTGAGAGACATTTTCATGTTTTGGATGAGCTCCTTTACAGTGATTGATGATGACAATGATGCCTATTGTCTATTTTTTTGTATTCTTATCTCTCTAACATTTAGTAGTGTCTCCTCTCTTTCTAGGGTTTACCTTTTACTTGTATTTCTGATATTTGGTAGTGTCTTCTCTTGTTACGGGGCTTACCTTTCTGGTTCACCCTTTTTTAACGTCTATCGTTTTTGTTCTTGAATTTTGTATATTTTCACCGTTTAGTATCTAGGAATAATCTTGACAATCTCACTCTCCAATGTTTACTTTTTCTAGTCCAATTGGCCCGTTCTCTGTCATTCATCGACATCAATAAAGTTATCTCATGTTATCTCAATTTGCTGTTATGTGATTTTTGCTATTGTGTATATGCAAATTCTGATTTTTACTGAATGGAATATTGAAGTTTTGAACCATGTTTTTTCTGTCATAACATGATTTCTATGGTAATTCTAGTAAGAAGGCGATCTATGAATGCCATATTCTATAATTTTAACATCTTAAAATGGTGCTCAAGAATACATGATGTGGGTCTTGCCACATAAGCTGTCTGAAGGAGATTTGGAGGCAATATCAAACTAGGGTAGTCTGTACCTTCTGTTTTAGTCTAGTAACTTGAAAAATGCTGGTTGTACCTTTTGTTTTAATATAGTTACTTTTTAAGTTTTTTATTAGAAGTGGTCTATATATTTTGTTTTGACTGTTTGTCTTGTTGACTTGTTAATAACGGATTTGACAAGTATAGTTGACTTGTTAATAACGGATTTGACAAGTATAGTAAATAATCTTCTTCTGAGTTAGGTTTTTTTCACAGTTCCTTCTATGTCAGACTAAACAAACATTGCAGAAAATATTAGAATATAGAAATAGATCACAATCTACTTTAAGAAACTGCTAAGCTTCATGTTTTTTGGTCAAATGCTATTTGATTTCAATCTTAATCGCTATAACAGAGTCATGCAAGATCAAAATAAAACAATTTAATATTTATTTTCAATTATTGGGTTCTACAGTCTAGACAACTGCCCTTATACGTTCTAGAGATATGCTAATGTATGTTGCTCAAATTGTCTATGAATCATCATTTTGATTTTAATCTGTTTTTTTCTAGGCATTTGAGTCACCAGACACTTTAACAAACTGTGTGTCATTTCTTAGACAACATGCAGTTGATACATCATCCAAGGTAGCTTGCTTGGTTGTGCCAAAGAAAGTCATATCATTCCCTCAGGTAAGTGGCCTTTCTTTGTAGCTATTTAGATCAAATTGAAAAAAGGTTTGTTGTTGTCTTAAGGTTGTCTTTTTAGACATGTTTAGCGATAGTTTGGGAAGTTATATTACACAGAGCTAAGACTATATTTGCAGCGGCTCTTAAAATTGTCTCTGCTTTTGATAGAATTATACAGATAACTTCATTTGTCTAGATTATTATCACCCATAGTGGTTTGAAACACTTAAAAGTTACAATAGGTACTCATGAGGAGAGCCATAGATCCGTCAGTTATTGTCTCTTGACCTGTACAACCTAGAGGCTAATTGTTATCCATAAATTGTCCAGGAGGAGAAGAGGGGGAATTGTCTGTTCTGTTTGTCCTTGCTGCAGACTTTTCTTTATGCTTAGGTGTTTCCCAATTGAATCAAAAGGCTGGAGGAAGAAACTAAATACAACATGCACACAGTAACACTGGCATTTACATGGAGAAAACCCTCTTCGGAAATAAAATATTCATTGGGAAATTGATACTCTTCTTTATTAAAGTAGATTATTGATTACCGAGCTCTCTATCTCAGATTCATAGTGCATTTGGATACTGTGACTGCATACTGATGGTCTAGAGTCTGCTACAACGTTTCAGCTGTGAATTACTTTGTTTTTCTCCTTCTACTGGGAGAAGAATGGTCTCTTTTCTTTTCACCCTACGTTTCTCCCTTGGCCAGTAAAATTGTGGGTCCACTACCCATCTATTGTTAGGTAGCTATGCTAACATGTCATGTTGACTGGGCTTATGCTGCCTCTGCATTTGGAGATGGTCACGTTGATTGCTGGCTTCCTTTGCTAGATCAGTGAGAGATCATTTGTAGTTTCAGATTCCTAAGACAACTTTAACAAGATCATTTTACTATTTCTTGTTCATCACCCTTTCTCCTTCCCACAATTACTATTAAAGGTTTATTATGAGTTTTCTTCAATCAATTGCCTGTGGTGTGCTTGTCAATAAGAAAGAAAATATATTTCATTATCATTTCTGCATCTGTGCCAATTGAGTATGGAGGTCAAAATTTAATACCTGATTGGTAACACTTTTGTATATGGCATTTCTTAAATTTGGGTACAACTACTGTGGATATAGGTGGGCTATCATTTCATCTTAATTGAAAGACAAAACAAGCAGATAGTGCAGGAGAAGGTGAAAATAGTGATTCTTACTCAAATGCAGCTTTGATTAAAAGGCAGGAGAAGGTGAAAATAGTGATTCTTACTCATATCTTGCTTCCAATTTAGTAAATTTACAAAAGAAATAGAACTACATACACTCTAATAGAGATAACAATTAACAAAGTTTGGAAAGGGCCAGTGAGCAGGTGCAAGGTACTAAAAGGTAGAATCTACATGTGAAAAGTTGGTTACAACAAGCAGCTTTCAATTTGCAGTTCTGCTTGTAATGCTCACATCCAAATATTTTCTTCTGATCGGAGTCTCCTCTGATGTTGATAAATTTGGATTTCTGGCATTTGATGCTGAATTAAGAAATATGAATTGCTTTGGCCAATAAAATGACTAAGTAGTTCTAAAATAGACTTAATATTTTGTACATTGCTCTGTTATGGATGAAATTAGTGGTTGAGGAAAATGATATGAAATTTGTTCTTTATTAAGATTGTTTGACTTAATTTTATTGTACAACATGGAAAAGGGATATTGTCTACTGAAATCATTTTCTCTAGCGAGCATAGTGTTACATAATATATATACGAGGACAAAATCATTGCTACCTTTTAAATACAGTAACAACTTGCATAATGGGTATATCTAACACGTTACTCACCAGTCTGACCAAGTGTATGTTTGCTTGTTTGTCATATGGACAACAAGATTATATTACCAACATGTTACTTATTAGTCTGACCAAGTGTATTCTTGCTTGCCCGTCATATGGACAACAAGATTATATTCCCAACAAGACAAATGTCCTATTTCTTATCAAATCTTTCACAGTAGAGTGCTTGCAATGATGATGACTCAAGTTCAAAATTTAGTGAGCTAGAGAGGTGCCCATGACATGATAAAAAATAAGGGAGTGACTGCTGACTTTACTGATGATTTAGATCTGCCTTGTGCAAGTGCAAGGAATATTCTCCATGCTGCATATTTGCATATTAGCTATACTATTACACCTAGTCCATTTCATTCACCTTTGAGAAGTCAAAGTCCATCTAGTAATCTTCCCTCTTTTAGTAACATATTTGTCATTCGAATCTATAGAATCTAGATAGAAGGGTTTAAGAATCAAAAGGGGATAAGAACCATGGTGGAAAAACCCTTACTGGCCCCTCTAACCAAATAAATTGTTTATAGTCTAAGGCTTTTATTTTATGGTTTCATTTTCCTACCTAGAGAGTGTGAATTTTCAACAAAATTTTCTAGTGTTATATACATCACAATCCATCTAATGGCAGGAAACTGAGACTAGTGATCATTCTAGTGGAAATTTCTTGGAGGCCACCTTCTTAATGGTAATTTTCATTCCCATCAATAATCCCGACTCAAGTAGCTTGTAAATAAAAGTATTTGTTTTACTAATTATGTACTATGGACTACTTTAACTAGAAATAATAGGAGATGCAAGGATTTAGGGTTGTTGGATGATCTACCAAATCAACAATCACTGACATAAAAGTTTGGAAAAGTACCAAAGAAAGAGATTGTAGCTGATTTTTAAATGGATCTCTATGATGCAAATGAAAGTAATTGTTTTCCATGGCTAGTTTGTACCCTAACAATACTGGAGAAAATAAGATCTCGTCCTTAGTATTTCATGGCAGTTTTGTTTCTCAACGAGTAACATATGAGACTAGTTCTTCTTACAAAAAAAAACAACACAATTTAAAAACAAAAAAAATACAATACCGTCGCTTAAGCGATGGAACTACTTCTCGGAAAAGTAGTATGAGGTGCAGATCAGAAGACCGCTACAATGGATATCAATTTTGTATGTTATGAAAATTTTAGGTGGGAAAAGTAGATTCTAGTATAGAGTACATCATTCACATGTATTCATTCACGATTTCACTTTTAAGTTACAAATTACAATAGCTTCATAATGTTGTGTCCTGACTCCTAAGAAAGGGATTGGGGTTCCTGAAAGTGGATGTTGTGGGTAACCTCACCAATATACAAGTGCAAGCATATATCGAAGGTGGTTCTTCTATTGCTAACGTTTGCTAGAAACACAATGTTGAGGTCATTTGTAGGCATTAGGCTAATTTGAGAGTCGACCATGAATACTATTATTTTCTTGATGTCCTTTTGTATATGTAAAAACAATAATGCAGATTCAAGATGTACCCACCGAATACTATTATTTAAAAAAAAAAAATACAATACCGTCGCTTAAGCGACGCCTATAGGTGTCGGTTAAGCGACACCTTTTTAAAAAAAATACAATACCATCGCTTAAGCGACGCCTGTAGGTGTCGGTTAAGTTACGCTTGTAGGTGTAAATGTTTTATAAAAAAATTTGTCACCGTCTCTTAACCGACGACCATGCTGTAGAAGCGACGACTTGTAAGTGTCAGATAACTGATGATTTACATTTAACCGACGGTAAACTGAGCTGTCACTTAACCGACGGATTGGAAAGATGTCGGATAACCGACGAAAATCCACCGACGCTTAAAAAAAATCATAGTGTCGTACATGCGACAAGGAAGTGTCGAAAATCCGACAATATGGCCATCGGATTTTTGGGTGAAATGTAGTAGTGCTAGTATTGTTAGAAATTGTAAGATAATGTTGAATGAATTCCTTACACATGTGAATGTAAATATATTCCCTTTAGGATCTTATGATCTGCTAATAGGAATGGATTGGCTTGAAGAGCATAAACTTTTGCTAAACTATTTTGATAAAACATTTACATGTATTGAGAATAATAGAAATATTATAAAAGTGAAAGGAATTCCTAGGAAGGTAACCACCAAAGAAATCTCTGCTCTGCAAATGAAGAGATCAGTAAGAAAATGATGTAAGGTATTCACAATGTATATAATAAATGACAAGGAAAAGGATATGAAAACTAAACTAGAAGACATACCTATTTTAAAGGAGTTTAAAGATATCTTTTCGAAAGAAGTCCCTGGACTTCCTCCAAAAAGAGATATAGACTTCACAATCGATCTGACACCTGGAGCGTACCAACATTGAAAGCTCCATATTGAATGAACATAATCGAACTCACAGAACAAAAATCATAATTACAAGAAATAGTCGATAAAAAGTATATTTGACCAAGCGTGTCTCCCTAGGGAGCACAGTTCTTGTTTGTGAAAAAGAGGGACGGTACACTAAGATTATGTATAGATTACAGGAAACTAAATAAAATGACTATTAAAAACGATACCCACTTCCTTGGATAGATGATCTGTTCGATTAGTTCAGTGGAGAAACTATCTTTTGAAAGATATATTTAAGGGGGTTATCATCAAGTGCGAATAAAAGATGAAGATATTTAAAAAAAAAAATTAGGACCTATTACGGTCAATATGAGTTTGTCGTAATGCCCTTTGGGTTGACAAACACACCTGCTACATTCATGTGTTTAATGAACAACATCTTAAGTAACTATCTGGATAAATTTGTGGCTTTCTTCATTGGCGACATATTAATCTACTCTAAGAATGAACAAGAACACAAAGAACATCTGAAAATAGTTTTGCAAGTATTAAGAGAACAAAAAATTTATGCAAAGTTCAGTAAGTGTGACTTTTTCAAAGACAAGATTCAGTACCTCAGACATGTAGTGTCCAAGGATGGAATCTCATTCAACCCAGATAAGGTAAAATCCATCATGGAATGGTCGGTTCCTAAAAATGTATCTGACATCGGATCATATATGGGAATTACTAGAAAATACAAGAAGTTCATAGAAGGATTTTCTAAGATTGCCTACCCCATAACTTCCTTACAAAAGAAATGAAGAAAATTTGAGTGGACTAAAAAGTGTGAGGAAAGTGTTAACAAATTAAAACATTTATTAACCAACACCCCGATCTTAAAAATTGTTGATCCATTCAAGGATTTAGTCGTATGTAACGATGCTTGCAATGAAGGGTTAGGTGGAGTTTTACTACAAGACAATTATGTTGTAGCTTATGAATCTAGAAAACTAAAAGATCATGAGAAGAATTATGTGACACATTGTTGGAGACATTTACCTTCATACTCACTCCTTCGGTCAAATTGGCCTAGTTAAACCACTATCCTAAGTTTAATTGACATCAGTGGAGCATTAATTACCATCATCCCAGTCACTCCCATGCCTACCTACAGTTAAGGAGGCTAACTTAGCCTTCTCCTAAAGTCAAGGAGGCTAACTGGAGCACTCCAGGGGTGATCTGTGTGACATTCATGCACCTAATTGCTAACTGGTGGTTACTTTCAGTTCAACCAATCAATTACAGTCAGTTAAGGCACCTCCATTCATTAAATATATTATTTAATGATTATTTATTATTATTTTAATGAACTGGAGTGAACAAGGCGCCTTCACCAACTTCTGATGGTCAGTTCAGCTTCAGTTAACCTCATCAGGGTTTATTGGAGTCATGTAGTACTAGCACTTGATGATTGGATTGCTATGACATGTGTTTGATCTCCTTCAGTTGAGATTCAGTCATTTATTGCACTCCAACTTCAGTTAGGGTTTGGTGAGTCAATTAGGGTTTTGGTCAAGTGGTTAACTGAGTGAGATTGCATGGCAAAGAGTCAGTTAAGCTTGACTCACTCACTGAATTCGAATTGTCCCTTAGGTATTCAAATTCTTCATGGAGTTAAGCTATTGCTATGCATGGAAATTGTAATCCTTTATTGTTTATTGAATATACACAGAGGAAACCATTCTGGTTCAAGTTATTTTCCAATTCATGAGTATTTGTTAATAATTCTTTGATGAATTTGATTCTTAGTTCCTAGATCATGTGCAAGAATTAATATGGTATCAGAGGATGCGACGGGACAAAGAAAAATCTCTCAAGAACAATATTTTTGACAGATTTCTCCATGGAAAGTAAGCAATAGCTCAAAAATCTGGCACTGCACCAAAAGCCAAGGCTTACCACTTAATACCCCAAGTAAAGAACTTGTTGATCAAGCTTGCTTGATTGACTATGATGGGTGTGATGAAAGCCTAAATGTGCAGGCTGTATGACCTTACGGTGCCCCTTTTGTTTTGATTTGCAGGTCTTAACAGGTACAACTTCGAATGGACTCATCAATCCCTCCTCTCACCCCATTCACAAGCTATTTGGAATGG
>LPNX010029619.1:150006-173613 GCA_001517045.1 Pseudotsuga menziesii
CCTGTGCAAAATTCACCAGTAATTGCTTCCGAAAGTGAAGAGAAATTTGATTTTTATCCCTCTAATGTTGTTGCTGGTGTGCAAATATGTAAAAAATTGGATATTTTGGAATAAATGTCAGATTATAAGAGTGATCCATTCGCTCCCCATGATCTAGATCTTTCAGCAAATTCCTGCAGGATTGCATGCACCAAAATTCAGAATTTTGAAGAAGAAGAAAACTGTGCATCCACCGTCTCGGTTGACCATAATTTTGGATCTGATATGAACCTTATTGGATCTGATATGATCTTATTTGGATCTGATCTAATATTGCTTGGTTCAAAATTTCAGGTTCATAAACCTTCAATATTGCTTGTAGCTGTTCTCATCAATGATGTGAAGAAACAAGTACCGCAAGTCTCCTACAAAACTGTTGCTGGGGATTTGATTTCATTTCATAGTTTTGGATCTGTTGTGAACTTATTTAGATCTGATTTACATTCTGATCTGATATTATTTTGTTCATATTTTAAAATTCAAGAGATTTCAGCCATGCTTGTAGCTGCTCTCACCAATTTTGGTGTGAAAAATCAAGTACCGCAATTCTTCTTCAATTTTGCTGATGGGGATTTGGTGTTAGTTTCCTCTTACGAGGTTGCTGATATTTTATTTTGTGATTCATTAGCTATTTCAGAATCTATATCAGATTATGGAGCTCAAGCATTTTCTCTCCAGAGTCCCAGGAATTCTCTACCTTTGGTCACAAGCTCATCTCCTCACAGAACTAGTAAAGAGGAAGACATTCTGCATCCGCTTGGACACTTGCTCCTAAGATTTGGGGCTGATTTTACCACTCATGGTTTTCTGTTCAAGGCTGCAACATATCAGTTTCTTGAGTGTTCCACACATGGTTTGAATCCTCAAGAACCTTTGCTCTCTCTTCAGATGATTTCAGTTGCTCTACATGGGTCCAGTTCTCACCGTGCAGCTACTTATATTTTTGATTCAGTTGAGTGCATTGTTCTTCTTCCAAAGTGGAAGATTCCTCCAGACATATTCATTTAGTTTGGATTCAGAGGTTCACATGCACAGTCTCAGGATGTTGCTGCATAGAAGAACCAATTCTTGATTTACTGCTTAGTTTGAGGGGGGGTATTTTTCCCATGAGGTTTTTCCCGTTTCCTTGGTTATATTAAGCAGTTACTTTATTGTACAGGGTGACCTATGGCCTTTGTTTCCAGGGCCCTAGCATTTTATGCATCTATGTTTTCTAACTCTTCCTGAGTATAGCTTAAGGGGGGGTGTTGGAGACATTTACCTTCATACTCACTCCTTCGGTCAAATTGGCCTAGTTAAACCACTATCCTAAGTTTAATTGACACCAGTGGAGCATTAATTACCATCATCCCAGTCACTCCCACGCCTACCTATAGTCAAGGAGGCTAACTTAGCCTTCTCCTACAGTCAAGGAGGCTAACTGGAGCACTCCAGGGGTGATCTGTGTGACATTCATGCACCTAATTGCTAACTGGTGGTTACTTTCAGTTCAACCAATCAGTTACAGTCAGTTAAGGTGCCTCCATTCATTAAATATATTATTTAATGATTATTTATTATTATTTTAATGAACTGGAGTGGACAAGGCGCCTTCACTAACTTCTGATGGTCAGTTAAGCTTCAGTTAACCTCATCAGGGTTTATTGGAGTCATGCAGTACTAGCACTTGATGATTGGATTGCTATGACATGTGTTTGATCTCCTTCAGTTGAGATTCAGTCATTTATTGCACTCCAACTTCAGTTAGGGTTTGGTGAGTCAATTAGGGTTTTGGTCAAGTGGTTAACTGAGTGAGATTGCATGGCAAAGAGTTAGTTAAGCTAGACTCACTCACTGAATTCGAATTGTCCCTTAGGTATTCGAATTCTTCATGGAGTTAAGCTATTGCTATGCATGGAAATTGTAATCCTTTATTGTTTATTGAATATACACAGAGGAAACCATTCTGGTTCAAGTTATTTTCCAATTCATGAGTATTTGTTAATAATTCTTTGATGATTTTGATTCTTAGTTCCTAGATCATGTGCAAGAATTAATACACATGATCTAGAACTTGCTGCTATAATTCACGCCTTAAAAATGTGGCGACATTACTTAATTGGGAGAATTTTTTTACTTATGTCAGACAACATAAGCCTTAAATATTTATTTGATCAACAAAATTTGAATGCAAGACAAGCCAGATTGTTGTCCTTTCTAAGCAAGTATGACTTCGAAATAAAGCACATAAAGGGAAAAGAAAATAAAGTAGAAGACTCTCTAAGTCGTCATGCGAATTTACTGTGTGCAAGGAGCAACTATGAATCCAATCTAGGAGGTCAGATTCTAAGTACAAGAAATTCTGATGGGGAATATTAGAGTTTAAAAGAAAAGAATTGCTAAAAATGAACAAGAACAAGTAAAAATAGACTTCAGCCTAAACCCACAAGGACTATTGCTGTATAAAAATAGAATGTATATACCTAACATAAGAGAAATTAATTTGACAATCATGGATGAACTACATAAAATACCATACTCGGGGCACCCGGGATATCAGAAAATGATCACCATGATCACAAAAGACTTCTTTTGGCCAAACATGAAAAAGGAAGTAGCTGAATACTTAGCTCGCTGCCTTGAATGTTAGCAACTTAAAGTAGAGCATCAACATCCTGCAGGATTGTTGCAAACCACTACTCATCCCAGAATGGAAGTGGGAGACATCACCGGGTTGCCCGAGAATTTCAAAAAACATGATTCCATCATGGTTGTGGTTGAAAAATTAAGCAAAGTGGCTCATTTTATGCTTGTCAAATATGCCTACAAAGTTGTTAATATTGCATACCTCTTCATGAAAGAAATATTCAGGTTACATGGCATACCAAAAGTGATAGTCTTGGATAGAGATGCAAAATTTACAGGTAATTTTTGGAAAACGTTGTTTAAAGGCTTGGGTACCCAGTTAAACGTCAGTACTGCATATCATCCACAAACGAATGGACAGACTGAAAGGGTATACCAGGTTCTAGAAGACATGCCAAGGATGTATGTCATGGACAAACCAAGTAAGTGGGAGGACTACCTATACTTAGTTGAATTTGCTTATATCAATAATTTCCAAGTTTTTGTAGGTATGAGTCCATTTGAAATTCTATATGGGTGTAAGTTTAATACTCCAATCTCATGGAGTATCCCTATTGATAGATTAATTTTAGGACCTGATTTATTAGAATATATGGAACTGATCGTGAAACAAGTACAACAAAACTTGAAGGCTTCCCAGGACATGCATAAAAGTTATGTTGACTTAAAAATAAATCCTAGAGAGTTCCAGGTGGGTGATCATGTATCCATAAAGGTAAATCCCAAGAAAAGCACCTTGATATTGGGAAAGTATAATAAATTGGCACCCAGCTATTGCGAGCCATTTGAAATCCTAGCCAAAGTAGGCCCAGTTGCATACCAGTTAGCCCTACCACCCAATACTAAAGTACATAATGTGTTTCATGTTTCTATATTGAAAATATATCATGTTCATGATGTTTCTCATGTGATTGACTAGAATGTAATCCAGGTGGAACCAGAGGGAGAGTTTCAAGTGGGACTGAAGCATTCTCGATAGGAGAGAACTTTTACTCCGGAACCGTACCATCGGACAGGTAAAGGTGCAATGGAAGCACCTTAGTCTGGAATAAGCTACATGGGAGCTGGAAAGTAATACACATGAGGCATATCCAGACTTTTTCCAAGAGGCTGAAAGGGAAGAATAAAAACAAAAGTTATAACACCGAGGATGGAGTTATCTTTTAAAGGGAGATGCATGTAATACCCCCTGAATTAATAATTTGTTATTTTGTTGGAAAATACCTTGATTATTATTTTATTATTCTTTGAGAGGAAAGTCAAGAATAAACCATTTTGTAATAAAACATTCCCTATTTTAATAAAATATGCTGAAGGGGAACAAAAGTGGATATAGTTGTTGAAGAGTGTTTGCTGACCCACAAGAGGAAAATGACAAGTGACAAAGACCACTGAGTGAGAACTCAAGATGTATGAGGCATCATCCCCAAAAATAGGGTCTACACTCCTAGTTTAGTGCTAAAGAGAAGGAGGCTCATAAATGACCAAGTCCTAGGCAAAATACTATTTAATAATATGTCCATGAGCAACAATAGGCTAGAATTGGACAAGGATTAACATCTGTAAAATGCAAGAGATGGCACATTGAAATATTTTTCTCTTGTGGTTCAACGAACAGGCTCAAAGGTTTTGTAGCAAGTAATTTGGCTGCTATGGGATTTGGTTGGGAGGAATAACTTCTCCAATTTTGTTTTCCCAGCTTTGGTGCCAGGTTCCTACTCTGTTTTCTTATGACTAATTCTAGTTACAGTAGGATGTGTATGTGAAATGTTTAATTTTGGTTACATATTAGAACAAATATCCTTGTTTCTATAGAACAAATATCCCTGTTCTCTGAAGTATATTAGATCTATACCAAGTTATTACTATGGTAATTAATAATTTGTTCTGAGCATAAATTTTGTAGAGCTGGTTGTTGTAGATTTGGATATAGTTTCGAAACCGATACTTGAAGAATTTAGAATTCATGGTTCTATGTATAATAGATTGAATCCTCTGTATCTTTTTAAAATGTACCGTGTATTCCTACAAGTAACTGGGAATTGTCTCCTCTTTTCATTTCCGCTCAAGCTAATTATACTTATTGGAATGTTGACGGAATCTGTAATGTAGTTATATCGTAGATCTTTATCATGTTAATGTCGCAGATGAAAATTCTTGTTTTCTTTTGTTACACCGATGAAACCTTAAAACAAATTCTGCTATTTGAATCCCTAATAAACTTAGTGTAGTTAGGGCTTGACTGTTAAAATTATGAGCAAAGAATACATAATCAAAGAAGGGATAAGAATCAAGTAAATATTCAGATTGGTTTAACTTACAGTAATTCGCTACCTGAAATCCACATCAAATTAAGATCGACGGTCAAGGTTGATTCTGCAAAGATCAACGGTGCGGAAAGCATATACGGAATGCAAAATGCGGAAAGTCAAGAATTAAGTTAATGGAACTTGAAAGTTTCCAAAGTCTGATTTTCGCATCAAATAAATATCAATGGTCAAGGTTGATTCTGCAAGGATCAACAGCATGGAAAGCATATACAGAATGCGGAATGCAAAAAGTCAAGATTGAAGTTAATGGAACTTGAAGTTTTCGAAGTCTAATTTCCGCATCAAATCAAGATTGACGGTCAAGGTTGATTCCGCAAGGATCAACGGTGCGGAAAGCATATACGAAATGCGGAACGCAGAAAGTCAAGAATTAAGTTAACGGAACTTGAAGTTTCTGAAGTCCGATTTCTGCATTAAATCAAGATCGACAGTCAAGGTTGATTTCGTAAGGATCAACGGTGCGGAAAGCATATACAGAACGCGGAACGTGGAAAGTCAAGAATTAAGTTAACAAAACTTGAAGTTTCCGAAGTCTGATTCCAGCATCAAACCAAGATCGATGATCAAGGTTGATTTCGCAAGGATCAACAGTGCAAAAATTATATGCGGAATGCGGAACGCAAAAAGTCAAGGATTAAGTTAACAGAACTTGGAGTTTCCAAAATCCGATTTCCGCATCAAGTCAAGATCGATGGTCATGGTTGATTCCACAAGGAATCAATGGTGTGGAAGGTAAAATAATTATTTAACGAAATTTTGGAATTTCCGCAACCCGCATTGCGGAAGGCGGAAGGAGGAATCGAAACTGCGGAATGGTTCTTGAGGAATAACAGTAACTTAGCTTTTGAGTTTTTGTTTGGAAATCTATTTTTCTTTGCGAAAGGGTTTTCTAAGGTTAAGGAGATGATGATCATTTCATATGACCAGGATTATGCTTTAAACTCTCTATTTGTTTGTAATGCCTCATAACAGTTAGGTATTTTATTAATATGTCTGAAGATATATGGTTATAGATTTTTTTACGTTTGAAATTTGAGGTATGTTACACCAACTATTTTTATCCTTAACACCTCAAATGTTGTGTAACTCCTTGTGTAATTCATCTTTTGCTATTCCGGGAAGGTATCTTGGCTTATATAACTCCTCCTCTTAGTAATTCGAGTTCCTATTCATGAATGAAGTGTCACCACATGAGTTGGATTTAGGTTGGGTGGTTTGGAGTCACCCTCCTTGAAATTTGAATTACTTGGGTAGAATTCGAATGGCTATCTTGTGGTTAAGTTAACCTCCTTTGGTTGATTCAAGTTGTCTTACCTTGGTTTGATTGACCCCCCTGGGTTCGAATTTCCTTCTTGAATCTATAAATACTTGGAGTACCTCCATGGGAAGGGGGTTGGCTAGTTCGTTGTTGTTCATGCCATTCTTGCCGAGATCTTGGTAATCTCGTGAGCTTGGAAATCCATGTATGCTTTGCTTTGTGTGTGAAATATGTACTTGAAGGAAATGTGGTTGTCACGTCCCCAGCCCTCAACCAGCGAAGAGGACGCGACGAACGCATCAAACACAGCCGGGGGAAAATGCCCAATGAACATAAATAGAAATCAAATGAAATCAATGCTGGAATTAAGCATACACAGATGCATTTATTTTCATTCATACAGCGGAAGCAAACACACATTCCAGCAATCACATGTTCATCACAATTCCATATACAATTGTTATAATTGCATAGACTGGCAGCACTTATCTGTTAATGAAGAATTCACCCGCAACCAGCTACATCGCTGCAACGTTCCACCCAACCATAGGCCAGCTTGCTCATCAATCTCTCAGCAACGCTGCCACCCCCGAGCTGGGCATGATTCCTCCGGAATAAGGGTCAATTGCAGGCTTATACATAGCCAAGGGGACATAAGCAACAAAACAACACAGCTGGGTTTCACAGGCTTTCAACAACCAAGCCAAGCTAGCACAGTCCAAAGACTATCCATTGCACTCAGGCAACCAATCAGCTGTCACAGCTTAAAACATGGAAAACGAATTGCACAGCCCCAAAAACACAACAGCAAACAAACTACAACAGGGAAAAACGACCCAACTAATCTGTGAGACAGCCAAAACCATGAATGGCCCTTCACAGTCAGTCGTGGATGCAAAATCACGGCTCTCAGCTCACTATGTGCGCCCCAAACAGAAGAATACCTACGCGTGGGTAAACAATCCGACCCAGCAAGGAAAATAACAGACAATGGAGGCCCTGCATGAAGAAAAACAGCTCTGTTTTTGCCCGTGGATGCACACACAACAGGAAGGACACGATTTTGCAGTTCGTGGGTACTCAGCAACTTGTGGGGAGAGGAAGAAAACCTGCGTGAGACCCAAAAACGCCCAGAGCCCCTGTATGAGAAGCCAACAGACCAAAATCGTGGTAGAGTGAACTGACCAGGGAAGAGTGCGTGAGGGTGAAGAATGGACAACGTGGGTGGAGTGGGCAATTGGGTAAGGCTGACAGCCTCCCACAACCACCACCACTTCAGCAATAAATTCCCTCATCCATAACTCCTCAACCACCAGCTGAGCATTAAAGAGGTTGACAAGGTTGGATGAGACAAAAAGGGTGACAAACAACAAAGATGGTGAAACACAAGGTAATAAAACATGGGTTTTTCCCCATAACCCAAGGTTTGACATTCCCCTCCCCTTATCCTTTGGAATCATGCCCTTTTCATTCAACGTTGCACTGCCGTAGCTGGTTGTGGTTTATTTTAATTGATGTACGAGTTTACATGATGCCGAATTATAATGTGCCTTATAGCACAGCCTACCACCGGCAATTATCCCCATTGCCGAAACATACACAACAAAATCGATGGTGGGGCTTTTTCCTTAAGCTCCTCACCATGATTAATTACATTATATACATCATGCAAACGGGGTCAAAACCGGGGATGTGACAGTGGTATTGTGTTTCATTTGATGTAATCTTGAGCAACTTTGGTGTAGTTCATTTGTGTCCACTTCTTATCTCCATCTTGGACTTGCACATAAATCTTAATGGTGAATGGCGATGTTCGGAGGGACCTGGAAGGTGAAGGTATTACCATTGTACTTGGTAGTGGGGTGGAGGAGAAAGTAGGTGGTGAGGAGTAGAGTTGTGGCTTATCAAACTGATATTTTGAGCTATTCTTCAGTGCATCTTGGCTTGTGGATCCGTAGTCTCAACTCGGGCGTGGCCTGTTAAAGTGAGATATGGCTTGGGAGTGCCAAATACTAGGTGGAACATGGTCCAATTGATGCCAATTGTACATTAATAAGATAAGTGTCTTATTTTATGTTAGTTTATATTCTTATATGATGTTTCCATTTATGATATAGCTGAACTATTAATTGTTGATGTACATGGTCATGTATCAATGGTTGGATGCATATTCGATGGTTTAACTGCTTGGAAACTTGTGCATTCTTCTTGTCTATGAGATTTGATCTTGATGGAAGTTTGTCATAGGTTTATTTATGTATTAATTTTCTGTAGCTTAACCTGCAAATGCACCCTCTATGGATGATCAAATCTATTATATGAATATGCATATGAAAGTACTGAGTTTTTGTCACTAGCTGATGGGTTCTTATACTTAAAAATTGGAACAAATTGATAGTTTCTCTATAGATATGATTATATGATGTTGTATGGATTTATCATATCATGATATTGCACACTTTATGGGTGTATCGAGCCTTGGGAATTGATGGAACCTCTGTTCAATCCCGTTGAATGAATTAGTTATGGATTCGACTGTTAATTGACTAGTTTCCACTTGGAAATTGGATTGTTTTGACTGCTCTGAAAGATATATTGGTTTATGAATGTTATGAATTTAAATGATCATGAAAGTGTTCCCTTAGTGGTTGTAGAGTTCCCTGTATGGCTGATATGATTTTTGTTTGGGACTCACAATGGGTTTTGCAGGGAATCATATACTTACCAGATGGTCTCATTGTGAATTTGGTAGCAATTTGTAGATCCGATCTTTTGTATGAGTTAGTGGTTGCATGGATGCTTTGTACTTGTTTTTATTCATTATTGAAATGTTGTATATGTTAGCTTCATATTTTATCCTTTAATTAATGCAAAACTTCTAAAGAAAGTGTCGTAGTTCAGATTTATGATAGTGTTGTAATTTGCAAAGTTTAACTGTTGAAATTTTTGGTTTTTGATTGTTTGCAAAGGTATCCATAAATATTATTTATAAGTGTTATTGTGATGATTATGGTCACCCATGAATGTCTTAATGATTCTTATGTCCAAGTTAAATAAGTATGCAAATCTGGTTTAATTTTTTGGACCCTAAGTGATACTGAGAGGGGGGTGGGGGTGAATCAGTATCACATACTTTTTATCCTTTAAAAAAATTATTATATCATGTTATATATATATAAACTTGTTATTACCAAAATATGTTGGGAGATACCAATCTCCAAGTGTGAGCACCAACTCACTGAATTTGCTGACACCAATCAAATAGGAACACCAATCCCTTGCAAGCACCAACTTGTTGTTTTACAAGAACCAACCTATGAGGATACTAATCCTCTTATGAGCACCAACTCATATCAGCAAGCACCGACTTCACAGCCAGGAACCAACCTGGTTTTTTAGGCACCAACCCGAGGAAGGCACCAATATTTAGTCCTTGCCCTATCCTACCACCCATATATAGATTTGTTATTGTACACCTTAATCATAGTACACTCTGTGCTTTCTACTCTGCTTTCTCTGTTATGTGCAAACTGCTGAAGATAATGAACTTTACACTTGCAACTCTTCCTTGTCTTCTTCTGTATAGATTCTCCTTGTTCAAATTCTCCTTGGGATTTCCTCACAAATACTTCTTATATATCCATGCGACAACTCCTTCTATATCTGTGCGACTATGCAAATACTCCTTGCATTTCAACATGTCTCATTTTCTTGCACACTTCCTCATGTCATACTACCATTGATTCCCCTAAGCATTTCATCTATTCCCCGAAACCTACAATTTCTGAATATTACTCCATTTGTTCTCTGAAGCTTATCTCAATACACATCAATCTTTCTCTTATTTATACTTATCTCATTCAATTGATGTGTCCACAAGTTGGGGTTCCTTTAAGTCAATGATACCCCTTCTTCCTTTCTTTTTGTTTAGACTTACCACCCCTGTTGTTCTTTCATTGGCGTTCACCTTTGTATATTCGCGATAATTCAACTACTTGTACTTATTTGGAGTTCCATGACTTGGTGGGTTTTGCGCACAAGAGTTCCATGAATTGGTGGGACTTGCACACATATTTTATATCTACTCCTTCAAACTGGAATTGCACATGTTTTCTGTATACTTCTTCAAAATGGATTTAAGACTTCAATGCCATCACCAAGTTCAACTATCTCTTTGACATCAATGACAAAACTAAGTTCAACATAATTTTCATGCTTGCACGATCTTGGCATCTGTATGAGATTTTGGGAAGTTTTATAATTTCCTTTAAAGTGTTGCAATTTATTTTAATGCTTGAATGTTTGTTTTATTTGGCTTGATGTATTGATGGCCTAGCCTTTGATTGAAGGTATTCTATTGCACATTGACTCGTTTCAGCCTTCCCCTTGGTTATTTGTTGTCCCTGGCCTTGGTTTAGGGGTAGGGTACATTACAATCATTTACTTATGTTGTTATTTCATCCTAAGAATACCAAGATGTGGCAGGCCTACCAATAATAGGCCCTTCATCTACATACATGTCACAATAACATGAATATATGGATGAAGAAAGGGAGACAGAGTTTCCCACTACACCTAGTAATAAAAATAATAAGAGAGATAGGGATTTTAACTGTAGGTCTCTCTATTTAGGTAAGAAAGACTATTACAAGTTGATGAAAGAGAACAAGAAACTTAGAGATGAGAGTAGCTTCCTTGAACATAAACTTAGGATATTAAAAGGGAAGCTTAAAGCTCCTATGAGCACATGTCTCGTGGAAGCAATAGAATCAAAGTTTGCACCTAAGCAAGCCATGGCCACCCAAACTAAGCACATCATGTGGGACACATAAGAAATTGTCAACACTATCGAAAATGACACAGTTGTTAACACATATGCTTTTATACAACTTAAACTAGTCTTTCCTAGTTCGAGGCATTGAGATAAAATATTTGACCTCAAAATCATAAATAAACAAATCCATCGACATGCCATTAATAGGTTGAAATACTGTTGGTTTTCTAAATATATTGAGCAAGATAATAAGTGGAAACTAAAGATACAAGAGTATACAAAGAAGTTGACCAATACACAAGAAACAAATAAAGAAGCTTGCAATTTATAACTGAAGGCTTCCTAATGCAAGGCCCCCTCCTAAATACATGGTGTGTATCTATATGACAAGCGGAATCATTTCAAATTACATCAACTAGGAGGAGTACAACCACATACAATAACCACTCCTGAACAATTTGTTAGTATATTCTTCACTTGCAACAATCATGATCATAATTTATTATGTGAATCTTATCTTCTCAATTTCATATTGCTAGATTCAGGTAAATGGAACCCTAACCCATATGTGGGGAACATTTAGTTAAGATGTCTCTTTTCATACATATATGGACTTAACTAGTGGAAAGATGACACTAAATTTCATGCCCAAGTAGAGTTTAACTCTAACTTGATCATAGAGAAGAATTTCCTCTACCTAAAATCATCACACAAGACTATCATAGATTACTTGCTGATATGGGAGATTCCTTCAGAATCCAGTCTCATAGTCAAGAAGCTATTATAGATTATGAAGAAATTAGTTAGCTTTACTCATTGTAGGAACATCTACATTCTCACAACATCTGGAAAATATTACTAGATTCCTTAAGAAATAGAAGCCCCACCAAATACCCCCATTTTTTAGAATTCCTATAAAGGGATAGGCTATACATAAACTCCCTCGAAATACATGGCAATAAATGTATAGGATTAAAGTTTCATTTTCTTCTTATTTGATGCTCCACTGGGGAGTATAAGACTATCTTTCAATGAGATGATAAGGCTAAATAATTACAAGGGTTTTGAGTTAACAAATCTTTGGATTTTATATAGTTGAAAATTTTGAGCACCCAACTTTCAATTGGATGAAACCCTTACACTTAGGTGTTTTTGAGGAGGAGGAAAAATTAGATAAGGGTATGCATTAGTTCTAGCATGGGAGAGTGATGGGTTTGCAAATGACACTATTTTTGTTCCCTTAATTTCCATTTTGATATCCATTATGATAAAGCTGAATCCTACAAACTCCTCCGATCCTAAGCCATAAATGTTACACAGTACATAAAGCTAATATTTAAAATAATTCTCATTTATACAGTGAATTTGAAGTTTTTGGACATTATACTTTATGTACAATTATGTAACATCTACTAATAAAAACCCTTTAGATTGCACAATAAGATTCAAGTTATCAAGCGAGGATTGTAGTTGACAACAATGCAATCAAGCAACAAAGGCTCAATTTCGATTCCATTTGGGTATGACGTCAAAGATGTAAGGGTTCCACACTCAAAAGATTCAATGGAGTTTTTAAATATATGCCATCCATAACAACGAGATTTTAAATCCATGCCATCCATAACAACCCTTGGAATGTCAAACCTTTGAACCATTATTAATACATTTTTTTATACCACACGTTTGTATTAAAGACACAATCTTCACTATGCTAGTTGTGTGAGATACCTTCCTCCAAGGATTTGGTTATACAACTCCTAACTTTGTTAATGTATATTCGGAATTGTAATCAACTAAAACTATGTATATATATATATATATATGGACTAACACGTAGTCACTTAATAGTTTGTTATTATTTATAAGGGGAAATTTTAAGGATCTATACTTATTTAAAAGTATATAAACCTTGGTGAATCTTACCAATTCTTATAATGTCAAGTATAAAATATTTGGCGATATTTTTTTAAAAATATATCAATTTTTAAGGATTTTATATAGTTTATATAAAAATTTGGTGATTTTTAGAGGGAACAAAATTTTCCCCATCAAAATTGGGTGAAATAGGGCTTCAAAAAATGTAAATTGGTGAATTTTTTTTGGAAAACAAAATGAAAAATAGCCCATTTGCTAAACTTTTCCCCTAAAATTTTCCTTAGACATTGTTATTCATGTAACGTGCTAAGTCTTCTATAACCCATTCTTAAGAACCAGATCCCACTTTAGAAGTATGTGGCTATATATATATGATTTAATTTAATTTAATATTTTGTGAGTTAAAATTGTTTATATCTATGTAATTATTTATAATATGATTTCTAAGTGAAGTTTCCAATTATATTTACTTATTTTAGGAATGAATTGAATGTAGATTAGAACAACGATTCTAGTTATATGGTTTGAGCTAAAGGAATTTGATTCGGGATATGATTGAAATATCTATGATTCTAAAAAAACGTCAACCATATAACTAAGCACTCATAGATTTAAGGATTGTCTTTCTTAGAATAGTTAATTCCAACTCTTTCACACACATAGGGCAATACCAACATAACACATTGCGACTTTTAGGCAATCAACAAAATGATTGTACAAACCTATTTTTAAGATTAATTTCCAAGTTATTAGAGTTCTTGATAGTTGTTAGTATATACATAAACAACCACTCCCTATTTTAATGTGGCTTACATAATCCAATACTTTGTTTTAGAGAATTGAGCCTTGTAACTATTGATTGAATGTAAGGGTTCATTGATGACTATATACATTGGTTCATAAGTTGATACAAATACAAAGACAAGTGTGAATAATTTCACAAACAAAGCTATTAAGAAATTAGTTAATATAGTTAACTAAACCTTGAACATTTGAGCATAAACGTTTGAAGAAAACATGTAACCTAGTTTTATTTCACACACACTTTAGGCATATCACTAAACAAATTAGTTACTTTCAAGTCTTACTGTGTACAAAAAGTACTAGTATCTCATAAGTTCAAATGAGCCTTAGGTTGACATATAATTGAGACAATAAATCATCAATTCCGGTCATCCTTTACATGCATATAAAATCGTTGTCAAATGGAAACTCTAGCTTCCATTTGATATAGTAGTTATGTAATTGGAGATACTCTCTCAACCCCATCAGCTAGGCTTCAACATATTCTCTTTTCTTTCATCATTAAAAGTGGATGACTTAACCTTTCCAAGATCCCCTTTAGATATTATTTCACATGTGTCTTCTTTCTTGATGTATGGCCGTGGACACTTCTAGACTACTCCATGATTATTTAGATGTGTATGAATTCATGGTTGCATTAGATTTTGAGTAAGGATGCTTATGAGTTTGGGTAACAATTATAAAGTGCCTAGATCTTCCATGGGATTTCTTCATTGAATATGTTTTTCCTTCTCTCTCATGACATGAACTTTATCCAATTTGCATCATCCTTTGAACTGATTCAAGTTTTGAAGTAGCTGAGTATTTGATTTATTTTGTTACTCATGAGCTCTTAACATTCCTTCATTATTAGCTCTACAAATCTACACCACCATCTTGAAACTCCTCATTGTTTCTACTATCTATAAGGGTTTGATAGTTCCTCTGTTTCTTCATTACCCAGATTGATATCCACACCTATAATTTCTTCATGGCTATATAGATTTTGCCCCTCTTCCAATTTCTTTCTTCATTATTAAGCTAAAGAAGCTTTGATATGTGATTATCCATGATATAACCTTGTGTTTGCAAAGTGTCAATGCAATTATAGGCTGGCTCTCTCTCTCTCTCTCTATATATATGGAAACTATCCATTCGACAATCAAGGATATAGCCCCATTTTCTCTCCATTAATTCTCGAAAGATGTGAAGTACTTCTTTGTGATCTAATTATTTTTCTATATTCTCTTATGGACTATAAACTCAATTTTTGACTCTTAGTTGAAGACTATTTTTAGCCGGTCCTGCCATGCAGGATGACAATGGATAGTTGCATGGTAGTGAGATGGTAGACACAAGGGAAAATCAGGTCATTGAGTGTGCACTTACTCATATGATGTCCTCTCCTATAGAAGTCCGCTCATACAATCCTTCAAAATTAGCAATTTGCTCAATTTTAACACTTTTTATGTAAGTGTAATTTGCTCAATTTTATAACCAAAACAATATTTGTTGTATGGGGATTTGATAATCACGCCCATAGGCATTTATATCTTAGAGTTTTGGGGTGGACTCTAGTCGTTCAAAATTCATAATTAACAGTTATAAAAAATTGAAAATACCTCATGTGATAACTACTTTTTGTGGTAGTTAAAAAAAAACTAAAAAATAACTTATGTGATAATTGAACTTAATGGCATGGTAATGTCTAGTCCATGTGAGCATTGAAGTGCATATAATGTGCACAAGGTTTAGTTGAACTCCATTTTGCATTGAGAGTTGAGCTAATGTGCAGTTTGTAAGAGAGTTTGTATGTCCTTAATAAACTCCCATAAACTCATGTAATAACTGCACTTAGTAATATAATAATGTCAAATATATACTTATCGGCTTATTCAAACATATTAATAACAAATTATTCAAACATATTAATAACAAATTAATATAATTGTTGCTAATAATTATGATTAATTATGATTGTGAACACTTACCAACTACCACATCACTGTTGATATCTTCCAGTCAGTTTCTAATTAATTACGGATTTGTTCACTTTATTCTCTTTGCACTTCTCCAATCTCATAAATCTATGAAAAAAAACTGTTAATTTTATGAGCAAACTACAGTATAGCAATGGAATCTCTTCTGTCAACCGTAGTTTCCAACCTTTTCACGGAGTCATTTGCAAAAAGATCTCTTGATTCGTAACCCCTGTTGTCGTATAATGCAGGTTAAAAGGAGCTTGTTAATGAACTGGGCACTCGGAAGCATTATATGCATTTTTCTGATCTTTCTATGCCTTTACGAGGCACACACTGTTACCACGACAACAGATACGTGCTAGAAGATTTCCCATTCACCTTAAAAGGTTTAAACATGAACCCTTGAAACAAAAAAAAGGAAGGTGACAAGAAAGAACAAGTATCCAAGTTTTTAAGAGTCAGTTCTCCAAGTGGTTTAATTGCAGAGCTGAATCAAGGGATTATCAACCATGTGAGAAAGAGTCAACAGGTTTATGCTATCTTGTTGGATCATATGCATCAACTGCTTCCCAGGATAGTAAGGAGAATTTTCGGCCAGCACCTAAACCCAAAGCGGAAGAGATTATGGATACACATCATGCTGGGAGTGATGCATTAGAGGCTAGATATGAACATCACAGTAGTGAGGCAGCCAACAGGAAATTAGAGGGAATATTGATTTCAGATTCCTGTGCTTCTGATAATTTGTTTGACATTGAAGAGATGCCTACTGATGCAAACCTTAATAAGGAAGGCTTTAAGCACCTAGCTGCTACAGAAGATTCAATCCCACCTGTAGAGTGCAATAGGGGTTGCGTTTACTTGAAGCAAACTGCTGGAGAACAGTGTAACTTGGAGGGAAATTTTAGCTGTCATTGCCGGCCGGCCAGAAAAGCTTCAAGCATGGATTTGACTGGCTCTGAATCTCTTTCTGTGAAAGGTTAGTGAGCAGTTTGCTTATAATTTATAATTTATCACTATAAATTCATTTTAAAAAGATCTACCAAGAGTCCGGAACGCATCAAATTTCTTTGACATGAAAACCCCTCCCCTTTTTATTTAAGGATCTACCAAAAGCCCGAAACGCATTAAATCTTTCGACCTGCGAACCCCTGCATTAAAATTTTCGACTTGCAAACCCCAAAAAATGTTGAAGAAACGTTTTATTATTCTGATTCTTAATGATCCTGGTGATAGTTATGAACTCTGACACTACCTTTGATTTCTTCTTATTGCCCAGTTGCTACTGCGGCTTCTCTGTGGCTGGAACTTCATTATCAGGATACCAAAGGCCGTCTTGCAGGTGTAGTTACTTGTTTTGCCAGATCAAACACTTCCTCTGCTCTGAATATGCTTCAGATTATTTTTCTATAGTGCATTAGATGATTATACGTTTATATGCTCAAGGATCCACATTTTAGTTATATTCCAGATATTTCATCAGGTATAAAAAGTTAAATAGAGGAACAGGGACACCTTAACAGACTTGCATGTCAATCTATTTGATATCCATAGACTTCTTATTTTGTTTTAGCGTTTCAATTGCTTCAATAGGTTTTGACTGTTAGATTTTTATCATTCAAGCTAGCATTATGATCTTAGGATCTTTAACTGAGAGAATAACATGCACAGCAATAAACACAAGAGACAAGAGACACAAAGAATTTTCCTCGGGGAAACCATAAAGGAGAAAACCCTGCAACTTTCTCAGAGATAGAATTAGCACCAAAAGTAAAACCCGAAAACATAAAGATGATCTCTCGACAGCAGTAGTCTCTCTCTTGTCCCAACAACTTCTCCTCTCACTCATGTGCCCCAATGAGTGAGTGTGTGTGTGATAAATAGAGAGGCTCACTCTCTATTTATATTTTTTCGTTCACTTGAAACCCACTCCAACATGTCAGCCTCATTTAACAATTACTTACTAGAGCCGACATCTCTAGGAGTGTCTAATAACCCTAGTGCCCCACAACTTGTGCGGACTTTGCCTCCTCCGACCAACAATGAGGGTTATCCTTAACACAATGGTGGGGACTATTGCCCCGACTTACAATGATTCACCTAGGGTCGACTTCTCTAGGATATTCTAATAACCCTAGGGCCCCACAGCTGTGGCGACTTTAACCCTTGACCAATAGAAGGGTTACCCACAATGACTTGACATGACTTGTTTACATTATAGAAACTTCCCGGAATAAACATCGGGGTATGACATGACTCAAATACATTACAGACACATCCCAGAATAAACATCGGGGTACAATACATAAGATATACGGATGAATACATTTTGAAGTTACAATTACATCAACACTCCCTCTTAACTAGGAAGGTATTCTCTCGACACAATTTATCAGCACAAGTCTTCTTCTCTGTATCATCTGAATCATCATTAAGTTCTCTTCATCTTCATCTTCAAGTCATCTTCATCTGGATTTGGATCTTCATCACTGGATCTGGATCTGGATCATCACCACTGGATCTGGATCATCACTGCTAGATCATTACTGCTGGATCATCATCACGGGTGCTATCTCATGATTCTTCTCGTCACAGGAAGTTCTACAGAGCTAGCCCTTTTTCATGCTGGTTGTAGGCCTAGCCTCCATGTAGGTCTTCTTCAGCGCTTATATCTGACCCTAAGTTAGAATGGCCCGCCCAACACTTATATCTGATCATGTAGGAACCAATCCTATAATCATATCAAAAAGGCATGCCCAACACTCGCATCTGATCATGTGGGAACACATCCCACAACCCTGTCGGAAAGGCCGAGCACTCACATCTAACCATGAGAGGAACCAATCCAGCATTCATGTCAGAAAGGCTCTGCACTTACATTCGACACATGCAAGGAACCAATCCAACATACATGTTCGAATAGGCTCTGCACTTACATTCGACACATGTGAGGAACCAATCCAACATGCATGTTCGAAAAGGCTCTGCACTTACATTCGACACATGCGAGGAACCAATCCAACATGCATGTTCGAAAGGGATCTGCACTTACATTTGCACATGCAAGGAACCAATCCAGCATGCATGTTAGAAGGGCTTGCACTCACATTTGATCATGTAGGAACCAATCCTACAGTCATATCAGAATGGCCCCTAGTCCCAGACTGAGCTACCTGGTAACTAACCAGGTGCCTCCATTCCAAGAATGGCATTCAACGGTTATTTCTGATCATGTAGGAACCAATCCTACAGTCACATCAGAATGGCTCAGCACTCATATCTGACATGGAAGGAACCAATCCTCTCACCATGACAGAATGGCTCAGCCCTTACATCTGACCATGGAAGGAACCAATCCTCTCACCATGTCAGAATGGCTCCGGGTCTCATCATTTCCCCTTGGAGGAAACGTCGATCTAGAGAACACCAAGCTTCTCCCTGAAGTACTCGAACTTCACCCTAGCCAATGGCTTTGTCAACACATCAGCTATCTGTTCCTCCGTCGCAACATACTGGAGCTTCACTGCTCCCCTCTGCACCATATCCCTGATATAGTGATACTTGATCTCGATATGCTTCGACTTGTCATGGAACACTGGATTCTCTGACAACTTCACGCAACTCTGGTTGTTACAATGTATACAAGTAGCATCCATCTGGAGATCAAATGAATCAGACAGTAGCTTTCTCAGCCATACTGCCTCACAACTAGCTGAACAAGCTGCGACATACTCTGCTTCAGCTGTACTCAGTGCCACACAGGATTGCTTCCTGCTAAACCAAGAGATCACACCTGATCCCATACTGAAGCAACACCTTGGAGTGCTCTTTCTATCGATGGCACTGCCAGCCCAATCTGAATCAACATAACCCTCCAAGTTAATCTTCTGATTCACCTCATACTTGAGCCCATAATCAATTGTACCCCTTAGGGACCTCAGAATATGCTTTGCAACAATCAAGTGAACATGTCTCGGATCTGTCAAGAACTGGCTCAAGGTGTTCACAGCAAAGCAAATATTTGGTCTTGTGTTCGTCAGGTACATCAAGGACCCAATCATCTGACGATACATCGTATCATCAACCGCTTCTGATGAAGCATCACTCAACAACTTCAGGTTCGATGCCATAGGTGTGGTCATGGCCTTGCAGTCCATCATCCTGAACCTCTTCAGGATCTCTACTGCATACTTCCCTTGTCCACACCTCCATGCCTAGAAAATAGTGCATCGACACATAACAGGAGCATCACTGGTCGTTCGCCTTCAACCTTGAAGCAAAGGTTGGAATCCACTTTACTCTTGGTAAAGCCTAGAGTCATCAGTAATCTGTCCATCCTGTTGTACCATGTCGAACCTTAGGATCTTCTGCAGTCACTCCCTCTGAAGCATCATACTCCCTCTGTCTTTCGTACTCTATGCACTGAAACATTCTGTACTGGAGTGACAAGTAGCTTCCTCTGCTACTAATATTCTATGTATCCATCTAGGATCACTGGATACCAAGATCCTCTATCTTGAACTTTTTCAAAAGTTCTTCTCACACCCATCTGTGAGCTTGTCATCCTCTATCAACCTTGTAGCATAGGTTCAGATCTTCATCAAGCTCATCATGTATGTGTTATCCCATGGGTGTTTTCTGAACTCGCACAAGGCCTTCTTTCATTTGCACACATGATTCTGCCTGTCATGTGTCTCAACTCCTACTGGCTGCAAATGTCTCTTCGTAGTCTATGCCTTCCTTTCGTGAGAAGCCTCGTGCTACGAATCTTGCCTTGTATCCCACGATGTTTCTATCTACTGCATGATGGAACTATGAACTTTCCTTCTTGTATCAATACTGCATTCTAGACATCATTCTTCTTGAACTGGTCTTCACTTTCTTCTTGGAAGGTTTTGCATCAATGATGTCACTGCATTCGTCATATTATTTTTCATTTTTGAACTGTTGTTACTTGTTCTTCGGAACAAGTCTCATTCTTCTTTTCTTGTAGGCAATTATGTATGCGATCTTTCCTACAAGTCAAATGCATTTGTATGGTTAGAAACATTTCATAAGGAATATTCATATTGCCAAGTTCTTATGCATAAATATATGATCATGCAACTACTTTAGCCAATACAACATTCATCCATATCTCACAGAAACTTTTCTAGATGCCTTCCATCTCTACCAGGACAACATTGAGATTGTGCACTAATCCAATATGTCAGCAAAGAGGTTTCATTCTAGATAAATAGCAATGGAGAGTTGTATAGCACCATGAGCTACTTACCCATCACGTGCATATTAGCAATATACTGTCATTAATGCAAACATTCTATCATGCATAATACATTAACTGAATATAAACAAATGCATAACAAAACAATATTATGAAATGACAATTGAATACTTATCTTTATTTGTTTCGTGGGTAGACTCCTTCTTGAGCCTTCAACTTCATCGTCTTCTTCATTCATAATAGCATCGTTTCTTATGCAAATGCTAAGGTGGATAAGAGGTTCTTCAAGAGTTGAGTTCTTCATATTCCTCATCGCTTGAGGGATATTCTTTGGATGGTGAGAGCTTGATCTTCAGTTGCTCCCATCTTCTTTAGTTGAGCTTCTTCTTGTGTGTGCTCTTCCCAGAGTCTGTTGAAAGTAATCACTTCCTTCTAGCACACATTCTTCGAATGAATGAATCCCATGATCCTGGGAGGTCATTCAAGGTGGTTATCACCACTTCTGCATTCTCCACTTCTTTTTCTACTGCTTCAAGTTGTTGTCTGATTTGAGAGACCCCCGTAAAGTATGACTGTATGGTCTCTGCATTCTGGATCTTCACATTCTTCAACTGTTTTCTCAAAGTCATATTTTGATTTATGTTCTTCCCTTCAAATAGCTTGGTCAAGGAATCAAACATCTTCGGTGTCTTTAGGGACCAAGTTCTTTTGGTGTAAGGCTTTTAGCCTCATCTCCCTTTGGAACTAGAACCTCTCTACTCATGTAGGTGTCCAATTCATTTTCTTTAGAGAGATCAAATACTTCCATGCGTGGAAGTTGTCAACTTCATTAAGCTTATTATTAAGCTGATGTGATAGATCACTTTGAAATGAGAACCTCAAATGAAAATAGAAAAAGATTAGATCTTACCGATTTGAGGTGTTCGTCCTGGTTTCGGAGCTGGTTAATCTAGGGTTTGTCAGAGAAACCATAATTTTCAAAACTTGGAATCTTTCAGATCTGATTGGATAGAAAGATAAATCTCTTCAAATTGAGCTGTCTAATGTACTCCTTTTCTGAAAACAGTGGAGGAAAGCTACTGGAACAGGAAGCCCTAGTTTTCCAATTTCTCCTGCAGAAATGCCTGATACTGTTTCTGCGGTATCTTCGAAATTGCTACTCCTCTGTGTTTGAAACTTCGTACTAAGGTAGCCTCGCCTGCCTCAGTTCCAACACCACAGGTTTCATCAGAATTGGTTTCACCAATTGGGACTTATGATCATTTTCCCAAGGTGACCTGTTACAGGACTGTTCAACACAACGAAGTTGTATGGACTGCCACGTGTCACTGGTTCATCTTCTGAGTCTGAAACTCGGACCACAGGAAGTACAGTCCGTGCCCTTTCTGGAACATCTTCAGAAATTTCATTTGGACCTTTGTAGCCCAAGATATAGTAGTTCTCCCCAGGTGTCCTGTTTAGGGATGAATTCTGGAAGAGGCTGGAACCCTAACTTGGAGGGATCATATCTCCCAAAATATAGTGAATCTGAGGCTGAATTTTGGACACAGTGTATATCAGGATTTTATCTTCGACCTTTGTAATTTTCAGCTCCTGAGTCTTCGTCAATCCCGAGATATAGCGAATGTACCAAAGCCTATTAGTTTTAGTATTTTAGGGTTTTTCCAGCTTGGGGTCAAACTAGGGTTTGACTTTCCCGGAGTTATACCCAACCAAAAATCTTGATCTAGGTCTCTAAACTTTGATTTTGATGAGAAGAGCAATCCTATGCTAGGCTCACTCAAAAATTCCTTTTTTGTAGAAAGCCCTAATTTTTCGCACCAAAACTGAAAATGCTCAGAATCGAATTCCGCTTTGACAGAAAGATGCGCCCTTCAATGGAGAGTCAACCTAGCATAATTTTGTTGATGGATTGTGGAGAGAAACCCAAAAAGTAAGAAGCCCTAGCTTCTGCAGCTGCATAATGTCTTCTTCTCAGGTTAGCTCTGATACCATGTTAAATTTTTATCATTCAAGCTAGCATTATGATCTTAGGATCTTTAATTGAGAGAATAACATGCACAGCAATAAACACAAGAGACAAGAGACACAAAGAATTTTCCTTGGGGAAACCATAAAGGAGAAAACCCTGCAACTTCCTCAGAGATAGAATCAGCACCAAAAGTAAAACCCGAAAACATAAAGATGATCTCCCGACGGCAGTAGTCTCTCTCTTGTCCCAGCAACTTCTCCTCTCACTCATGCGCCCCAATGAGTGAGTGTGTGTGTGATAAATAGAGAGGCTTACTCTCTATTTATATTCTTTTGTTCACTTGAAACCTAAGAAACTGGATTCGCTGTACCCCCCCCTCGTGTCCCGTGGGGAACGAATCGGACACGATTCGTGTCCGACACGAGAGGGATTCGATCTTCGGACGAATCCTAATATGGGACACGACCTCAAGCACGAATCGGACACGATTCGTGTCCGACACGAGAGGGATTCGATCTTCGGACGAATCCTAATATGGGACACGACCTCAAGCACGAATCGGACACGAATTTCCATCGTGTCCCGAAAATTGGACACGTACCCAAAAAACAGGACACGTAACGGCCCGAAAAAGACAGTCCTGTTCACTTAAAATCGACTTTTTGTCTTTTTATTTGTCATTTGGAAGGAAGCAAAGCATTGAGAGTGAGTTTTATGTGCAGGTGAAGGAGATTTGAAGAGGATT
>LPNX010029619.1:175215-210523 GCA_001517045.1 Pseudotsuga menziesii
CCTGATTCCGTGGTCACCGTGCCCGTGTCGGACACCTCGAATCCCCGTGTCCTTCGTGTCCCGTGTCCCCGTGTCAGGTGACTTAGCTTGAAACCCAGTCCAACATGTCGGCCTCACTTAACAATTATTTACTAGAGCCTACATCTCTAGGAGTGTCTAATAACCTTAGTGCCCCACAACTTGTGGGGACTTTGCCTCCTCCTACTAACAAGGAGGGTTATCCTTAACACAACGGTGGGGACTATTGCCTCGACTTACAATGACTCACCTAGGGTCGACTTCTCTAGGATAGTCTAATAACTCTAGGGCCCCACAACTGTGGGGACTTTAACCCTTGACCATTAGGAAACCACCCACAATGACTTGACATGACTTGTTTACATTATAGAAACTTCCCGGAATAAACATCGGGGTATGACATAACTCAAATACATTACAGACACATCCCAGAATAAACATCGGGGTACAATACATAAGATGTATGGATGAATACATTCCATAGTTACAATTACATCAACATTGACATGTTCTCCCACGCTTTCAGAGAACAGTTTTTTGCTTTATTTTATTTTAGTTTCTCAGATTTCTTTGGAGGTGTATTAGGTGTTTTCTCTTGACTGTTTTATGCTGGTTGGTTATTCACATTTTCATTCATCTGATTTAGTTATTTGACATTAATATCCTTTCTTTCTGTCTTACTTTCTCTGATATTAAAGTTTTTACAGTGATTAAAGATGAGATTACCTTAACGACTAACTAATGTTCCCTGTTTGTATGTAGCATTAAAGCGGAGTAGGAAAAGAGTTAGAGCTATGATAAAAGAAGACTTTGGGTATACTTCTCTAGACCACATATCAGCTACACGTAAAATTAGTAAGTTGTTTGTGCAAGCCTCTAGTGGTGATCAACATGCCAACATGTTGGCAGATGCAGAACACGATCATATGGAAAAATGGAGGTCTCTTTTCTCCCACATGGACAATTGCCTGAATGATGAGGGTACCAAGCTTGTAAGTTTGGATTATTAATGAGCCATATTTTTCTAGCTAGCAGTCTCTTGTTTGTCAATCATCTGCTTAGAGTGCTAAATAGCTTTCTTTTTATTGTACCCAACTTTTTGTTTATTCGCTATATGCTTTTGCCCTTTTCCATAATTGATATTGGTTGGCCAATATTATACTTCTAACAGAGACGTGCTAATTATGAATGTTGTATTCCCCTATTATAAATATCAATAAATTTCCTTTTGGGAACTGAGTTATCCTGATATGTCAACAATTTGGCATTAGGCGTTTAATTTTATTAAAGATTGTAGAAATTTGAACCATTTTTTAAAGGGTAGTAGTTCTAAAGTACTGAAACCTATTTTGAGGTCCAAGGTTGCATCTGCAAAAATAATAGAAAGACGATTTGCTGTGGAGGCTGTAGCAGCTTCAATTATTCGACAGCCAATTTTGTCAGAACAGAGGATGTTTCATGTTTCTAGCAATTTTGTTTTCCTTCCATGATTCTTTATTCTTGGTGGGAAGTATTCATCCCTTCTGTATACCAGGGATAGATGGAAGTTTAGTCCATCAAAACATTCGAGGGTTGATTATGTTTAGGAGCCCAGCATTTATTTATCCACGAGTTCATCTGAAAATGATCACCTGATGTTTCTCAAGCATGATATGCAAGTAACTGCTTAGAAATTTAGTTGGTGTAGTTATTGGCATCAGAATATTCATGTCTTTAGCTGAATGTCTCATAATATGCATCCCTGTTTAGAAACAACAATTCTTTGGGAATAACAAGGTGTGGCCTGCACCACCTTATATACTTGTAAATCTAAGGCTTTTATTAATTCTCGTTCTGATGATGCTAGGGACTCTGAAATTATTGTATGTGTTTTAAAGTTGCAAGTTTATTCTAAATTTAGATGGATTTTTTCTCATCCTTGATCAGAACTTGGTTGATTTTTGTTACAAAACAAGGATCAGAAAATGAAGGGAAACACCATCCTTTTGAGTGAAAGGCTCTTTATTCTATGTAGAAAATAAATTTTCTATTGCAAGAGAATAAGGATTGATGTTAATCAGATTGTGTTGAATTATTGCATCAAGAGTAGCAAGGTGCTATACAGTCCAGTATGGCGGAGATGTTGTCATGTAATGCAAGCAATGATGATTGCACCGAGAGTAGTGAGGTGCTCTACAGCCCTGTATGGCAGAGATGTTGTCACTTAAAGTGGGTAATGATGATGTGGCAACAACAATAGTTAAATAAATCTATTTGGCGGCATATTTCTACTTATTTTAAATATTAGATAAAGATAAAAAACCCAAAACCAGCATGGATCCATCTTAAACCCTGATCTATCAATCATGGAGAAGAGATCCATCTTAAACCCTGATCTATCAATCATGGAGAAGGATTATTATTATTAATATTATTATTTTAATATCTCAATTTTTTTTATACATTAGGAAAATAAATTACACCAAAAAATTTTGATGCCTATAGATGCTTGATAGATTTGGGTTTAAGATTGATCTATTTGATTTGAAAAATGGATTTCAATCTACTGATAATGCTATAGATTTAATTTATTGAGATGGATTCCGTTATATAGATTTAATGCTATGGATTCCATCCTATAATTTAATTTATTTTTGTTTATATCGCATTCAGGTGATCTTAGGGTCTTGTTCCTGCTCTCAAACGGTGTGGGCCCAAAGGCTCATGTTATTCTCGCACCTGTTCTTTTTTAAATGCATTTGGATGTAATAGTTGGGCTAGATTTGTCTTCACAGAGTTGAAAATTGATCATTTTTAGTTTTTGGAGGCCAAAATACAAGTAAATTTAATTGTATCTTTGTTTGCAGGAGGAAAGTCTGCAAAGTATGCAGCAAATTAAGGAAATGCAAGCACATTGCAAGTGGGGTTTGGAAGAGCTTCAAGGGATCACATCAGATTGCCCCCAACAGCAACGACCAGAATCTTTGGGAGAGAATTCAGGTATGAGGAATAAATTTTCATGAGTCTTCATAAAAGTAATGCCTGTAATGGTATGTGTAGAATCTCTACACAGCAGCTAAATATACGAGGCATTTATAATGTACATGTATATTGATTTATATATTGTATATGCAGCACTCTCTCTCTACATACGTATGTCTCTCTATAGATTAATTTCTTTTATAAATATTAATAAATTTCCTTTTGGGAACTGAGTTATCTTGATATGTCAACAATTTGGTACCGGGCATTTAATTATATTAAAGGTTATAGAAATTTGAACCATTTTATTTAAAGGGTAGTAGTTCTAAAGGACTGATACCTATTTTCAGGTCCAAGGTTGCATCTGCAAAAATAATAGAAAGACGATTTTCTGTGGAGGCTGCAGCAGCTTCAATTTCTTCAACAGCCAATTTTGTCACAACAGAGGATGTTTCATATTTCTAGCGATTTTGTTTTGCTTCCATGATTCTTTATTATCTCGTTAAGAAGTATTCATTGCTTCTCTATCCCAGGGAGAGATGGAAGTTTAGTCCATCAAAATTTTTTAGGTAATTTTTTAGGGATAGATGGTAGTTTAGGTAATTTTTGAGAGTTGATTATGTTTAGGAGACCAGCATTTATTTATCCACGAGCTCATCTGACAATGATCACCTGCTGTTTCTCAAGTATCATAAGCAAGTGACTGCTTAGAATATTAGTTGGTGTAGTTATTGACATCAGAATATTCAAGTCTTCAACTGAAAGTCTGATAATATGCATCCCTGTTTGGAAACAACAATTCTTTAGCAATAACTAGGTGTGGCCTGCACCACATTATATACTAATAAATCAAAGGTTTTCATTAATTCTTGTTCTGATGATGCTAGGGACTCTGAGATTATTATGTGTTTTAAAGTTGAAAGTCTTTTTTAAATTTAGATGAATTTTTTCTCATCCTTTACCAGTACTTGGTTGACTTTTGCTACAAAACAGGGATAAGTAAATGAAGGGCAACACAATCCCTTAGAGTGAAAGGCTCTTTACTCACTTGTCTATGATAAGAGAATGACGATTGATGTCAATTAAGTTATTGCATCAAGAGTAGAGTAGAGATTGTGTTAAATTATTATACTAAGAGTAGCAAGGTGCTTTACAAAGTAGTATGATAGAGATGTTGTCATGTAAATAAAGATAAAAAAACTAAAATCAGCATAGATGCATCTTAAATCTTGATCTATCAAGCACGGAGAAATTATTATTATTTTATTATTTCAAATTTTTTACACATTAGAAACAAAAAATTACACTAAAAAATTTGATGCCTCTCCGTGCTTAATAAATCTAGGTTTAAAATTGATCTCTGCTGATTTAAAAAATAGATTCCATCTTAGTGAATAATGCTTGTACTTTTATTTCAATTACATAACCAGAAACAGCTTTTCATATATCAGTATAGATTTTATTTTATTTTCGTTTACATCTCATTCGTGTAATCTTAGTGCCTTGTGCTTGCTCTCAAACAGTGTGGGCCCATAGGCTCATGTTATTCTGGCACATGCTCTTTTTAAATGCATTTGGATGTAATGGTTGGGCTAGATTTGTGTTCACATATGCAGAGTTGGAAATTGATCATTATTAGTTTTTGGAGGGCAAAATAAAAGTAATTTTAAATGATAAAGGTCGGTGTTGTGTTTTATATTGAACTTGGAAAATTGATAAGTTTTGTCGATTACCATTTACTTGACAGCATTTAACTTTCATTCAGTAAATTCTTTTTTCAATAATATGGTGCCTCTAGGCTCAGTTCTCACCGATGACTGAAGAGTTTTGGAGGCTTGATGTGGTGTGCCCGGCCTTGAAACCCAGGCGTGAAACACCAAGGAACGCAAGGGAAGTCTAATTATGGGTAATGCACAGTGGAATAAGGTATATGCGGCTAAGCCAGCATGCCAAAAACCAATTGACTAAAACTTTCAGCCTTATTAAATGTAACGCAAGCATGTGAAAACATTCCCTTTCCTAAAGCACCAAGGTAGGTAAATATGTTGTGCTGGCTACATTGAAAGTGCATGAGTAAATCAATCGTAGACATATCCAATGTTCTTAACCGTACAACGGTTAAGGACATATGCTTAGCCTATGTGCAAGATAACATGATGGTTAGTATTCCATTGTTGTCATCCCAGTGTGTTCCGATTGTCTTTCACATGAGGTTATATTATTATTCTGTTATGTGTGTTAAATGCCTATGTGCATGATATCATGATTGTTATGTGCATGATAACATGATTGTTAGTATTTAATTGTTGTCATTTCAGTGTGTTTCGATTGTCTTTCACACTAGGTTATATTATTATTCTGTTATGTGTGTTAAATGTATGGTTAGATAGTAAGAATTAATATCCACATGAACCATAAGAGACAGAGAAATAGGCTGCCATCCACAACCTTCAAAATCGGATCCCATGGCTGTCCCCAACAGTCATCACTCACTAGTCAAATCAGATTTCATAGCTGCCCTTCCCTCAGCCATCAGTCACTAACACAATCAGATTTTATGGCTATCATTTGCAGCCATCTAACACTAAAACAAATCAGATCTTGCGACTGTTGTTTACAACCATCTAAACACATTACAAATCGTATCTTATGGCTGCCATTTATAGCCATCCGAGCACATCACAAATTGAATCTTATGGCTGCCATTTACAGCCATGAGAGAAATTAGAAATGATGGCTTCCATCTACAACCATCTAGCCGTGAGAGAATAGAGAAGTTAGAGAAGGTAGAGTAGGTTTTTCGCAACAGAATAGAGAAGTTAGAGAAGTTAGAGTAGGTTTTTCGCAACATAGGTTTTTGTAAGCACCCAGCTAGATTTGGGGAGCAAGGGTGCACTTGTGGAGGTTGAGGCAAAAATCAAGGAGGTGGAAGCTAGAATCTAGCTTACAACTCCTAGAATCTAGGGAGAGGGCGCCTTAGTGCAAGCGGGGCCCACAAAAAAGTATCCCACATCCAAGGAGGGTGCATTCACCAAGTGGGGCCCACAAAAAAGTATCCCACATCCAAGGAGGGCGCATTCACCAAGTGGGGCCCACCAAACCTTCATGAGGGCATATTACTGCAAGAGGGTCCACTAAACCATAAATAAGATGAAATAGTAACTCAGGCCAAAATAATCAAGAATAGGGTCCATAAGTAATGTTAGGGAGAGTAATGACTCCTTGTCCCCAATCCCCCTCACAAGTGGAAACCATGTCCCTCCATTATCGTTTGTAGTCCATGTTAAGACAGTTAATTTTTATAAATAATAATAATAACAGTAATGTCCATACTCCAATTACATTGTCCCGACACCTTGTACCACAATAACAAAATGAAATAATAATTACATATGCCCGAGGTTTAGAACAATGGGGTAGTCCATGTTAAGATAGTGATTTTATATAAACAATAATAATAACAGTAATGTCCAGACTCCAATTACATAGTCCCGACACCTTGTACCACACTAACAAAATGAAATAATAATTACATATGTCTGGGGCTTAAAAAATTGGGGTGATACACTTGATCTCTGCATTGAGACAATGTGGTGTTTCTACTGTTATTTCACAAGGATTGTACGCTACATAGTGGTATCAAAATCCAAGAGCCAAAGAAAAACAGAAGGGTTTAAATATTGCGGTTTCTATTGATATAGTGAGTACAGTATGCATGCCTATGCATTTTGAGCAAGGTGGAGATTTAAGCGAAATCTTGATGTCCGTCACTTCTACATTTTCAAGACAATAGAGTGACCCATGAAGAGGATTTGCCAAGTAGTGGTCATCGATAGCTGTGGAAAAAGTGATTTTGTTGTGAGAACCAATTTATTTTCGCATATGATTCATAGGGAACTGTTAAATTCAGTGACAGTTTTCCGTTTGAAAAATTAACCCATATGTGTTTCCATTTTTCTCAATTGAAGTTTAATAATTGTATTTATTGATGCAATGTTATATGCTTGGGTTGATAAAATATTAGGCTTTTAGTCAAATTAACGATGAATGAAGTTGTATTAAAATTGATCGATTCATATATTCATGTAATTATTTTCAAATGGTTAATATAATTAATAGGTTTAAGTTGTTGACTTTTTTTAAGATTGGTTTTAAGGTGGATTATTGTTAGTTTTTTTTGGCATGCTATAATGTTTTTTTGTTTGTTTGTTTGTTATTTTAAATAAAATACTATATTGCTTCTAAAACTAGTTACACAGCTCTCTTTCAAAGTTCCAAAATCATCAAACAGTGCTGGAAATTCTAACATCTAAAATATCTCTCTTCTGTTCTGGTAGGGATTTTCAAAAAAGAACTTATTTGCTTCAAGATTGTTCTATATTTCTATGGCTAATCTAATGCTGCAGAAACAAAAATAAAACACAGTAAATTACTTGTCCTCAGTTTGGAACTTGGCCGCGGTCCTCGCCACCAGTGCTGCCCAGGTCGATCCTTTTCCCTTTCTCAGCACTTCACTACTTTGGGTCCACACTCCCATGAATTTTGTGGCTTTGAATCCTTCTCTTGTTGGCGCAACCAAATTCAACGTTCTACGAGCTAGGGGAGTAGAACTTTAGACGCATCTTGGCTGCCATCAGGTCGACGTTGTGGTACATCAAGCAGTTGTCCTGAATGCTCTTTCCATACCCAGATTGATTCTTGGTCCCCTTGGATTTTTCCTTCTCCACTCATTGCTACATGAGCCATGATATTTTTCATTACCTAGTAAACCATGATCATTTTGTCATAGGCTGATGCCCTCCCCACTGTGGCTCCAAGATCCATCACCCACTTTTCAACCTCCTCTTGAATTTCTTCTATGGGGATGGTTTGCACCTCCTCCCACAACTCCTTTTCAATGGCTTCTATCTCATCCCAGACAACCAGAGGAATGCGTTCACTGAAGAATGTCGCCATTGCTCTAGCTTGGGCTTGAGCCCTAGTGACCCTTACTCCTGTGCCTCCCCTCCTTCCATCATCATTTCCTTTCCCTCCTCGCCCCCGAGATCCTGAGCCCCCCCTGGAGCCCACAACTACTTACCTCTTTGGAGCCATGCTTTCAACTTGCAAAAGGATTTTGTCACGTTCTGGCGGTCTGGGAAGAACAAAACTAGCTCTAATCACTATCCAATTGTGATTCCCCTAAGTAGGAGTAATTTCCTTAATAGGGCTATGAGAAGTGCAGGTGACAATGCCTCGTCTTTCGTTTTGTAATAAAGTAGAGGCACCCATAATTACTAAAAATGGGAGGCGCCTTTCCTCAATCGTCCCTTCCTTTCTCCTTCTGGGATTCGTACTCCTTCCGGTTTCCTGCATGACGAGGTTCTTAAATGCCTAGATTGGAGGTTGGATCAAATCCTGTCTATATCTCTTCCCTCATTGGTTCCTGTACATTCTCGTACCATGACCGGTTGTAGGTGGATCCTTTCCGATCTCTTCTCTATGATTGTCGAGGATGGCCTGACACATCTATCATTTCCCTTTACTACCACTTGCTGTGGCTATGCATCATCTGTCTGCCTCCTACCTTCTGTCCTGTCATTGCATAGTTTTTTTTTTCCAAGTGTCGACATTGGTACACCTAGTCTTCATTCTCAAATTCATTCAGTCCTCCTACCTTAGGACTCAACCTCCATCGACCCCTAGGTTAGCCATGTGGTCTGCAACCTTGTTTGCTTCCCTCTTGACGTGGCTGAAAGATAGAGAAGAATGCGTGGGGAAGAGATAGGACAAGGTTTCCCACCTACTTAATAGATGCCAACTGGTAGAGACCTTTTCTACTGATTGACCAGTGGATAGTTTCTTCGCCATATGTATAACAATTTTGGAGTCTCCCTCCACCGTAGCTGGGAACCATCCTTCCCTCGCTATCATCTTTAAGCCCTGGATAAGACCTTCTAGTTCACTCGAGTTGTTAGTTTCAGTTCCAATTTTTCCAAAGAACATTTTCCTGATACCTCCTGTTGCATCCTTGCATACTCCCCCATACCCGGTAGTTCCTCGGTTTCCCCTCGATGCTATGTCGAAGTTAATCTTGAACGAGCCCGGTGGGGGTGGAGACCAGATGTTTGGGCTAGATGGTTTACAGACCTGGTTTTTTTGTTTCAGTCCCTCAAGGTCTTCCTTCCCAATTCCCCATCCTGGCACTATTTGGGCTTTCGCTTCTGTGAGCTCCTTATTCCTCTCTCCCCATTGCTTGCCTCTAATAGTTTCTTGAAGGTGGTTGACAAGCTTCTGCCATACTTCCTCCTCATTGTGTTTTTTATCCTTGAATATTCAGTTATTTCATTCCTTCCATAGATTCCATAACAACATCCCAGGGAACATCATCCATAACATGCCCAAAATCGGATTTTTGAAGGCTTTGTCATTCCATTCCTGAAGGGGTTGCTTTGGTTGGCCCCGGATTCAGTCAGTTCTGCGGAATACCATTGCGCCCTTATCCCATAGGGAAGATGAGAAGGGGAAACCATCCAAGAGATGGTCCTTGCTTTCCTCGTTATTGAGGCAAAGTGGGCATTGGGATGGTCCCTGAATCCTTCGTTTCCTAAGGTTTTCTCTTATCAAAATCCTTCGTCTAAATACCGTCCAGCTAAAAGTGGTAATTTTTGGCCAAGGGTTCATGTTCCATATCTTTCACCATATTTTTTCCCTCTTTGCTCCATTCCTAGTTTTGATGTCATAAGCTTCTTTGATGCTGAAAGTTCCTTTTGGAAGATAACCCCATCTTATCTTGTCCACCCCCTCCTGCGTGTGAATGACTATTTCCTTGAGAGCCTCCAGTATGGAATGGGTATCCTCATCGTGCGCCCTCATTGACTTGGTTCCAAGCTGGCACTCCATAATTATATCACACAAGCAAGATATGCACCCTCCATTAATTCACTAAGTTTAACTGTCTCTAACTGAGTTGTTACCTAATTGAACTGAGCTGAACTGAATGGAACTGCATGCAACTAAATAGAACTGCATGGAATTGAACATAACTAAATGTAATTGAACAGAACTGAATGTACCTGAACATAAATGAATGTAGCTAAACATAACTGAATGTAGCTGAACAGAACTGAATGCAACTGCACATAACTGAATGTAACTAGTGTTTCTCCATCAATGTCATCTTTAACAACCACGTGCTTAAATTAAAGAGTTGATCCCTGATTTATTATAATTAATACTCAACCGATGTCTTACCAATTTAAGTTCACTTGGTGGCATGCATGGGTAATTCAAACTCTCTCTCTCTCTATCTCTGTGCTCATATTAATTTTTCTCTGCGTGGTCCATATGTGTTTTCATTAATTTTATATCATATCATACTCATAAGAATTGTTTCAAACCTATGACATATGTATTACCCCAAGTCATATAGTTACATGCTAAAGTAAATCACTCTATGAGTAGCTAATCCCTAAAGGAGACTTGTAGCACCTGTTGACCATGACTAGCCATACATCACATAGTATATCCTCGAGAATTAATACAATATAAGTCATGTGAACTTAATACACCATAAGTTCTAGACTTGATACAACACAAGTCTCAGACCTTAACATAAGGTCATGATCTTAACCATAAGATCCTAGTACAAGCATCCCTCCTGAATGTGACAATGTCATGTGAACTTAATACAATATAGGTTCTGGACTTGATACAACATAGGTATCAGACCTTAATACAACATAAGGCCAAGGAGAATATTTGAACCTAATTACAACATAGATTCCAGACTTGATTACAACACAAGTCTCAGACCTTAATACAACACAAGGTAATGGAGAATAACTCCCGAAGCTGTACTCTCAACACTCCCTCTTAGCAAGGGATACATTCTCTACCATACCAAACTTACCTCAAAAGTTTCTAAACTTCATTGTAGATAGAGGATTATCACAAATTTTCAATCTTCTCATAAATATCTATGTATCGAAACTCATTTTATATGACCTTGACTTCAATTAAGTAAAACCTCATCTCAATGTGTTTTTATCATAACACACATATAAGATTTTCGAGAAATCTTGACTATTAACACCTAATGACTGTAGGCTCAAGTGTTTCACCCTAGTAGGTAGCTTCCCAAGCTACACTACTCCCCAGTATGTAGTACTATCTGCAAAACACATTTTTCATTTGTAGTACTGTCTGACATACATCTTGCTTTTGTAGTACTAGCCGCAACACACTTAGCTTTTGTAGTACTAGCCTCAAATTACATTGCTTATCTCAGGCTAAAACAATAGTTGGATATCATAATCAAATAATAGGTTTGCCATTTATTAAATACAATAAATAACATATTCTAATGTACCTCAAAGGTACTCAAACATATGCCTAGTAGAAAGCATAAAATACAACATGTCTGCTCAAAGACCAACCAACTACTTACACAAAGTAGCATCATCTAGATTCAATCCAGAATAAAGTTTCTCTAAACTAAAAACCATGGATTTTAAATCCATCACATACAACATTATACAACAAATGTGTAATAACATGCATAAAGAATGAATTATATTTTATTTCACTCATCAAAATTGGTTGACTTCTTGAATCTTCTGCTATCTGGAGAAGTTCTCTACAAGCTTGCCATTCTCTTTGATGTTCTTCAAGTCATGATCACTTTCTTAGTGATCCTTCTCTTTATATTGCAACACCCCAACTACCTCTCCGAGAGTTTTAATTGTTCTTTGACAGTCCAAACTTTGAGTATCAATAGTATCTGAGACTTTGACCATGTCTTTGCTTATGTGGATTCTCTCCACAAGATATCACAACCCCTAGATGCCTAAGTCATGTACTATTGCTAACTGATGGATATTCTATCTACTGTTGCCTATACAAACACATCAATACTCTCTATTCAACTGGACGGGTTTTCTGTACTATACCAAGCTTGTCCCAGATAGAGGATTTAGTAAGAATGTTGGAAATGTTGCTCATCTGTGGATATGTACCATGTCTCAAATATAACTGACTAGAAACCTAAAAAATATTTATTGCTTTTCAACATTATCTATCTAGAGAAACACATATGATCTTCCTCGATCACTATACTAGTCATATTTCATATATCTTTGAATCTCTATTTCATTGACCAAGACATATCTGAGTCCACATACACTTGTAACAAGTAGGTACCACAACACATGTTATGTACATGTATATGTACAGACTGCAAAGCACATGATTGATCTCGTGACTTGTTACTAACCAGGTTCATCTCAACTAACTTTTAAGATCTTCCAAATTTGATCTAAACTTCAGAGTTCTATTCATATAGACGACCATGGACTTTTAATCCATCATCCTGAAACTCTTCAGCTACTGCACATTTACTTAATTAAGGAAAATCTTATCTGGTGACTGACACACCTCTAATCATAAGAATCATAAAAATATTATTGAATATTTTTTCTGAGTTTCCTTATGAATTATGAGCATCATGCATATCTCCTTTTTACGGGAGGTACATCAACCAATTACATTGGTTCTTCGGGAGCTAGCGAGACTAGAAACTCCATTTTCAACATGTAAATGCGAGAATCATAATATGGGTTCTCCATCACAGAGACCTATGCTCATCTATATATGAAGCTCTTCTTTGACACATGAACCTAAATAAGATAGAATATCTTTAGGAGTATTCACATCTATCATAATAGATGTAAGCCATCTATTTTGTTTGCTTTTCAAGAGACATAGGAACCTACTGAACTGTTATCTTTTAGGTTCACCCATTTGAATGACTCTACATTCATGTCTTTCTTTACTTTTTAGGTAAGGGCATATTAATTTTAGCTACAAAAAAAATTATTCTAATGGTTAGGACCATTTCATACTCATGAATTTTATTTACATGAAATACTCTCAATATACTAATAATGATTTACATAGTTACGTACAGATATTAACCAATTGATTTAACATAACCCATTATAATCTTATATACTGATATGCATCCCTATATCAGTCCTATATCAGTCCAAAAAGAAATATACAACCCCATGTTCATATCTCGTGAGGTAAGCATGAAGCCCTCTATCTTACCAACCATGTAGTCTTATGTTCATAGTTTATGAAACACTCATGCAACCCTAAATCTCATTTCTTATGGAGGATGTTTTCAACATTATATTAGTCCTATATGAGTATATATCAGTCCTACATAAGTATTATATCAGTCCTATATCATCTCACAAAATATGGACTCATGAGAATGATAATATGCCAATAAGGATAGAAAAAGAAATGTATATGCTAAACACAATTCCAAGTCGAGGAACACAGATCTATATGACAATCATGAAACATAATTTTTTTTATATATGATTTATAACAGCATATAAAAAAAAATGTAAGGTACTCATGTTTATTGTTTGTGTGGTCTCCCTCTTGATCTCTGCACTCTCGCGGAGATAGGTGGAGTCCTTAATTCACTGCAACTTACAACATTGCAAAAAGAAAACTTAATGCATGTACTAGAATGTGTGTCTCTAAATGGGAATAAGGATCCCATGAAATCCAGAGTGAATTCTCTTCTTCACTAAAGGAAATATTCATTTCGATCATCTTCTTCCTTGGATGGTTTCTCTTGAGAAGGTTCACCTCCTTCTATGACGGTGGATGCATGAACTCTTCCTTATTTTCTTTTCCTTGTATTGCAATCCCATATGAAGTGACATCATTCTTACACTAAAAACATATTAGTTTTGATTTGTCCAGACCTTTATGGATCTCTTTCTTCTTTGCATGGAAAGTGTTCTTAGGAGAAAATTTATTTCTTTATTTCTTGGTTCTTGCCACGAGGGAAATATTCTCCTCCTTAGTGCTCACCATCTTGTTATGGATGCACCCTTCTTCTTGGATGGAACTGTGCCAAAGTGTTTCGAAATTGGCTTCTCCTCTCTTCTATTCATCGCAGCAAGAAAGGTCTCCCATGTAACTGAACATAACTGAATGTAGCTGAACATAACTGAATGTAACTAGTGTATCTCCATCAATGTCATCTTTAACAACCAATTGCATAAATTAAGGATTTGATTCTTGATTTATCATAATTAATACTCAACTAATATCTTATTAATTTGAGTTCAATTGGTGACATGCATGGGTATTTGGAATTCTCTCTCTATCTCTGTTCTCATATTAATTTTTCTCTGCATGGTCCATATGTGTTTTCATTAATTCTATATCATATCATACTCATAATAATTGTTTCAAACCTATGATAATATGTATTACTCGAGGTCATATAGTCACATGTTAAAGTAAATCACTCTAGGGGTACCTAATCCCTAAGGGAGACTTGTAGCACCCGTTGACCATGACTAGCCATACATCACATAGTATATCCTCAAAACTTAATACAACATAAGTCATGTGAACTTAATACACCATAAGTTCCGGACTTGATACAACACAAGTCTCAAAACTTAACCGTAAGATCATGATCTTAATCAGAATATCCTAGTACAAGCATCTCTCCCTAATATGACAATGTCATGCAAACTTATACAATATAAGGTCAATGAGGATATTTGAACCCAATTACAAAATAAATTCCATACTTGATTACAACATAATTCTCGTACCTTAATACAACATACGGTCATGGAGAATAACTCCCGAAGATGTACTCTTAACAAATACTCCATTTGGATCTTGTTGGACCTCGAATTTTCAAACGAATATTCCAGGAGCTACGAGACACGAAATCCATAGCCGCCGGGACCAAGCAATTCTCAATCACATTCTCTATGCATTCAATGTATTAATTTTTGTTTTCAGTGTTAAAATTTTAAGTTTGAGGCTCCCAAATATGGGATTCTCGGTCCACACGAGTCACAGATCATTTGGTCACGTATAGCGCTAGATATATGCAGGAAAAGTAAATCCTGCTCGGAAATATATGCACCTCTCACAATAAAAAGTCGTGTATAGGGCCGCGTATGTCCAATTCAGAGGTGAAAACTCACAATTTCTTAGTTTTTCTTGGTAGGATGGTTCTTGAATGGAGAGAATGTGAGCATGAAGACATTGATAGGGAAGTTCACAGTGGCATAAACAATCAACAAGCTTTAAGGAGGTATGGTCTATACAAATTTTGGAACCTTGGGGGTGTGAGGGACCAACCAAGACTCTTACAAATGTTTGTATATTACTGGTATACAGACACAAATGATTTCATGATAGATGGGATGCCATTGAGACTAGAGGTAGATGGTATCTAATTTATTACAGGGCTATCCCGCCGAGGCGAGGTAGTGAACCTATGGGCTTGTGGAGTAGGTGGAGGACTTACTATTGACGAGTGCATAGATGTATACTGAATTCCAGACACAGAGAAGATAGGAAGTCAAGTTCTGGTGAATTCCATCCATAACCTTAGTCTCAAATTGATAATTCTAGTATTGGCTAGAATAGCGAGGTTGTCATCGCTGCACCAAGCAATATGACCTCTCATGTTCTACATGGTAAAGTGCATGAGGACTATGGTATATGACTGGAGCACATCACTGTTGAGCACCATGAAACAACAAATGACTGACCGCAAGATGGATTGGATAAAATTTTTTTGTTATGCCAAAATTATGATCACTTTATTTTTTGAGAGAGTACCGAGTCTCAGCCCTAGAGTTGAGGTCCCTCCTCACAGTCTACGGGATCCATCCCAGACATGCTGGGAAGAGGTGACCTGGAGGTAGGGAATCCACTCCTTTCCCACCTGACTTCTTCCACTGGTGGAGGAAACATATGATCGCCATAGATGAATATCCCTATGTAGGGATTGAATTCAGTGGAGATATAGAAATGCCACTACCACCAGGGCCCGCATACATTGATATAGGTAATATCCCATTTGCATTTTTGAGTTATTTGATTTTTTTTGTATTTTTAATATATGTAGAAATCAAAAACATGTTTTTGGTGGTATCATGTGTGATAATTGCTTCTCAGTGAGATTTAGGAGCCAGTGCAATATTCACAATCAAATTATTTGACAAAATATGCAAGAGAACAACAAAAGAGACTGAAATAACACATGTGAATGATGCTAATAACTGATCATTATATTATAGTACATATTGTAGATGTGTCTAGTACATATTTATAATACATTGGGGAAAATTCATGAGCCCCTGGAGGCCATGTGAGTGCATACAAGTGTCAGGCTAGGATTTTACCCCTAAACCCCCCTAGGTTGACCAATAGGCTCCCAAACCTAACCAAACAGTCACGAGTCCATGTGTGAACATGTAAGGAGCATGCTTGGGTCATAAATGAGGGAACACAAGCATGGGCGAGAGCATGGGTGAGTGGGAGAGTCTCTAGGAGGCCAATAAATGCCTAAGAAGACTACAAAACAACCACATTGACACACTAGCACCCCTAGTCAAAGATGGAAGTGGTTTGAAATTAATGCAGACGCCTAGTTGAAAAAATGATCAAAGTAGAGTGCCTCAACTATCAATTAATGAGCCAGAAATCACCTATTAGACCAATATTGACTAGTAAGCCTAAGTTAGACCCTACAACATAAGCACAAGGGAAATGATTATGTCTCCTAGGTAGATGACCATGGTCCTAAGGTATATTATTGCTCTAACATCATGTACTGACATGAAGTTTATGTGTGCAAATGTAGGTCCACAACGACAGGATGGTTTTCCCAGACATCGACCCAAGGGGCAAGGGGATGATATGATCGGTGATGATACTGAGTAGAGGCTGCAGAACATACACAACAACATTTCCTGATTGACACACAAGATTCCTATGGTGCAACTCAAGGACTTGACCGAGGCAATGCAGAGGCATGTCGTTGAGGTACCCTGTCTATGGGTTAGGTTATTTAGGTAGTCATCGAATGTTGTAGTGTATTATCATTATCATCACCCAGGCCCATAGGCATAGATGCTGAGATAGAAATTTTGTATCGGTCATATATTTTTTGGGGGCTTAAAGCCCCATTTTTTGTACTATGGAATTTTTGTATTGTGACACCATTTTTGAACTCTATTCGGAAATAAAGGCTTATAGTGATCAACTTGATATATTTACATGTGTTTGAATGTGAATGATTTTAATGTACATACTTCTTCATTGATGTGACAAATGCCAATCTAAAACGTAATTTTCATATGAATTGACAACATGATTATAAAGTCTAGGTATGTAAATGTATGTAATGTAATCAAATTGTCGCTCCAACAATATTACCTTAAGAACCTTTTCAACAAAGTAGGGTCCTTGATACAGTACAAGCCATTTAATTGTGACAAAAATAATAGCGAGTCAAGGAAAACTTTGAGAAACCAAATACCATGGGAAATGACATCATGTAATAGTTCAATCATGATACTAGAGTCAACAACATTGTTGGACGATGGTCAAAGACACACACCTCCTGAAGACACCAAATGAACGTTAGGCGCATAGATAACCCAGGAATTCAAAGATAGGTTCTGGGTGTGGTGACTAGCACCATCAATGAATCATAAGTACATCGAAGACTCCGTCGACATTTGCCAAAAAATAGGAATCATGTCAACAAACCAATAACACTACAAGGAAAAAAAACTATGCAAAATGTATTGTAATATACAAGATGTCAGCCTTGAATGAAGGTTAAGAATGGTATTTATTAAGATAGAGCCCATTTCTAGGATCCACTAAGGAATTTCCTTCATAGTATTCTAGCTCATAGGCACCTTCTCTAGGACATGGTTCTCCACATAAGGCCCATGCCACATGGGGTTAAAATTACTCGCCCCCAATGGTTCACTATATTGATCATACAAGAGGACCAAGTCACCTTCATTATATCGAAGGGGAAGAACAAACTGATCATACTGATCCTTAACACAACACTTATTTATCTCTAGAGCCATGATGACATCCCAACGCTTCTCATCTAGGTGCTCCAAGTGGACCAAACACTCTCTTAACTCAGAAATGTTAGGAAAAAACTCTATGGCTAGTTTTAATTAAGGGACTTTACACTCAACTAGTAAAACTGACTCCACCCCATGTATTGGTTGATATGGAGAAAATCCGGTGGTAGTCTTAACTGTTGTTCTGTAAGACCACAAAGGAGGGTAAATCATCATATGCTAGTTCATTTTTCTTTGTGTGATGGTATTCTATAGAATGGCCTTAAGGGATCTATTAACAACTTCAGCTTGACCATTTGCTTGAGGGTAGTAAGAAAAAAATGTTCTTGCTTATGCCCTAGTTTCAAGAATAATTCCTCCGTCAGCTTGTTTTGAAAGTTCCTTCCATGGCCGGTGACAAGATCCTTCGGGATCCTAAATTGAGTGATAATCTGATTGAATAGGGAATGAGCGGTTGTCTCACCATCGAATTTAATCGTGGTGTCACATCCCCGCCCCTCTACCGGAGAGCGAGGATGCAACTATTGCTGCTATCTAATCTGGGAAACTATCCCCATGAACATAAAATGAAATGCATTGAACTCATACATGCACAGATGCATAAATATTTAACAAACAGTGGAAGCATACACATGTTCAATTCAAGCATTTAGCATGTTCATCATTTTCATTAAACAACAAATACAATTGCAGAGATGAAATAGACAAGAATACTTATCTTATGAAGAAGCTCATCCCAAAACCATTTATGTCGCTGCAATGTTCCACCCAACCATAGGCCAGTGTGCTCCTTAATCTCTCAGTAACACTTCCACCCCTGAGATGGGCATGATTCCCACAAGGAATAAGGGAACACTAGTAGGCTCACACATAGCCAAGGATACCACAAAATTCAGCCAAGCCAACACAGTTGGGTTTATTAGGCTGCAAATGAGATGGATAGGCTGATTGCTAAGCTAGTGAGCTCCTCAACAGAGCCATGGACACCTGCACCAAATATAGCTTGACATCTAAACATCTACCCAACCAACACAAGGAAGCATCCTCTTCTCTGCTACATAGTCCCTTGGGGTATGCCTTTCCTTCCAGTGCTATTCAAGGTGCACAAAGAAGAAAACCAACCCCCTAGATATGTCTGTGAGGTTCCTTCACACACTAGGTTTATCAAGTTGGTCAAGCCCCATTTCCACTCCCAATTTAATACAGAACAAAGCGCAAATGCATACACAACAATATACACAAATTTTGGGTTGAGGAAAACAATTTGGTAACAAAATGAATTGCCAAGGTGGGTGAAAAAAAACCACTAACAACAATTCGTATCCCTGGGGCATTTTCGCCCTAGCGTGGCCAAAAACGAATTCAATACATAATATTTATAGTGTTGGGCATGGACAAAAACATCCTGGAAGCTAAAATCAGAAATGGTAAGTGGGTAAAACAACCATAGGAGCCAAAATCGATTTTCAGCTCAGCAAATGGTGGAGAAATGCAACAAAAACATTGGGGAAGAGACCCAACCATAGATCATCACAAAAATGAAATTCTCGGCCTAAGGAAAATGAAGAAATGACTACCCAGGTGAGGGAAAATATACACAGCAGACCCAAAAAAATGAATTTCACACACAGAGAAACTTCCAGCAGTTTGAGAGAGCCCCAACGTGGATGTCTGATGATGAGAAAAATGTCCAGGAGCCCCCAAAATTGTGAATGAGAACACACAACAGAAAAATCATGAAGGTAAAAATAACTCCCTAGCTCTTTGCGTGAGGAAAATGGAAAATGGGATCGTGGTCTCTTCTCCTCCTACCCATGTGAGGATGAACGTGCTCCTTGGTGGAGTGTGCATGTGGGAAAGGACTGCTAGTCCTGCCACACACCACTGCCCATGCAAAATTTTTTTCCCAGGGAAATAACTGCCACCAACTAACTCCAGAGGATTTAATTTGGTAGTTGAGACAAGAATAAGAAAAAAAAGGTTGTTGAATGAGACAAGGGATAAATGGTGAGTAAGACAAAAGATAGGTGACAACTAAATGGGCACACCTCTTGAAACTTAGCTTTTCCCAAATGGCTCCCAAGGGTTAGACATTCCCCCCCGCTCTGCCATATCCTTAGGAAATCATGCCCTTTTCATTATGGTTGCATTGACATAGCAGGTTGTGGGTATTTTAATTAAAATGCATATTTACATGATGCGAAAATTATAATGTACGAGCTAGTATGAAACACCATCAACAACGATTTTTAATCACCGAAACATAAAACGTTAAATCGGTGGTGGGAATTTTTCCTTTAGCTCCACACCACGATAAAATACAATTTAAACATCATATACATTTTTAATGCAAACAGGGTCAAAACCGGGGTGTTACATTCCCCTCTCCCTTCAATAGCACTGTCCTCAGTGCTTTACAAAATTGAACAAAAATGCTACACTGGCACCGACTTAATGCTCCGCAAAATTGAACAAAAATGGATGTGCCAATCACATGGCATCCTCTAGCTCCCATGTAGCCTCTTCAGGATCATAGTGCTCTCATTGCACCTTTACCTACCCAATGGCTCAGTTCCAGAGCATTGTGACCTTCCTGTCGAGGATGTGTATTGGCTCGATTTGGAACTCTCCCTCAGGTTCCACCTGAATCACATCCCAATTTATCACATGGTTAGGATCATTTACATATTTCTTAAGCAAAGAGACATGAAAAACATTATGAGCTCTAGTGCTAGCAGGCAATGCAAGTCTATTTGCAACTGGCCGTATTATTTCAAGCACTTCAAACGTCCCACAATATCTAGGTGACATCTTGGCACAACTTCCAAACTTCAAGGAACTCTTATTTTCCCTCACTCTGAGGTAAACATGATCCCCAACACTAAACTCTCTGTTCACCCTATGCTTATCTGCATAGCTTTTCTGTCTATCCTGGGCTGCTTTCAGATTCTTCCTGGTCTTAACAACCTCTTGCTCCATCTTCTTGAGCAATTCTGGACCAAGCACAACCCTGTTCACTGGATTGTCCCAAGCTACTGGTGTCCTACACCTCCTGCCATACAAATCTTTATATGGACTCATCCCCAATGATGCTTGCTGTCCATTGTTATAAGCAAATTCTACCAAGTGTAAATAGTCTTCCCACTTGGTTGGTTTGTCCATCACATACATGCGAAGCATGTCTTCAAGTACTTGATTAACTCTCTTTGTCTGCCCTTTAGTATGAGGATGGTAGGCAGTGCTGAAATTCAACTTTGTGCCCAAATCTGCAAACAACCCCTTCCAAAAATTGGAAGTGAACTTGATATCCTTGTCAGAGACTATTGACTTAGGCAATCCATACAATTTGAAAATCTCCTTCACAAATATCTTTGCAATGTCATCAGACTTATGCATAGACTTAACCGGTATAAAATGTGCTGCCTTTGTCAACTTGTCCACCAAAATCATGATGGAATCATGTTGTCTCCAAGTCATTGGAAATCCTGTAATAAAATCCATGGAAATAACTTCCCATTTCCATTCTGGAACTGGCAAAGGCTGCAACAAACCTATTGGGTGTTGATGCTCAACCTGTTGATGTATTTGTAACTTCAGAATGTATTCATCCGTATATCTTATGTATTGTACCCTGATGTTTATTTCGGGATGTGTCTGTAATGTATTTGAGTCATGTCATACCCGATGTTTATTCCAAGAAGTTTCTATAATGTAATAAGTCATATCAAGTCATTGTGGGTAACCCTCCTATTGGTCAAGGGTTAAAGTCCTCGTAGTTGTGGGGCCCTTGGGTTATTAGAGTATCCTAGTGAAGTCGACCCTAGGTGAGTCATTGTAAGTTGTGGCAATAGTCCCCACCATTGTATTACCCTCCTATTGGTCGGAGGAGGCAAAGTTCCCACAAGTTGTGGGGCACTAGGGTTATTAGACACTCCTAGAGATGTCGGCTTTAGTAAGTAATTTTTAAGTGAGGCCGACATGTTGAAGTGGGTTTCAAGTGAACGAAAGAATATAAATAGAGAGTGAGCCTCTCAATTTATCACACACACACTCACTCATTGGGGCGCATGAGTGAGAGAGAGAGATAGAAGCTGTGGAGATCATCTTTATGTCTTCGGGTTTTACTTTTGGTGCTGATTCTATCTCTGAGGAAGTTGTGGGGTTTTCACCATTTATGTTTTTGCCAAGGATAAACGCTGTGTTCATTGTCTCTTGTGTTTGATTGCTATGCTTGTTATTCTCTCAGTTAAAGATCCTAATGGATTGCTAGCTTAAATGATAAAATCTAACATGGTATCAGAGCTAACTTGAGAAGAAGACATTGTGCATCTATAGAAGCTAGGTATTCTTACTTTTTGGGTTTCTCTCCACAATCCATCAGCAAAAGTATTCTAGGCTGACTCTCCATTGAAGGGCGCATCTTTCTGTCGAATTGAAATTTGATTTCGAGCATTTTTAGTTTTGGTATGGAAAATTAGGGCTTTCTACAGAAGAGAAATTTTTGAGTGAGCCCGGCATAGGATTGTTCTCCTCATCAAAATAAAATTTTAGAGACATGGATCAAGATTTTTGGTTGGGTGAAACTCCAGGAAAGTCAAACCCTAGTTTGACCTCGAGCTAGAAAAACCCTAAATACTAAAACTGCTAAGTTTTGGTACATTCGCTATATCCTGATGTTGGAGAAAGCTCAGGATCTGAAAAATTCAAAGGCCAAATATAAAATCTGGATTTACACCATGTCCAAAATTCAGCCTCAGATTCGCTATATTCTGGGAGATATGATCCCTCCAAGTTAGGGTTCCAACCTCTTCCAGAATTCATCTCTAAACAGGACACTTGGGGCGAATTGATATATCTTGGGCTACAAAGGTCCAAATTACATTCCCGAAGATGTACCAAAAATAAAATAGACTCTAACTTCTATGGTCCAAGTTTCAGACTCAGAAGATGAACCACTGACACGTGGCAGTTTGTACAACTTCACTGTTCTGAATAGTCCTGTAACATGTCACCTTGGGAAAATGATTATAAGTCCCAATTGGTGAAACCAATTCTGATTAAAACCTATGGAGTTAGATCAGGGACATGCACGGCTATCTTAGTGCAAATTTTCAGACATGGAGGACTAGTAATTTCAGAGATACCACATAAACAGTAACAGACATTTCTGCAGAAGAAATTGGAAAACTAGGGCTTCCTGTTCCGAAAGCTTCCCTCCACTGTTTTCAGAAAAGGATTACATTAGACAGCTCAACTTGAAGAGATATATATTTCTATCCAATCAGATATGAAAGATTCCAAGTTTTTAAAATTAGGGTTTCTCTGACAAACCCCAGATCAACCACCTCTAGAACTAGGATGGACACCTCAAATTGGTAAGATCTAATCTTTTGCTTATTGCATTTGAGGTTCTCATTTCAAAATGATCTATCACATCAACTTGATGATAAGCTTGGTGAAGTTGACAACTTCCAAGCATGGAAGTATTTGATCTCTTTGAAGAAAATGAATTGGACACCTACATGAGTAGAAGAGGTTCCAGTTCCAGAGGGAGATGAGGCTAAAAGCTTTAAACTAGAAGAACTTGGTCAAGGCCAAGACTATCATTGTTGATTCAATCACGGATCACATTGTACCACAAGTGTCTTTCCTAAAGACACCGAAGATGTTTGATTCCTTGACCAAGCTATTTTAAGGGAAGAACATAAATCATAATATGACCTTAAGAAACCAGTTGAAGAATGTGAAGATCCAGAATGCAGAGACCATACAGTCATCTCTCAAATCAAAGAACAACTTGTAGTAGTAGAAGAAGAAGTGGAGAATGCAGAAGTGGTGATAGCCACCTTGAATGGCCTCCCAGTATCATGGGATTCATTCATGCAAGGAATGTGTGCCAGAAGGAAGTGATTATTTTTAGCAGACTCTGGGAAGAGCACACATAATAAGAGAAGAGAAGATGGGAGCAACTGAAGATCAAGCTCTCACCATCCAAAGAAGATCCCTCAACCAATGAGGAATATGAAGAACTCAACTCTTGAAGAACCTCTTATCCACCTTAGTGTTGAAATATTATAACTTTGAAGAATATTCTATATGTATCTTTTGTGGTCCCCGATGGTCCTACCGTGAGAACCACTTGTATTATCTTGTACCCCGATGCTTCTAATCGGAAGAACTAATAAGAGTCATGAGTTAGGCCCCTCTAATTGTAAAGGTGGGTCATTAGAACCCCAGTGTGGTTACTTGAGCCTATGTGTGTAACTCAAGCCTACATGATTTAACTCGAGCCTACATGTTGAATGAGTTAATTCAAGTGGACAGATGAATATAAATAGAGGTGTGGTGCTCCTCATTTGAGACACACACACTCTCACTTGTGTAGCGCATTAGTGGAGAAGAGAAGTAGCTGGAGAAGGAGGAGGATCAGGGTTTGATCTCCTTGCTGGTTTTATCTTTTATCTTTTTGGGACATCTATATTGAGGAATATTTTGCTGGGTTTTTCCCTTTAGGGTTTTCCTATGATAAATCTTTGTGTTCCTTTTGTATGGTTGTGCTTGTCTATCTTTTAGTGTCCTGTTTATATGCTTTTGTTATGAAATGAAATACTGATGTCTTAGCTAAGCATATGAAAATTTAACATGGTATCAGAGCCACCTTGAAAGAAGAAATTGTGTAGCTAAAGAATCTATGGATTCTTATTTTTTTTGGGTCTCTATCCATGATCGATCAGCAAAAGAAGTCTACACTGACTCTCCATTGAAGGGCGCATCTTTCTGTCGAAGCGGAATTCGATTCCGAGCATTTTCAGTTTTGGTGCGGAAAATTAGGGCTTTCTACAGAAGAAGAATTTTTGAGTGAGCCCAGAATAGGATTTTTATCCTCATAAAAATTGAATTTTAGAGACCTGGATCAAGAAATTTGGTTGGGTGAAACTCTGGGAAAGTCAAACCCTAGTTTGACCCCGATTTGGAAAAACCATAAATATTAAAACTGCTAAGTTTTGGTACATTCGCTATATCCTGAGATTGGAGAAGGATCAGGATTTGAAAATTTTAGAGACTGAAGATAAAATCCTGATTTACATTGTGTCAGAAATTCAGCCTCATATTCACTATATTCTGAGAGATATGATCCCTCCAAGTTAGGGTTACAACCTCTTCCAGAATTCATCCCTAAATAGGACACCTGGGGAGAATTGATGTAGCATGGGATAAAAAGGTGCAAATGGAATTCCTGAAGATGTTATAGAAATTTCATGGCCTTTAAGTTCTTTGATCCAAATTTCAGAACCTGAAGATGAACCAGTGACACGTGGCATGCCATACAACTGCACTGTTCTGAACAGTCCTGTAACAGGTCACCTTGGGAAAACCATCATAAATTCAAATTGGTGAAACCAATTCTGATGAAACTTGTGCTGTTGGATCAGGGACATGCAATGTTACCTTAGTGCGACATTTTAGACATAGAGGAGTAGTAATTTTGGATATATCACAGAAACAGTGACAGGAATTTCTGTAGAAGAAATTGGAAAACTAGGGCTTCCTGTTCCGGGAGCTTCCCTCCACTGTTTTCAGAAAAGGAGTACTTTGGACAGCTCCATTTGAAGAGATATATATTTCTATCCAATCAGATCTGAAATATTCTAAGTTTTGAAAATTAGGGTTTCTGTGGCAAACCCTAGATTAGCCAGCTCCAGAACCAGGACGGACACCTCAAATCAGTAAGATCTAATCCTTTGTTATTTGCATTTGAGGTTCTCATTTCAAAGTGATATTTCACATCAGCTTGATGATAAGCTTGGTGAAGTTGACAACTTCCAAGTATGGAAGTATTTGATCTCTCCGAAGAAAATGAATTGGACACCTTCATGAGTAGAGAGGTTCTAGTTCCAGAAGGAGATGAGGCTCAAAGCCTTACATAAGAAGAACTTGATCAAGGCCAAGAAGATCATTACTGATTCAATCATGGATCAACTTGTACCAAAAGTGTCTTCCCTAAAGACACTGAAGATGTTTGATTCCTTGATCAAGATATTTGAATATAAGAACATTAATCAGAAGATGGATTTGAGAAAATAGTTGAAGAATGTGAAGATCCAGAATGCAGAACATCTTGAAGCGGTAGAAGAAGAATTAGAGAATGCAGAAGTGGTGATAGCCACCTTGAATGGTCTCTCAGGATCATAGAATTCATTCATTCAAGGAATGTGTGCCAGAAGGAAGTAATTACTTTCAACAGACTCTGGGAAGAAGAAGAATCTCGACTCATACGAAGAGAAGAAGAAGGTGGGAGCAATTGAAGATCAAGCTCTCACCATTCAAAGAAGATCCCTCAAGCAATGAGTAATGTGAAGAACTCAATTCTTGAAGAACCTCTTATCCATCTTATCATTCGGATAAGAAATGATGATTTCATGAATGAAGAATATGATGAAGTAGAAGGATCAAGAAGGAGTCTACCCACGAAACGAATAAAAGATAAGTATTCAATTGTCTTTGCATGATATTGTTTTGTTATGCATTTGATTATATTTAGTTGATGTATCATGCATGATAGATTGTTTACATTAATGATTGTATACTAATAATATGCTTGTGATGGGTAAGTAGCTCATGGTTCCATACAACTCTCCATTGCTACTTATCAAACCTCTTTGCTGACATATTGGATTAGTGCACACTCTCAATGATGTCATGGTAAAGATTGAAGACATCTAGAAAGCTTCCGTGAGACATGGATGAATGTTGCATTGGCTAAACAATTGTATGATTCATAATAATTTGTTGTTATGCATATGTTTTATAGTTCTAACCATGTAATTGGTGCATTTGAATTGTAGGAAAGGTCTTGTACAACCTCCTACAAGAAAAGAAGGATGAGACTTGTTCCGAAGAACAAGTGATGACAATTCAAGATTCACTCCAATGAACATGAATCTGAAGCTCCCAGGGTCAGAGACACCATGACGGAAGAAAGAGCTTCAGAGAGTGGTAGATCTACCTCGAAGGATGAATACCACCATGGGTATGAGAGATAACTCAATATGAAGAAAAGAATGCTATGAAAGAAGCTATGATCAAAGAATAACAGTTGATCATGGGGAATGATGTATATGATATGATGTCGAGACATAAAGGGAAGTACATAGTATCCTCCATATGGATCTACAAGAACAAGTGTACAAAGAAAGGTTCATGATTTGCCTCAGAAAGAATAGACTATGACATGACATACTCTATTGACTAGTATATATCAAGCGTAGAACCACCTATACAGAATGAAGAAGGAAGATAATACTCCACTTCAGGGGGAGTGACTACAGAAGATATCTGAGTTCGACATGGTATGACATGATGGACATCTTCTTGATGGATCGATACTTTACCAAGAGTAAAGTGGGTTCCAACCTTCAAAATTGAATGCGGAAGACTAGGATATGTTGATGATCTGACAAGACAAACTCATGGAAGATGTTATGATGAAAGAATACTAGAATGATGTATGGGATATAGTTCCCAAACCAGAAGGAAAGAGTATTGTATCCTCCAAATATACAAAATAGAGCATGCAGCTGACGGAAGTATCAAGAAGTATAAAGCAAGATTTGTGGCCAGAGGTTTCTTTCAGAAAAAAGGGAATTAATTATGAAGAGACACTTACTCCAGGAAGTAAGGTACCCTTCAGAAATATCATGGTAGTTTCTTCCATGGTGAAGTAAAGACAAGCCTTCCTTAATGGTATGATTGAGAAAGAGTTTTAAATCGAATAGTCACAAGGATTTGAAGTTGAAGCTAGATGGAATCACGTATGCAAGTTGAAGAAGGCCCTCTATGGCCTGAAGCAAGCTCGTAGAGCTTGGCATGGAAGAATAGATAGTTTCTTGTTGAGCATGGGATTTACCAAGAATAAAGCTGATCCTAACCTTTATCTCAAGGTTGTAGAAGATGAACTTGTCATCTTGTTATTATATGTGGATGACTTATCCTTGATAGGAAATGAGAAACAGATCATGGAAAGAAAGAAGAAACTAGTAGAAGAATTTGAGATGAAAGACCTTGGGTTAAAGCATTATTTCCTAGGTCTGGAAGTATGGCAAAGTTCAGAAGAAATATTTCTCAACCAGGGAAAGTAGGTGGTAGATATACTGAAGAGATTCAATATGTTGGAATGCAAAGTCATGGCCACACCCATGGACTCCAACCTGAAGCTATTAGCTGATGACTCATTAGAGTTAGTGGATATGAATCATTATAGACAGATCATTGGGTCATTGATGTACTTAACAAATACCAGACCAGACATTTGTTTTGCTGTGAACACCTTAAGTCAATATCTTGTTCAACCAAGACGGGTTCACCTAGTAACTGCAAAGGATGTGATGAGATATCTGAAAGGGACTATAGACTTTGGTTTATATTATGATGGTAGACATGAGTATAGATTTTATGGCTACACAGATGTAGATTGGGTTGGAAGTATCTCAGACAGGAAAAACACATTAGGTAGATGCTTTTGTTTGGAGTCTGCTATGAGTTCATGGTTTAGCAGGAGACAGTCCAGTGTTTCTCGTAGCATGGCTGAAGCAGAATACATAGCAGATTGCTCTACTAAGTTGTGAAGCCATATGGCTTCGGAAGATGATATCAGGTCTCTTTGAACTGAAGATGGATACTACATTGATTCTATGTGATAACGAGAGTTGTGATAACAAAGAACCCTGTGTTCCATCGTAACACATAGAAATCCGGTATTTCTACATTCAAGATAAAGATGCAGATGATGATGTTTCAGTATTTACATACTGTAGATATAGATGATGGTGATTTAGTATTTCTATACTGAATATAGATATGATGATGATTTTAGTATTCCCATACTGAAGATATAGATGATGTTTCAGTATTTACATACTATAGATGTAGATGATGGTGACCTGATGATGCTTTCAGTACTCACATACTGGAGATACAGATGGTGATAGTTCAGTATTCACATATTGAAGATGTAGATGAAGATGGTTTAGATGATGATGCGCTGACAAAGCCTCTGTCTCGGGTAAAGTTTGAACACTTTCGAGACAAGCTTGGTGTGGTTCAGAAAGACCTTCCTCGAAATGGGGAGTAGTGATGTTGCCGTGGGATTGTATCATCCCTGGGCACTTGCCCTAAAGTGATCTAGAGACCTCGGTCTTCGATAATGAAGAGGGATTGTGTCATCCTGGGACATATGTCCAGAAGTGATCTGGAGACCTCGGTCTTCGAGAATGAAGAGGGATTGTATCATCCTGGGACAAATGTCCAGAAGTGATCCGGTGACCTCGGTCATCGAGAATGTAGCAGGATTGTATCATCCTTGAACTTCGGTTCAGAAATTCTTGAACTTTGGTTCAGAACGGATCCAGTGAACTATGGTCATCGAGAATGTGGAAGGATTGTATCATCCTTGGACTTCGGTTTAGAACGGATCTGATGAACTTTGGTCATAGAGAAGGTGGCAGGATTGTATCATCCTTGGAATTTGGTTCAGAACGGATCTGGTGAACTTCGGTCATCGAGAAGGTGGTAGGATTGTATCATCCTTGAACCTCAGTTCAGAATAGATCTGGTGACTTCGGTACGCCAGAACATGTGTTGATCCCATAATTCCAATAGGAAGGATTGTTCGAGTTCCACAACTGTGTTGATCCTGTAATTCCGAAAGGAAGAATCGTTAGTAACTCTGTAAATACCTAAATCCCGTAATTCTGAAAGGAAGGATCATTGACTTGATCCCATAATTCCAATAGGAAGGATTGTCTGAGTTCCACAAATGTGTTGATCCCATAATTCTGAAAGGAAGGATCGTTAGTAATTCTGTAAAGACCTAAATCCCATAATTTCGAAAGGAAGGATCGTTGGTAGCTCCGTAAAGACTTGATCCCGTAATTCCAACAGGAAGGATTGTCTGAGTTCCATAGATGTGTTGATCCCGTAATTCCAATAGGAAGGATTTTCTGAGTTCCACAAATGTGTTGATCCCGTAATTCCGAAAGGAAGGATCGTTAGTAACTCCATAAAGACCTAAATCCCGTAATTCTGAAAGGAAGGATCGTTAGTAACTTCGTAAAGACCTAAATCCCATAATTCCAAAAGGAAGGATCATTAGTAGCTCCATAAAGACTTGATCCCGTAATTCCGAAAGGAAGGATCGTCTGATCTCCACAGATGTGTTGATCCCGTAATTCCAAAAGGAAGGATCATTAGTAACTTCGTAAAGACCTAAATCACATAATTCCAATAGGAAGGATCGTCTGAGTACCACAGACATGTTGATCCTGTAATTCAGAAAGGAAGAATCATGTTGATGATGATGATGTTGATGTTTTGATGATGTTGATGTCTTGATGATGATGATGTTGATGTTTTGATGATGTTGATGTTTTGATAATAATGATGTTTTGATGATGATGATGTTGATGTTTTGATGATGTTGATGTTTTGATAATAATGATGTTTTGATGATGATGATGTTTTCATGATGATGTTTCTGATCGAAAGATTAGAGTATGATGATGATGATGTTTCTGATGAAAAGATCATAGTATGATGATGATGATGTTGCTGATCGAAAGGTCAAAGTGCTGAAGATGATGTTGCTGATCGAAAGGTCAAAGTGCCGAAGATGATGTTTCTGATCGAAAGGTCAAAGTGCTGAAGATGATGTTGCTGATCGAATGGTCAAAGTGCTGAAGATGATGTTGCTGATCGAAAGGTCAAAGTGCTAAAGATGTTGCTGATCGAAGCAGTCAAAGTATTAATGATAATGAAGACTGAAGATTGAAGATGAAGGCTACATAATGTTGAAAATCTTCCAATGATTTATAGATTTGTTACCCTGATGATGCTGATGATGTCCTCTATCTCTCTCCTACTATTGTTGTTGTTGATGTTGTTGTAGAATACCCTTCTCGTTAAGGGGGAGTGTTGAAATATTGTAACTTCGAAGAATATTCTATATGTATCTTTTGTGGTCCCCAATGGTCCTACTGGGAGAACCACTTGTATTATCTTGTACCCCGATGCTTCTAATCGGAAGAACTAATAAGAGTCATGAGGTAGTCCCCTCTAATTGTAAAGGTGGGTCATTAGCACCCCAGTGTGGTTACTTGAGCCTACATGTGTAACTTGATCCTACATGATTTAGCTCGAGCCTACATGTTGAATGAGTTAATACAAGTGGACAGATGAATATAAATAGAGGTGTGGTGCTCCTCATTTGAGACACACACACTCTCACTTGTGTAGCACATTAGTAGAGAAGAGAAGTAGCTGGAGAAGGAGGAGGATGAGGCTTTGATCTCCTTGCTGGTTTTATCTTTTATCTTTTTGGGACATCTATATTGAGGAAGCTTTTGCTGGGTTTTTCCCTTTAGGGTTTTCCCAGGATAAATCTTTGTGTTCCTTTTGTATGGTTGTGCTTGTCTATCTTTTAGTGTCCTGTTTATATGCTTTTGTTATGAAATGAAATACTGATGTCTTAGCTAAGCATATGAAAATTTAACACTTAGCATTTGGATAAGAAACGAAGCTATTATGAATGAAGAAGACGATGAAGCCGAAGGTTCAAGAAGGAGTCCACCCACGAAACAAATAAAGATAAGTATTCAATTGTCATTTCATGATATTGTTTTTGTTATGCATTTGTTTATATTCAGTTAATGTATATGATGCATGATAGAATGTTTGCATTAATGACAATATACTACTAATATGCATGTGATGGGTCAGTAGCTCATGGTGCTATACAACTCTCCATTGCTACTTATCTAGAATGAAACCTCTTTGTTGACATATTGGATTAGTGCACAATCTCAATGTTGTCCTGGTAGAGATGGAAGGCATCTAGAAAAGTTTCCGTGAGATATGGATGAATGTTGTATTGGCTAAAGTAGTTGCATGATCATATATTTATGCATAAGAATTTTCCAGTATGAATATTCCTTATGAAATGTTTCTAACCATACAAATTCATTTGACTTGTAGGAAAGATCGCATACACAATCAGCTAAAAGCAAAGAAGGATGAGACTTGGTCTGAAGAACAAGTGACGACATTTCAAAATGAAAAATAATAATAATAATATGACGAATGCCGCGACATCATTGATGCAGAACCTTCCAAGAACAAAGGGAAGATCAGTTCAAGAAGAATGATGTCTAGAATGTAGTATTGATATGTGAAGGAAATTTCGTAGTTCCATCATGCAGTAGATGGAAACATCGTGGGATACAAGGCAAGATTCGTAGCACGAGGCATGGACTACGAAGAGACATTTGCAGCCACTGCAAGTGAAGACACATGACAGGCATAATCATGTGTGCAAATGAAAGAAGGCCTTGTACGAGCTCAAAAGACACCCATGGGATAACACATACATGAGGATCTTGATGAAGATGTGAACCTTTGCTACAAGGTTGATAATGGATGACAAGCTCACAGATGGGTGCAAGAAGAACTTTTGAAAAGGTTCAAGATAGAGGATCTTGGTATCCAGTGATCCTAGATGGATATATATAAGATTAGTAGCATAGGAAGCTACTTGTCACTCCAGTACAGAATGTTTCAAGTGCATAGAGTACGAAAGATAGAGGGAGTATGATGCTTCAGAGGGAGTGACTGCAGAAGATCCTAAGGTGCGACATGGTACGGTAGGATGGACAGATTACTCATGACTCTAGGATTTAGTGAGAGTAAAGTGGATTCCAACCTTTGCATCAAGGTTGAAGGTGAAAGACTAGTGATGCTCTTGTTATGTGTCGATGCACTATTTTCTAGGCATGGAGGTGTGGACAAGGGAAGTATGCAGTAGAGATACCGAAGAGGTTCAGGATGATAGATTGCATGACCACACCTATGGCATCGAACCTGAAGCTATTGAGTGTTGCTTCATCAAAGTTAGTTGATGCCATGATGTATCATCAGATGATTTGTTCCTTGATGTACCCAATGGATATGAGACCAGATACTTGCTTTGTTGTGAGCACATTGAGACATGTTCACTTGATGGCTGCAAGTATGATACGAATTAGAAGATTAACCTGGAAGGTTATATGGATTCAGCTTGGGCAGTGCCATTGATAAGAAGAGCACTTTGGGGTGTTTCTTCAGTATGTGATCATGTGTGATCTCTTGGTTGACAGGATAGAGTCCTGCATGGTGCTAAGTACAGCCGAGGCAAAAGATGTTGCCACTTGCTATTTGGGAGGTAGTATGTTTTCTTTGAAAACTACTATTTGATTTGCTTGATCTGACTTGGTATGATGCAGAGAGGAGTAGTGAAGCTCTAGTTTGTGATATAGATTTAGATCTCTTGAAAGAGGGAGTTCAAGCATAGTTGGTGAGACAGGTTGTCTGAGCATAAATCTTGGTGAAGCTCGTAGGTTGCTCATATGTAAACGATCCTGTAGGTTGTCCTTGGATGTAATCGGTCCTGGTGAAGCTCACAGCTTATCCTTGGACATAATCAGCCCTGATGTGATTCTATGTTATAAATGGCCAGAGTGAAGTTTGAGTACTTCAAGGAGAATCTTGGTGTTCTCCAGATCGAGGTTCCCTCCAAAGGGAAGTGATGATTTCATAAGCCCTTCTGACATGGTGAGAGGATTGGTTCCTTCCATGGTTAGATATAAGTGTTGTGCCTTTATGACATGGTGAGAGGATTGGTTCCTTCCATGGTCAGATGTAAGTGCTGTGCCCTTCCGACATGGCGAGAGGATTGGTTCCTTCCATGGTCAGATGTAAGTGTTGTGCCCTTCCAACATGGTGAGAGGATTGGTTTCTTCCATGGTTGGATGTAAGAGCTGTGACATGGTGAGAGGATTGGTTCCTTCCATTATCAGATGTATGTGATGGTGCCACATCCAGCATGAAAAAGGGATGGCTCTGTGAAGACACATTTAGTATGAAAAAGGACTAGCTCTGTGTGGATGCCACATCCAGCATGAAAAAGGGTTGGATCTGTGAAGACACATCTAGTATGAAAAAAGGACTAGCTCTGAGTGGATGCCACATCCAACATGAAAAAGGGCTGGCTCTGTGAAGACACATCTAGTATGAAAAAGGACTAGCTCTGTGTGGATGCCACATCTAGCACAAAAAAGGGCTGGCTCTGTGAAGACACATCTAGTATGAAAAAGGACTAGCTATGTGTGGATGCCACATCCAGCATTAAAAAGGGTTGGCTCTGTGAAGACACATCTAGTATGAAAAAGGACTAGCTCTGTGTGGATGCCACATCTAGCATGAAAAAGGAATAGCTCTGTGAAGACTCATCTAGTATGAAAAAGGACTAGCTCTGTGTGTGTTCCACATCTAGTATGAAAAAGGACTAGCTCCGTGAAGACTCATCCAGTATGAAAAAGGACTGGCTCAGTGTGTGTTCCACATCTAGTATGAAAAAGGACTAGCTTTGTGATGATACATCTAGTATGAAAAAGGACTGGCTCTGTAGATGTACATCCAGCATGAAAAATGGCTGGCTCTGTAGAAATTCTTATGATGAGAAGAATCAAGAGATAACACCTGTGATGATGACCTAGTGATGATCCAGGTCGAGTGATGATCTAGATCCAGTGAAGATGATCCATATCTAGTGATGATCCAGATCCAATGATTATGATCCAGCAGTGATGATCTATACCAAGTGATGATCCAGATCCAGTGATGATGATCCAGATCAAGTGATGATCTAGATCCAGTGATAATGATCCAGATCGAGTGATGATCTAAATCCGAAGATGAAGATGACCTAAAGATAAACATGACTTGAAGATGAAGATGACTTGAAGACAAAGATGACTTGATGATGATCCAGATGATACAAAGAAGAAGACTTGTGCTGATATATTGTGTCAAGAGAATACCTTCTTAGTTAAGAGGGAATGTTGATGTATTTGTAACTTCGGAATGTATTCATCCATATATCTTATGTATTGTACCCTAATGTTTATTCCAGGATGTGTCTGTAATGTATTTGAATCATGTCATACCTTGATGTTTATTCTGGGAAGTTTCTATAATGTAATAATTCATGTTAAGTCATTATGGGTAACCCTCCTATTGGTCAAGGGTTAAAGTCCCCACAGTTGTGGGGCCCTTGGGTTATTAGACTATCCTAGTGAAGTCGACCCTAGGTGAGTCATTGTAAGTCAGCACAATAGTTCCCACCGTTGTGTTACCATCCTATTGGTCGGAGGAGGCAAAGTCCCCACAAGTTGTGGGGCACTAGGGTTATTAGACACTCCTAGAGGTGTCAACTCTAGTAAGTAATTGTTAAGTGAGGCCAACATGTTGGAGTGGGTTTCAAGTGAACGAAAGAATATAAATAAAGAGTGAGCCTCTCTATTTAT
>LPNX010029619.1:210591-233949 GCA_001517045.1 Pseudotsuga menziesii
TCACTCATTGGGGCGAATGAGTGAGAGAGGAGAATCTCTCTTAGTGAGAGAGAGAGAGACAGAAGCTGTGGAGATCATCTTTATGTTTTCGGGTTTTAATTTTGGTGATGATTCTATCTCTGAGGAAGTTGCGGGGTTTTCACCATTTATGGTTTCCCCGAGGATAAACATTGTGTTCATTGTCTCTTGTGTTTGATTGTTGTGCTTGTTATTCTCTCAGTTAAAGATCCTAATGGATTGCTAGCTTAAATGATAAAATCTAACACAACCTTCACCTGCTGACATTTCATGCACCTTGAAATATATTCATCCATGTCCTTTTTCATTCCTCACCAAAAGTACAACTTTCTAGTTGTAGAAATTGTCTTCTGATATCCTGGGTGACCAGAATATGGAGCTTAATGGATTTCATCCATAACAACTCTCCTCATATCTACTACATTTGGAATATAGATCCTATTCTTATAAGTAATAAGTCCATCTTCTTCCAATTTATATCCCTCATACCATTTTTCAAGACTTTGTTGCTGCAATTTGTCTTTTAATTGCTCATAGAACTCATCTCCAGCAGTATGATTAACAATTTCCTGTTGCAAATCTAATTGGCAAATACTAAGAGATGCCACATGCATTTTCTGCACCTTTCTGCTGAGTGCATCAACTATCTTATTCTCTTTCCCCTTTATGTGCTTGATTTCAAAATCAAACTCACATAAAAAATCCAACCATCTAGCTTGCCTAGAATTTAGAGTAGGATGATCAAACAAATACTTGAGAACACAATGGTCTGTCCTTAGCTCAAACATTCTACCCATCAAGTAATTCCTCCATATCTTGAGAGCATGTACTATGGCTGCAAGTTCTAGATCATGAGTGGCATAGTTCTTCTCATGCTCCTCCAACTTTTTTGACTCGTAACATATCACATGGTGTCTTGCATAAGGACTCCTCCAAGCCTTTGTTCGCATGCATCGGTACACACCATAAAATATTTCTCTAGGTCTGCAACTTTCAATAATGGTGCACTACTGAGAAGATTCTTCAACATCTGGAAGCTTTCTTCACACCTCGATGTCCATTCAAACTTTATCCCCTTCTTTTGCAAAGAAGTGATGACATGTGCAACTTTGGAGAATCCTTCAATGAATCTCCTGTAGTATCATCAAATCCCATAAAAGATCTTACATCTGTCACATTTCTTGGGCTAGGCCAATTCATAATGGCTTCAATCTTTTTAGGGTCCACAGATATACCCTCTTCTGAGATAATGTGACCCAAATACTAAATTCTATCTCTATAGAAGTCACACTTGCTCAGCTTTGCATACAACTAATGCTCCTTGAGAAATTGCAATGTCAATCTCAAATTCTCTTCATGATCTTCCTCATTCTTAGAATAAATAAGAATGTCATCAAGGAAAACAAGAACAAACTTATCCAAATACCTGCTGAAGACACTATTCATAAGGCACATAAACGTAGCTGGTGCATTTGTGAGACCAAATGGTACCACTACAAACTCATAATGTCCATACCTTGTTCTGAAGGCTGTCTTACGAATGTATTCATCCTTGATTCTCACCTGATGGTAACCAGAACTCAATTCAATCCTGGAAAATACATTTGCTCCTCTCATTTGATCAAAGAGGTTGTCAATCCTAGGCAAAGGGTATTTATTCTTCATTGTGACTTTGTTTAGCTCTAAGCTGTCTATAATCAATACACAAACTGAGGCTACCATCTTTCTTCTTTACAAATAGAACGAGTGCTCCCCAAGGAGACACACTCCGCTTGATATACTTCTTCTCCAACAACTCTTGCAGTTGCATCTTCAGCTCTAACATTTATGGTGTACTCATTCTGTAGGGTGTCTTGGACATTGGTGCTGCTCCTGACACAAGTTCAATTGTGAAATTAATGTCCCTCTTTAGAGGAAGCCCTGGAATCTCATCAAGAAACACATCCCTGAATTCCCGCAACACATGAAATTCCTCCAACCTAGGAGTTTCATTCTCTGTTGCCTCAAAAATATGAGCTGCATACAATTGGAAACCTTTCCTACAGAACTTATTCAACTGCATTGCTGAAATATGCCTCACATAAATCACCTTTAAAATGCCTCTTACAACCCTTGAGTTTCCTTCTTCATCCAAGAACTCAAAAGCCTTATTATAACAGTCAAGCTTTACCCAGTGAGCTTCTAACCAATCCATTCCAATGAGAACATCACAGGAACCAAGTAGTAGAACATTCAGATCGACACAAGTGACCAATCCATTCATGACCAATGGACATTTCTCTACCACTTTACTAGCCTTTCTCTTAGTTCCAGTGGCTAGATGAACTAACCAAGATTTTCTATTATTTACATTCTTAAAAGCACAAATCTCCACTACTTTAGGGGTAATGTAAATGTGAGTAGAACCAGGGTCAATCAAAATAGAAACAGATTGCTCAACAATCTTACCTGCAAATTCAACCACAGTTGACTGGTAATCTGCCTGGCGGTCCTCTAGTGTTAGGATATTTATACACTTAGGAGTTAGTTAAGATCAACTTGTGTAATATATCCGTTAGGTAAAAGTGTGTTTATTTAGTATGCATTAGTATGCATTTGTAAATATTCTAATCCGACGGTCACGATATGTTCTAGACATAGAGTGATCTGACAGTTCAACTTCTCTTAGATCATACCATTGATCCGTGGCTTAACACCTGATTGGTCTATGATCTCTATTTAAAGAGCATAGAGGGCCCTTGGCTCGTAGATCAATTATGAGAAACTCATGTAACTTTCTTTCTTTTGCATAATAAATTTCTCCAAGTAGCTATTTGGCTGGGGCCATGGACTGTTTCCCTTTTGAGGGTTTTAACCATGTGACAAACATCGGTGTGTTGATCAGTGATCTATTTATTGTAAAGTGATTGTCAGAGGTTGATCTTAGGAAGAGTGGGGTTCTTTTTTTAGTTGGTCAAGTTAATATCTGCCACGTCACTATTGGGGACATATTCAACATTTTCTTTGATCAAGCATAACTTCATCATCTAGAATCAGTTTTCAATGCTGTTTTTTTAAAACCGCATATTTTTTTGAGCTCTTTGCATCTAGATAGTTAGTTTATGTTCTTTCAGCCATTATTTTACAGTATGGCCACCCCTTGTGATATTATACTTACAAGTTATAACTATTTGTCATGGAAATCTCATATGGAGGATGTTCTACGAAGTAGGGGACTTTTCAGGATAACCTCAGGGAAAGAAACATAACCCACTGATGATGATAAGAAAATTAGATGGGAAAATAGATTTGATGAAGCTCGTGGATTGATTGGGATGCCAATCGATACTGATTTGCGATTCCACATATCTAGAATTGATGAACCTGATATAGCTTGGGAAAAATTGGAATCTGTGTTTGGTAAACACAATGAAATTCGAGGTCATCAACTTGAGAATGAGTTGATTTCCTTGAATTCAAATGATTTTTCATGCATTCAAGACTATTTATCTAAGTATAAAACTCTTAGACTCCTATGTTCAGAATGCAAGATTAAGAATGAAGACAAACAATGTATTTATCATATTCTTTCCAAACTTGGACTTGCATATTCTGTTTTTGTATCTACATTCTACTCCATGGAAGAATCCTTGACTGCAGCTAGCTATCAAGAGTCTAGTCTTGAATCCTTTTGTGATTTCTTAATTAGAGAGCAAGATAAGCTCATTCATATTGGAATAATTCACAATGCAGATACATCTGGGAAAGCCTTATTGTCCCAACATAAAGTAAAGTCCAAGCCTCCCAAGAAACATAATTTTCGCAATAATAAGCCAAACAACAAGGGTCCCAAACCCTCTTAGTCGGCTCCTTCTTTAAAAATTGACAAAGGATCCAAGCCAAAAGGAAAGAAGACTGAGCGTCATTGCAATTTTTGTGGGAAAGATAATCATGATGAATCTACATGTTTCAAGAAGATGGTAGCCTTGGAAGTAGCAATGAAGAAGCACCACATCAGCCTAGATTTGTGTTCAAAATCTAACTCTCATGGACATGCAATTTGTGCTTTTGGTTACTCTTATACTTTATCTTCTTCTTCTACTTCAAATGAATGGCTCATTGATTCTGGAGCATCTTATCATATGGCTAAGGATCAAGCCATCTTTTCTACTATGCATGAATGTAACACCAAACAAATATTTGTTGGTGATGATAGATCTCTATGTGTTGTAGGATTTGGAACAGTTCCAACAGAAAATGGTCATTTCAGTGATGTACTATGTGTTCCAAAAATTTCCTGCAATTTTTTATGAGTCTATCAAATTACTCATTCAGGTGAAGGTAAAACTATGACGTTTACACCTCACCAAGTTGTAATCAAGGATTTTAAAAATCCTCAAAATGCCCTTTCTACTGGAACTATTGATGATATTACCAGGTTGTACATATTTAACAACTTTGGGTCATCACCTTTTCCTTCAGGTTTTGTTGCTCATAGTGATAACTTGAGCAAACTTTGGCATGAGTGATTTGGTCACTTAAATTATCACTCATTGCAACAACTATGTAAAGACAATATGGTGACTGGTCTTTCGATGGTATCTTGCAAGGATGGTGTTTGTTTCGGTTGTGCACTCGAAAAACATCATCGAGATAGTTTTGACAAACGTGCCTCTTGGAACGCCTCGGTTCCCTTGGAGCTCATGCATAGTGACTTGTGTGGTCCTCTTCCATCTGCTTCCTTTTCTGGTTTCAAATATTTCTTAACTTTCATTGATGACTACTCCAGACGCACTTGGGTTTACTTCCTAAAACTTAAGAGCGAAGTATTTAACATGTTCTTGGCCTACAATGCCCTTGTTGAAAAACAATATGGTCATCAAATTATTAAGTTAAGACCTGACAATGGAGGAGAATATGTTAACAACAAGTTCACTACTTTTTGCATTGAACAAGGAATCCAAAAACAACACACTGTTCCATATACACCACAACAAAATGGTGTAGTTGAACGGAAGAACCACACTTTAAAAGAAATGGCTAATTGTATGATCCAATCTAAGGGACTAAGTCTTCAATATTGGGCTGAAGCCATAAATTGTGCAAATTACATAGTTAATCGCACACCCACTAAATTTTTACAAGGTATAACACTGGAAGAAGCATGGAGTAAAATTAAACCAGATGTAAGTCACTTCCTTGTGTTTGGTTGTGAAGCATGGGCTCACATTTCGGATGAAAAACGGAAAGCATTACATCCTAAAAGTGAAAAGTGCATATTTGTTGGATATTCTGAAGATGTAAAAGGTTATAGACTTCTTTAGCCACATTATCATGATATAATCATTAGAAGAGATGTTGAAGTGTGCCATATTTGGCCTACGAGCCTGATTTGGTGATTGTGCCTTCTTCTTCTTCTTCCAACTTCCTTGACAGGTTTCCAACTCTCGTTTCTGATGATGACAGTGAGGATGAAAATCCACCTCCACCTGCTCATGTTCCTCAAATTGCACCAACACCAATACTTCCTCGATGGGTCCGTTCAACATGTGAAGCAGCTAGTGATCTTGTGGGTGATCCTAGAGATCAACGTCGAACACTATCTCAATTTTAGTGAGCCTCTTCTCTTTTGGCTCAAGTTTTCGAGAATCATGATCCAGAAAATTTTGTAGAAGCTTTAGGAAATCTATATTGGGATGCAGCTATGGATGAAGAATATCATTCCTTAATGGCGAACAATACTTGGAATCTTGATCCTCTTCCAAAAGGAAGAAAACTTGTCGGATGTAAGTGGGTCTACAAAACTAAGTATGCAACAGATGGAAGTGTTGAAAGACTTAAGGCAAGGTTAGTTGCAAAAGGTTTGTCCCAAGTTGAAGGGATTGACTACAATGAAAAATTTTCTCCTGTCGCAAAAAAGAATTCCATCTGCCTTGTTCTTTCGCTTGCATCCTTACATAACTGGGAAGTCCATCAAATGGATGTCAAGTTTTCCTTTTTACATGGTGATTTACAGGATGAAATTTACATGGAACAAACTCCTGGATATGTTTAGGATAACTCTATCCTTGTCTGTCTCCTTAAGAAATCCTTATATGGCCTTAAGCAAGCTCCTAGAGCTTGGTATGCCAAAATTGATAGCTTTGTCCTTGACACCGGTTTTTCTAGATGCCATTCTGACCCCAATGTCTATACCAAGAAAGTAGGAAACCATCTCATCATACTGTTCTTTATGTTGATGATCTTATCCTTACTAGTAGTGAACTGTTGGCCTGATTTTCTGACCTAGGCCAACAAGGAGGTTTTTCCCACAAAATCAGCTTAAAACAGCGTCCGGTGTGTTTGGATTAGCAAAACCTCGCAGGTTATGGTCCTACTACCAGCTGATTTTTCTCTTAAGGAGAAATTAAAATCAGCAAAATCTAACCTATACTAATGTTATTTCTACCTAAATGAATCCTATAATTAATTTCTGCTATCTAAATTGTCTTATATTTGCTTTCTTAAAGAAAGACTCCAATTTTTTAAGAGTTTTCTAAATATAAAGACTGTTGAAATTATGCTGAAAATTACACAATTTCAATTTAACAGCTGTTAACTGAAATAAAACTTAATCTGAGCTATTTTAACTATCCTATCTATCCTATCTCAGCTGAGAGTGATTCTAAATACTAGATTAATTATTAATTAATAATAGATGAACAGAAAGACAAAGTGCACAATTTAAATAGAAACATTTAAATTACACATAATAAGTCACTCTGTAATAACTGAACATAAAAACTGAAAATAAATAGTTATTTTAGTTTTTTGAAATTAATTAATAATTAATGATCAACATAGCTATTTGAATCCAAAGATGATGTCAAATATAAAATCACTGTAAAAATACAAATGATATTTTTAACAGACAGAAGTGTATATCATTATAACTTAAGTTTATAGTAAAAATACTAATAAACACAATCATAACGATATATTTATTCAAAATGCGATATTGAGCTGACGAAGTGAAAATTGTAATTAAACACAAGTATAGCAAAGCATACTGTATTAATATTAAGATAGAGGATAAGATGCTGAAATATATAATATATCCAAAACAATAATACCAGTAATGATATCATTCTGTAGATGTCCAGTTGTATCTCACATCCAAAGATTCAACTTCAGGAATGAAACAACACCAGCAACAAAATATATTTCCAGTATGTTTTCTTCAAACACTCCATCCCCTCAGTTCATCAAAATTCCTAACTTATATAATACTATGATTCCGTTTTCCCCATCAATGTTACATGCAACATTATAGGGTTCTTATAACTATAAAGAGAATCGAATCTCTTTTATCAAACACCTGTCATTATCAACAGAAAAATGACTAGCTTGAATGTTTGCTGATTTGAAGGTACTTGGTAAATTCGTGGCCATTGTTGAAACTCCAGCCATCAACAAACAGCCACATCTCCCAGCCAACACATTAACAACGTCCAGAAAGTTTGGAGAAGAGTAATGACATATCCACCTATTTTCAAACAAACGAAGCATCTCATTAAAACCAGTAAAAACAGATGTAACAAAATAAACCAAAATTTAAATGTATTCCTGTAAAATTTGCGATTTTACAGGCATGCATAACAAAATATTTTATTACCTGTTTGACAGTGACACAAGAAATGAGAATAACCATCAAGTTCTACTTTGAAGATCCACTACTCTTCGAGCTTCAGTTAATTTGGCTTTCAGCCTGATAATCTTTAACTTCTGTTTTTCTATTTGCTCAAGTAGGTGCTGATTCGTATCTATTATTTACCTCTTTGCTCTTTTATATGGATTCTTTTTAGTATTCACTTCTTTCCACCTGCTAATCCAACTCAGCAATTCCTCTCTAAATGTTCTATTTTCTTCTTCTATCAATGCGGCATTAGATTGACAATGCTTAAGTTCGTCCTTCAACTCTGTAATCTTGTTCTGGTATGTCTTGTCTAGTACTTGCTGAAGGGTTTCTTCATTATTGGCTACTTGAGGAGAATTAGAGTCATCAATGTTTTGACCAGATGACTGGGGACTGATAAAAGATGGTTCAGGGTGTGCAATGCAGGTGTTCATACATGATCGAGCGACCTCGAACTTACCCAATTCTGTCATGTTTTCAACTAATCTCTTATTATTATCCTTTATCAGACTAGATTTATTTAAATGAGTAGTGACATGTACTGACGATGGGTTGTCGTCTTCAATATGGACGAATGCAGGCTAAGTGTCCTGTCGATTAGCCATAGGAGTCGAAATTGAAGGTTTCATACTCCTAGTAACCCTCCTTGAAAATACAAGTTTGTCTGACTCAAACCCTCCTTTATCACAACATACTTGAGCTAGATGATCTAGCTTATACATAGACTTTCTGTCATGTTTACATGGACTAGCTAGTTCAGAGAGATTTTTACAATCAACAAGGTTAATAGTTTTGCTTTTAGTTAACCTTTCCTCTGTTTTTGCAGGAGTACAAGGACATCTATCAGATGGGGGCTGGTTCAAGACTGTTTCAAAGCAACAGGGAACTGAATTATCGACATTGTCATTACTAACTGGACAGCATTTAAAGATAGATTGGCTTCACCGAGCCCTTTTCCCTCTGATTTAGTTTCATGAGCGTTATTAACCTCAGGCTTAGCCGCCTTTCTTTTCCTGTGGGTTTTTGGAGAGGGGTTCGGCCAATATTGGGTCGGCCCCAAATCACACTCAGTTAAAAATTCTTCCCATGTCTTTCCATTTAAAGACAATTGATGTTGCACTATAATTTTAACTAATCCATGGTGAAAAAGACTTCTACCAGGGTTGTTAAAACTTCGGACCACTTGTGACATCTTCTTTAAACTTTGCCATAGATAAAATGACAAATTAAGCCGACAACCCTGTAATGCTAATAGGAGTCTTAAATGGTAATAGTGTAAATGGGAGAAACGTCTATCGCAGGACACATACCTGACCAGAATTTCGTAAAAAGCTCTCCATTCGGGCTTCAAAAACTTGACAGGGACACCTATCTTTAGTTTAGTATTATCGGGCAATGGCAGCAGCAGAGATAAACACCTTTTCTTATTAACCTTACTACCTTTGAACCAACGTTCTGCAACTTGCGGGAGTTTAGTTGCCTCTGCGATCTTGTATTCATTGATAACGAACTTAAAATCCCCTATCTGCACAACGTCGTCCTTTAAATTCATGGCAAACATTTTGGTCACTTCTGCATGATGGATGTCAAAACATTTAAAGAACTGCACCCACCCAATTTTCTCAAAACGCAAGGCTATTTTCTCGTCTGCTTCTATGAGATCTGAACCAGAGATTTCGAAACGGTTCAATGGAGCCATAACCTCCTCGACACTACCCTGTTTTCGGAATGGACTGAATGGCGATGTGAAGAGGGAGGGAATAGGTATCCAAGTGTATGACATGATGTGCAAACTTCGCATGCTTTGGATCTGATAGATATGAGATCTCTGGACTCAGCCATTTTAGCCAAACCTTAGCAATAATGAGTGCTACAGCCAACGTTTTATTATGATTCATGCATGTTTAACCATGACTTAGCCATGACTATCAGTGACATTTAAACAAATCGACATAACAGGGATCACTTGATTGATGGACCGTAAACCAAAATATTGATTACTTACAGTGATCATAATGAGCACGTACATTGTTAGGAAATGGAATGACTATCAATATTAAATCTTGATGATACGAATCATCCATATATTCACAACTGTTGGCTAATTATGAGGTGCAAGACACATCTCTATGCCAACTCAGTGATCCCAGTGACAAGCGTTATCAATTTGACACATGGCTCTCGTAAACTCTATCAATTAATGGTCTCTCCTAGTTTTAGCATGAAAGGTGGTAGCATTCAAGGCGATATAGTAACGAAATCATATACCCTAAAGTTTCGCATGTCAACTAGCTAATGACTTGATTTAATATGACTATCATGTATATACATAAAATTTCATAGATTTTAGTTTTAAATCTTTCAAAAATCCCATTGATTAATATCTAAACTCAAATTTGATAGGTAAAACTACAATATATGAAAATTCCCATATGATAGTCATTTTATTTACTAACTACATATTTACAATTTATCACAAAGTCACGGTTAGGCATTATATATGGAATATGAACATTAGGTTTAATAAGATTTTTGATTGAATGAATTACCTTATAGTTCTAAGAGTTTAGAACTCATAATACTTTACCCATACCAGCTCAGATTGTGTTTCATTGATTTCCCCTTTGGCATACTATCCTTTTAAGTTTCTTAAATCATATATAATCATATACATTTATCTTAATGATTGAATTGATTATATAGGATTTTATGAAACCGACTTATTAAACTGACAGCTGCTAACTACCAAGTTCACGAACATGTTTTCACCAACTTCTAACATATCATTTTACTTTTCTTCAATTGAGAGTACCTTCAGAATCAAAGATTCTGAAGGCACTCTATTATAATTTTTGAGTAAAATATAAAAGAGAGCTGATCTCCCTTCATCCTAATGGGATATGACGGGGTTGTTGCTGGCTGCCAACAAATGGCGACAACCTGGGAAAACCAGTTATCTCTGCTTATACAAAATGATAAAACGAAATCTTAAAACCTGTTAAAAACAATAAAAAATTCTTTATCTACATAAACCATTATTCATTCATACTCATAAGTATAACTTAGAAATATTCCATCTTTTGACAAAGAAATTTAATTAGGGAGAAACTTACAATATCTTGGTCGAAACAAAGTACTTCATAGTAAGGATAACCTATACCATCAGCATAGAGTATAGAAATCTACTTCTCTGAAATCTTTCCAAAATCTGTTCCGTAACATAATAATTTTATTTTGTTTACTTTTCTTTTCTTTTAAAACAATAATTCTGCCCGAAGACTACTATCTGGGTATGGTATCCCAATGTGACAATATCATTCACGAGAGCTGTCTGAAATAAGCAAGCCGGCTCGTGATGAGACCTCATATCTTTTAATTTTTTAAATCAAAATCCATCACCCTGGTGATCAGAAATGAAATTATTCTAGACAGCACTAATGATCATGATTAGGCCGGCTCGTAATGAGACCTCCTATTATTCAGTCAAAAGTTATGTTTTTATCTCAATTTCATCTTTAAATTTAATAAAATGAGAGATCATTACCCAGCATGGTGACCAAACGGTAATGTCAGTCATTAATATCACCAGAAAAGGAATCAGCTGGCTCGTGATGAGACCCCTTATCTTTTAGTTTTTAAACCAAAAGCCATTATTAGTTTCCTAATAATGTCATACTAGTGATATTTGTGATTCTGATCAGACAGGCTTATTACTAAGACCTTCCGTCTCTCATTTTAGTATTTTATTGATTGGAACAAATCCTAAATAGTTTTCAGATGGTAAATACTTTTCTAAGACTGATGGCAGAGGTTTGTAAGGGTTTTTCAAAAGTACAAGCTTCGAAGAAGATATTAAATAAGCTATCTCTACCTCTATAAGGAAAATAACAAGATGATGAATAATCTGTGAAACACTTACAAATAAAAACACTGAAGGTCTTTTGCATATTTTAAGAGAATTTGATCATCCTGAACAAATTTTAAAAGATTTCAGTCTAGTATCATAATGTTTCAGGCTTATGAGCAAACTGATTTTATTTATATACTTTTATTTTTACAGCTGTTAACTAAAATTACTGACTGATTATATACAAAATTTGACAGTCTGAAATTTTTACTTAACAGAGATAACGGAATGATGTTGAAAAGTTATAAAAGTTTTATGAATTATTCATCATCCTTAGTTCCATGGACTATAATTCAGTTTATGTACAAAAACATAAATTTATTTACAGTCATCAATCATGGTTTATGTAAATACAAATATAAATTTATTTACAAACAACAAACAAATTATATACATTTTAAGTCAGAAAAATATTAACAGAAATATTTTTTCAGAATCATCCCATTCACTGGGAATGTTTCGGACTGTCCTTCAAGTGTTTGCAATCGAAAGGTACTTGGACCTAATTTCTCAGAAATAACAAAGGGACCTAACCACAGTTTCTGAAACTTAGTATGATCTCCCTTTTCCTCGTGAACTTTATCCCATTTTAAAACTAAGTCTCCCACCTGAAATTCTCGGTTGGAACTAAAGGATTGGTCAAACCATGATTTCACGATCTGTTGATGTTTTGTAAAGTGTTGTTTTGACTTTTCTCTTTCTTCTTCCAGTTTTAGCAGTGTATTAATTCTCTTTTCAATTGCTGGACATTCTTCATCTTGAACAGACTGAGCTAACTGTAATGAAGGTAAGAACATATTAGGTGGTAAAATAGCTTCAGTTCCATATACTAAGAAGAATGGTGAGTTACCTATCGCAGCCTTAGGAGTTACTCTGTCTGCCCAAAGGGAATTGACCAATTCTGTATGCCAATTACGGTGGTGAACTGAAATAGTTCTTTTGAGAATTTTTAATAAATTTTTGTTTGTTGATTCAGCTAGACCATTCCCATGAGGATGATAGTTAGCTGAATATCTAATTCTTATTCCCTTCTCTAAAGCAAACTGAGTTAACTCGATTGATGAAAAATATGAAGCATTATCAAAGATGAGGGAATCAGGAATACCAAATCTTGTTATGATAAAGAATTCCAAAAATAATATAACCTGATTGGTATTTACAACTTTTAATGTTGCAGCTTCCACCCAATGAGTAAAATAATTGGTCGCAGTTATTATATATTTGTGTTGCATAGATGAGGGAGGATTTATTGGACCTACTATATCAATGCCCCATTGCTGAAAGGGTCTTTCAGCTGAAACAGGTTGTAAAGAAAAAGCAGGTTTTTTAACCCTTCCTGTAGCAAGTTGACATTCTTGGTATTTTCTGACAAAGGTATAGGAATCTCGGAACAAGGTGGGCCAATAATAACCAGCCCTGAGAATTTTATGCGCAGTGGTCTCTCCACCAAAATGACCTCCTGCTGGTCCAGAATGTAATTCTTTCAGAATTACTTCTGTTTCGTCTTTATCTAGACATTGAAGGTATACTCCATCTGAATTTCTTCGAAAGAGGATATTATCAATTAATAAATAAGGAGCAGACTTCAATCTGAGTGCTCTTTTCTTCTTTGATTCTAAGTAATTAGGGGCAGCCCCTGTTTCCAAAAGTATCCGTATGTCTGTATACCAGGAATCTTGAGGTGGTGGATAAAAATAAATTTCCCTGGTAAGTAAAGCCTCATCAACGATAGTTTCAGCTTTATCATAAGGTAAGTGAGTAGCTTCAGCAGCTAATTTACATAGCCCTTGGCCTTTGACTATCGTTGAGGGTTTAATTTCTAAGTCATAGTCTTGAAGAGCTGTCATCCAAGGTGCTCTCTTTTCACCTAAGTCTTTCTGTACTAACAAGTTTCTGACTGATGAATAAGGGACGATTATTTTCGTTTTAGATTTTAGTAAGTATGGACGAAAATGTTTAACAACTTTAAAAACGACAAAGGCTTGTTTATCAACTTCATGGTAATTAAGTTCAGCACCTTTGAAATTTGAACTCATGAAGGAGATTGGGACTTCATTATTCTGCTGATTTAATTGAGTTAAAACTGCTGCATATGAAATATCAGAAGCAAAAGTGTACAATATGAAATCCTTATTAAAATATGGGCTTAAGAGGCTAGGAGCTTCTGAAATGGCTTCTAAAATTTTCTGAAATGATTCTTTTTCAGTTTGTCCCCAATTAAAAATAGCATCTTTCTTAATCATTTTTTGTAAAGGACGTATGATCTCGGAAAAAATGGGAATGAATCTCCTAACAAAATTTATTTTACCAAGAAATGACTGCATTGCTTTCTTGCTAGAAGGATAAGTTATCTTTGAAATGGCTTGGGTCCTTTCAGGATCAATCATGATTCCATGCTTTGAAACCACGCAACCTAATAGAATACCTTCTGAAACAACAAATATTGTCTTTTTAGGATTTAAGGATATTCCAAATTTTCTGCATCATTCAAATACTTTTCTAATATGATTAAGATGATCAGGTTGATGTTTAGAATATGCAGTAACGTCATCCAAGTAGACAACAACTGAATGGTTGATTATGCCTCTAAAAGTAATATCCATTTCCCTTTGAAAAGTTTCTCCCACATTGATTAACCCAAAGGGCATCTTGCGGTAGGCATATGTTCCCCATGGAGTTCTAAAAGCAGTTTTCAATTGATCGTCTGGGGATACCAATATTTGGTTGTATCCCGAGAAACCATCAAGAAGCAATAGTATCTCAGCCCCAGACACCTTTTGAAGAATTTGTTCCATGGGAGGAACTGGGTAATTATCCTTCTCAGAAGCCTTATTCAAATTTCTAAAATCTACACATAATCTAATATCCCCATTTTTATTTCTAACTGGAACTAAGTTTGCTACCCATTGAGTATGCCTGATGGGGAAAATGATCTTGGCAGCTAACAATTTATTCAATTCCTTTTTGATTGTTGGTTCTAATGACGGGTGATATTTCCTTAACTTCTGTTGGAAAGGTTTTGACTCCTGTTTAATTGGAATTATATGTTGCATGACTTGTGTGCTGAAGGTTTTTAGGTCATCATATGTCCAAGCAAAGACATATTTAAATTCTTTAAACAATTTCATGAAAGCTGTTTTTTCTATAGGGTTGCAATCTATTCCAAGATTTATAGTTTGGGGATTTAGTTCTGTTCCTAAGTTTATGATTTCATACCTCATTCGAGAGCTGTTTGTTTTACAATTAGGAACAGACCTAAACTTATCCTGCAAATCAAAGAACTTCTCTAATCTTAGTACTGAATTAGGGACTGGTTTTACCTGTTCAAAAGCTTTTTCAACTGAACAAAAATCATTTATTACCGAAAAGTCCCGCAGATTTTCGTCATGAGTGACTTCGTCAATTGCTGCATCTTTAAAGGTATCCTCATTCGTCAGAAAATTCAGTACCTGCACATCATTGTCAAATACATGCCAGTTAAATATATTATCAGGTATGGAAGGCCTAAAAATCAATTCAACTGAAAAGAAATTTGATGTAATATTTTCTGACGGAATTAACTTTGATGCTACGTTCGCCAACAAATATGCTTCTTGATTTTGACTTCTAGGAACAAAATTTATGTTAAATGCATCAAAATGTAAGATAAGGTTCCATACCTCTTTTTGATAACTCTGTAAATGTTCAGATAAGCAGTGAATAGAGTTACGAACCCGTCTAACAATGATCTCGGAATCGCCGTATACAATTAATTCTTTGATGCCCAAATCAATTGCTTTTTTCAAACCTTGTATTAAAGCTTCATATTCCACCATATTGTTTGTACAACTAAATTCCATTCTACAAGCTATACAGGTTTTATTTCCCTGAGGGTCCACCAGTAGGCAACCAGCTCCTGCTCCTTCTTTAGATTTCGCACCATCAAAATATAAATTCCAGATAGAACCATGCACAACCACTTTACTTTCTATAATATTCACAATATTCAGATTATCTACATCATTAATGGTTTCCTTGAGTGAAGAGTTAGGATAAACAGATGTCACATTACAAATTTCGGATTGCTGTTTATTTTCAAATAGGGCAGAATTTTCAGCTTTAAAATTACCAAATCCTAATTCATACATGTAATTCCCCATAATACAATCTGAAAATAAAACAGGTTCGCTAGGATCATGCAGTTCTATGACAGTATGTTTCATATATCTTTCTCTATTTATCTTTATTTGATTTGACTTCCTATTCTTAGGTAACCACAATGTTGACCAATCAGTGGCAAAGAAACCGTTCAGCTGTTGAGACCAATCCCTACTTAAGAACAACCCATATGCATCTGGAATATCAGCAACAACAATATCTATAATTTGATAAACCGAAGGGTTACAAGCAATTCTGACTAAGACATCTTTCATTTCCCCTACAACCTTTACATTTGTCCTGTCCAATTGAGTTATTTGTGAATTAGATGGAACATATTCCCCATTTAATTTCTTGCATACTGATAAAGGCATCACATTGGAGGATGCTCCGGAATCTACCATGCAGTTGTGAACATTCCTATTGAAAATTTCAAAGGTAAGTAAGAATGGAGGTGTGGTTGATTTAGAATTCTTACCTATAAGCGAGGCTTTGTCAGCCGTTGCTTTCCCCTTTTCAGTCGCTGTTGGATCATTATTAGAACTATTTGCAGCAACATTTTGTTTTGCATTAGGAATTATTGAACTTACCGCAAGATTTATAACATGACTATTAGGCATTGGGTAGATTTGAAGGAGGTCATACATACTGATGTTTGCACGAGTATTCTTTAAATCTTCAATGATATCATATTGTAAATCTAATTTAGGAGAATTTTGAATAGGCTGGGTACTTTTGGTTGGTTGAGTCTGCTTGCCAGGTTGAGCTTGTTTATTGGGTTGTGAGTTATTGTTGTCATTATTTGTAGTAGATCTTGACGAAGCACCAGGGGTATTAGCAAATGATTTACTACGAGTATTATAAGCGTGTTGTCCTGTAGGCAGACTTTTATTCTCATATTCTTTTTACAAGACTGTCCCAGGAATGACCGTTAACTTGTTGAGGTTCTTCTGATTCCTCTTCTTCTTCATTTTCAGTTATTTCTTGACTAGAAGGAGTTTCAGACAAAGATAAAACAGCTCGAATTGTATTAAAAATCTCTTCATTCGCTGCTATGTCAGGTGGTGTATTCTTATTATTTGTATTCGAGTTTTGTTTATACTGATTTCTGAAATATCCCCTAGAAGGAGAAGCTTCAGAATTGGTTTTCTTTAACCCTACAACTTCATTGGTTAATGTTCGAATAGCGTTCTGTAGCTGTTCTATATCGAATGCTTTGTCTTTATCTGAATTGGGTTTTTCTGTCTTCCTACGAGGAAAAGAATCAGATTTCCCACTTCTATCTGGTTCATAGGACATGGAATCCTTTTCGAATTTAATGGCTTCCTCAAATGTTTCTATTAAGGTTTTTTTTCTAGCTCTCTTTACGAACATCCCAGAATATTTAGGCAAGGATGACGTATAATTTTCAATAATTATGTCTTCTGGAGGTTGAGAGGCAATTGGGATTTATTTTTTTAATGTCAGAAACCTTTGATTCTTTATTTAGGCTCCATTTTAATCCTAGATAACTCTAGGGCTAATAGAGCGGGTGTTTTATCTTCCCCGAATTTATCTAGAAAGGCTTTATTAAATTCCCCCTAGTTTGTGATAGATCCCTGTACTAATGAAAAATACTAGGTAGAAGCTCTTCCTTCAAAATTTAGAGGAAACAATCGACAAATTACATCTTCATGCTAAACATTCAAAGTTTGAACAGCCAACATGAATTTGTCAACATGCACCTCTGCAAGTTCTTTGTCATCTGGGTTAAACTTAGGGAGGAGTTTATCTAAGTGTTTAGAAAAAGGATGTCGTATACCAGGGACTGCTACAGCAGCTGTTCTTAACCAAGGGAGTTATGGATTGGGTGGATTGGGTGGAGGATTGCCTCCTTCTCCCACAGGTACATTTCCTGCCATTGGACTTCTTTCAGAACTTGAGGAACTTCCTGAGTTGGAAGGTCTTGGACTATCAGGTGGTGATTCGGGAGGAGAAGGCGGCTGATCAAAACCGCCTCTTGCAATTAGTCTTCTAGCAGTATTTTTTTGAGTAATCTGCCTTTGATGTATTTCAACCTGATGGTGGGGAGTACTATCAGCTATTTCCAAATCTTGCGTAACTATGGTCAATTGTGGATTATGTTGTTGCTGTCTAGGTAGACCATAATCTATTGGGGATATACCAAGCCGATTAGCGTATGCTCTTGTGAGAATATGTCTTGATTCTTCTAAAGTTTGAGCACTTTGTGCAGGATTAAAGGGAGAGGTGGCAGGATCACGCTCGAGAATGTTCCTAACAGTTTCTATAAACGGTGATCTACTGACTTCTGGAGGTTGTTGGCTAGTTGGAAATGTTTCATTAGTTTCACCTGCCATTACTCATTAATAGGCCCTCCTTCTAGCGCCATTTGTTGGCCTAATTTTCTGACCTAGGCCAACAAGGAGGTTTTTCCCACACAATCAACTTAAAACAACGTCCGGTGTATTTGGATTAGCAAAACCTCGCAGGTTATGGTCCTGCTACCAGCTGATTTTTCTCTTAAGGAGAAATTAAAATCAGCAAAATCTAACCTATACTAATGTTATTTCTACCTAAATTAATCCTATAATTAATTTCCGCTATCTAAATTGTCTTATATTTGCTTTCTTAAAGAAAGACTCCAATTTTTTAAGAGTTTTCTGAATATAAAGACTGTTGAAATTATGCTGAAAATTACACAATTTCAATTTAACAGTTGTTAACTGAAATAAAACTTAATCTGAGCTATTTTAACTATCCTATCTATCGTATCTCAGCTGAGAGCGATTCTAAATACTAGATTAATTATTAATTAATAATAGATGAACAGAAAGACAAAGTGCACAATTTAAATTACACATAATAAGTCACTATGTAATAACTGAACAGAAAAACTGAAAATAAGTAGTTATTTTAGTTTTCTGAAATTAATTAATAATTAATGATCAACATAGCTATTTGAATCCAAAGATGATGTCTAATATAAAATCACTGTAAAAATACAAATGATATTTTTAACAGACAGAAGTGTATATCATTATAGCTTAAGTTTATAGTAAAAATACTAATAAACACAATCATAACGATATATTTATTCAAAATGCGATATTGAGCTGACGAAGTGAAAATTGTAATTAAACACAAGTATAGCAAAGCATACTGTATTAATATTAAGATAGAAGATAAGATGCTGAAATATATAATATATACAAAACAATAATACCAGTAATGATATCAGTCTGTAGATGTCTAGTTGTATCTCACATCCAAAGATTCAACTTCAGGAATGAAACAACACCAGCAAAAAAATATATTTCCAGTATGTTTTCTTCAAACACTCCATCCCCTCAGTTCATCAAAATTCCTAACTTATATAATACTATGATTCCGTTTTCCCCATCAATTTTACATGCAACATTATAGGGTTCCTATAACTATAAAGAGAATCAAATCTCTTTTATCAAACACCTGTCATTATAAACAGAAAAACGACTAGCCTAAATGTTTGCTGATTTGAAGGTACTTGGTAAATTCGTGGCCATTGTTGAAACTCCAGCCATCAACAAACAACCACATCTCCCAACCAACACATTAACAATGTCCCGAAAGTTTGGAGAATAGTAATGACATATCCACTTGTTTTCAAACAAACGAAGCATCTCATTAAAACTAGTAAAAACAGATGTAACAAAATAAACCAAAATTTAAATGTATGCCTGTAAAATCTGCGATTTTACAGGCATGCATAAAAAAATATTTTATTACCCATTTGACAGCGACACAAGAAATGAGAATAACCATCAAGTTCTACTTTGAAGATCCACTACTCTTTGGGCTTCAGTTAATTTGGCTTTCAGCCTGATAATCTTTAACTTTTGTTTTTCTATTTGCTCAAGTAGGTGCTGATTCGTATCTATTATTGACCTCTTTTCTCTTTTATATTGATTCTTTTTAGTATTCACTTATTTCCACCTGCTAATCCAACTCAGCAATTCCTCTCTAAATGTTCTATTTTCTTCTTCTATCAATGCGGCATTAGATTGACAATGCTTAAGTTCATCCTTCAACTCTGTAATCTTGTTCTGGTATGTCTTGTCTAGTACTTGCTGAAGGGTTTCTTCATTATTGGCTACCTGAGGAGAATTAGAGTCATCAATGTTTTGACCAGATGATTGGGGACTGATAAAAGATGGTTCAGGGTCTGCAATGCAGGTGTTCATACATGATTGAGCGACCTCAACCTTACCCAATTCTGTCATGTTTTCAACTAATCTCGTATTATTATCCTTTATCAGACTGGATTTATTTAAATGAGTAGTGACATGTACTGACGATGGGTTGTCGTCTTCAATATGGATGACTACAGGATGAGTGTTCTGTCGATTAGCCATAGGAGTCGAAATTGAAGGTTTCATACTCCTAGTAACCCTCCTTCAGAATACAAGTTTGTCTGACTCAAACCCTCCTTTATCGCAGCATACTTGAGCTAGATGATCTAGCTTATACATAGACTCTCTGTCATGTTTACGTGGACTAGCTGGTTCGGAGAGATTTTTACAATCAACAAGGTTAATAGTTTTGCTTTTAGTTAACCTTTCCTCTGTTTTTGCAGGAGTACAAGGACATCTATCAGATGGGGGTTGGTTCAAGACTGTTTCAAAGCAACAGGGAACTGAATTATCGACATTGTCATTACTAACTCTAGAATTTAAAGATAGATTGGCTTCACCGAGCCCTTTTCCCTCTGATTCAGTTTCAGGAGCGTTATTAACCTCAGGCTTAGCAGCCTTTCTTTTCCTGCGGGTTTTTGGAGAGGAGTTCAACCAATATTGGGTCGACCCCAAATCACACTCAGTTAAAAATTCATCCCATGTCTTGCCGTTTAAAGACAATTGATGTTGAACTATAATTTTAACTAATCCATGGTGAAAAAGACTTCTATCAGGGTTGTTAAAACTTCGGACCGCCTGTGACATCTTCTTTAAACTTTTCCATAGATAAAATGGCAAATTAAGCCTACAACCTTGTAATGCTAATAGGAGTCTTAAATGGTAATAGTGTAAATGGGAGAAACGTCCATCGTAGGACACATACCTGACCAAAATTTCGTAAAAATCTCTCCATTCGGGCTTCAAAAACTTGACAGGGATACCTATCTTCAGTTTAGTATTATCGGGCAATGGCAACAGCAGAGATAAACACCTTTTCTTATTAACCTTACTAACTTTGAATCAACGTTCTCCAACTTGCGGGAGTTTAGTTGCCTCTGCGATCTTGTCTTCATTGATAACAAAATTAAAATCCCCTATCTGCACAACGCCATCCTTTAAATTCATGGCAAACATTTTGGTCACTTCTGCATCATGGCTGTCAAAACATTTAAAGAACTGCGCCCACCCAATTTTCTCAAAATGCAAGGCTATTTTCTCGTCTGCTTCTATGAGCTCTGAACCAGAGATTTCGAAACAGTTCAATGGAGCCATAACCTCCTCGACACTACCCTGTTTTCGGAATGGACTGAATGGCGATGTGAAGAGGGAGGGAATATGTATCCAAGTGTATGACATGAGGTGCAAACTTCGCATGCTTTGGATCTGACAGATATGAGATCTCTGGACTCAGCCATTTTAGCCAAACCTTAGCAATAATGAATGCTACAGCCAACGTTTTATTATGATTCATGCATGTTTAACCATGACTTAGCCACGAATATCAGTGACATTTAAACAAATCGACATAACAGGGATCGCTTGATTGATGGAACGTAAACCAAAATATTGATTACTTATAGTGATCATAATGAGCACGTACATTGTTAGGAAATGGAATGACTATCAATATTAAATCTTCATGATATGAATCATGCATATATTCACAGCTGTTAGCTAATTATGAGGTGCAAGCCACATCTCTATGCCAACTCAGTGATCCCAGTGACAAGCGTTATCAATTTGACACATGGCTCTCATAAACTCTGTCAATTAATGGTCTCTCCTAGTTTTAGCGTGAAAGGTGGTAGCATTCAAGGCGATATAGTAACGAAATCATATACCCTAAAGTTTCGCATGTCAACTAGCTAATGACTTGATTTAATATGACTATCATGTATATACATAAAATTTCATAGATTTTAGTTTTAAATCTTTCAAAAATCCCATCGATTAATATCTAAAATCAAATTTGATAGGTAAAACTACAATATATGAAAATTCCCATATGATAGTCATTTTATTTACTAACTACATATATACAATTTCTCACAAAGTCACGGTTAGGAATTATATATGGAATATGAACATTAGGTTTAATAAGAGTTTTGATTGAATGAATTACCCTTTGGTTCTAAGAGTTTAGAACTCATAATACCTTACCCATACCAGCTCAGACTGTGTTTCATTGATTTCCCCTTTGGCATACTATCCTTTTAAGTTTCTTAAATCATATATAATCATATACATTTATCTTAATGATTGAATTGATTATATAGGATTTTATGAAACTGACTTATTAAACTGACAGCTGCTAACTGCCAAGTTCACGAACATGTTTTCACCTACTTCTAACATATCATTTTACTTTTCTTCAATTGAGAGTACCTTTAGAATCAAATATTCTGAAGGCACTCTATTATAATTTTTGAGTAAAATATAAAAGAGAGCTGATCTCCCTTCATCCTAATGGAATATGAAGGGGTTGTTGTTGGCTGCTAACATGACCCTAAACTTATAACCCATGTGAAATCCAGTCTTAAGAAAAATTTTGAAATGTCAGACTTAGGACATTTGCATTATTTTCTTGGTCTCCAAGTCTTACAAACCAAAGAAGGAATCTTTCTTTCCTAGTCTAAGTATGCTTGTGAGCTTCTTCGTTGCTTCCACATGGAATATTGTAAACTAGCCCCTTCTCCCTTCCAGTATGGAGTCAAACTTTTTGCCACTTGTACTTCCCCTGAAGTAGATGCCACCTTGTATCATCAGCTTGTTGGTAGTCTTTTATACTTGACTCATTCCCATCCTGACCTTTCCTTTGTCGTTGGTCGTGTTGCCCGTTATATGCAAACTCCTCATGAAAGTCACTATAAAGCAGCAAAAAGAATACTTTGATATATTTGAGGTACAATTCAGTTTGGGATTCATTACAGTATAGTGGGGAAACCTTTGTTGGTTGGTTTCGCTAATTCAGATTGGGTTGGTGATCCTGATGATCGAAAGTCTACTGCAGGTTATGTTTTTAGTTTGGGATCTGGACTTGTCACTTGGGATTGTAAGAAACAACAAGCTCTTGCTCTTTCTTCAGTAGAAGGAGAATATCGAGCCGCAGCTAATGCCAGTTAGGAAGCTTTATGGCTTCAACAGATCCTTTTAGAGTTTGGATTTGAGCAGCAGCAGCCTACTCCACTTTGGTGCGACAATCAAAGTGCCATCAGGCTTTCCAAAGATCCAGTTCTACATCAACGCAACAAACACATTAAGCTACACATGCACTTCATCAGAAATATTGTTCATGATCGTGTTCTTGAAATGCTCTATTTCCCTACAGATTATCAAGTTGCAGACATCTTCACCAAGTCTCTTACAGAAGCGAAGTTTTCTAAACTTCGATCTATGTTAGGAGTTCAGGAATGTGTCCTTAAGGGGGGATA